>OX457042.1:4005601-4048101 GCA_949752735.1 Lumbricus terrestris | reverse complement strand
ACATGCATGCATATTTACGTGGTCCTGCAATAATAGGCCTACTCTTCGACAATAATTTGAAGGAAGTTTAAACGTTAAGATTTGCACACCGTCAAGGCTGATGTGGCATGGATATAATTTTGAAGAGAAGCTTTTTAAAGGTGTCTAATGGAACGATTGCTATTAGCAAGTCGACTCGAGTAGTAACTAGCAGCTTCAATCAATCAATCAATCAATCAATCAATCAATCAATCAATCAATCAATCAATCAATTCGTTTATTTGACGAATGCTAATCTGACTTAAACACACAATAATGTATTGTTCATGGTAATGATGGTATTTACGGAGACTGTCAGAACGCTGCGATGTTTCAGTTATTTTGTTTGTGGATTATGCTTATGCAGAAAACGTGAGATGAAATTATGACGAACTTTATTTAGACGTTTTGTGGTCTATAACTCGAAGGGTATAATCAGCTACTAGAAAGAGGAGATGTAAAGACCGGTGGACGTGATTATGGTCCGATGGACCCAGATTTGATGAGGTCGTTGCCCTCTAAAAAAATTGTTTGGCATAATGCAGCTCTTAGAAAATCTGAGTGTGGATGGAAAGATGATTGTGATTTATGGACTGCATAGAGCAGGGGTTCTCAAACTTTATTTTTATTGTACCCCCAAGTGAAAAAATTGAATGATGGCGTACCCCCAGCAAAGTCAGATCAGAAAAAAAATCCATTGCGAAAAATTCCTTTGCAGTGATAACTAAAAGTCCTTTTAATCATTGGTGTATTAGAGTCTTAGCCTATACAAGGAGCAAAATTTAAAATATGTATAGTTTTAATCATGTAATCATATAAACAAAAAAGAGAAAATTGGTCTATAACACCTGTAAGAAAGAGCTAACCTATAGCATTATAGTGCTGTACGTGTGCTTGTTTTGACTAGCACAGATTTTTTTAAATTATCCCCTTTAATAATTCGTCAATTTCAAAAGACAATTTTAGGCAATAATTATTTTGATAGGAAGAATAGTTTAAAAACTAGCTTCACACAGATATATATATATATATATATATATTATATATAGGCCTACATATAATTATATATAGGCCTACATATAATTATATATAGGCCTATGACATGCTGAAAGGATTCAAAAATTGTAAAGCTCAGCCAGAAATAATCCTTAGGCCAATTCAGCACTCTTATTTGAGCTATATTTAAATTTTAATATAGGCCTATAATCTTGACAGTTTCTGGCTTTGGTTCTTTCAACCATTTATACATTATTTTGTTTCAAATTTATGGTAGTAGGCCTATAGGCCTAATCATAAATACCGGTATGCTGCCTGCGCTATAATAATAGTATGTGAGTCTAATTTTGTGTTGTAAAAGAAATAAAATGTTGCTGCTATATGCTGCAACATTAGAAATCATTGCTAATCAAAGAATGAATCTTAAGGACACAAAGTCCATAAACTCACAGAAAAATTATATTTCTGGAATTTTTTCGCGTACCCCTTACCGGCACATGGCGTACCCCCGGGGGTACGCGTACCACAGTTTGAGAACCCCTGCGCATAGAGAGAGTAAATCATAGAGGTCATGCGCATGGTTATCAAAACAGTGGGAAATATAGAGAGTTCGGCTTACAGGCACAACTCATCGAGAGTAGTATGGGAAAGTAGTCTAAATGTTTACGTCAATGGTTTCATCACGTGACTGACGGAAGTAGTGAAGTATTAATATCAAAGTATTTAAACCTATCTAGGAAGCTTGTTAATGTCGTTTTTTCCCTTGCGACTTTTGGGCTAATTTGTCGCCTTTTTACTGTACAGATTACTAGAATCAAATTAACACAACCTTTGTGCCTATGATTATAGAACCGTGTTATGAAACGTTTTAAAGGTGTATAAGCAGAGCGCTCTACAGATTATTTGAATTAATTAATGGAGATTTCGACAACTTATAAAAAGTAAAGTCCGTTGTCGTATAGACAAAAGTTATCTTCTGTCTGTCGATGGGTTGTAATTTATACCATGAGTTTAACGACAGCATTTAGCAGCAGAGGTCATTGTCGTCAACAGGAAAAATACTTTTTCATGCTTGAACTTATTTTCTATATTAAATTTTATTTATCTGTTTCAGAAGTTCGGCGACATCCTACATGGATGCTAAGGCCATTGACAACTTTGAAATGAAGTAATTAAAAAACTGTTCACCATTCGGTTTCTTTGTCTCAGAAATGCATTATCCTCTCTAGTTGCAGCTCACACAATAACTCAAAAACTACAATAGCATAGTTATTATAACGTTCATTGGACAAAATCATGTTTGCGATTTCAATGTTCCAAAAGCACACATTCAACTTACTCAAGAAACGTTTTCGCAAACGGCTTAAAATAACATTGAATGACTGTGTTTTTAAGGTGTCTAAAGAATACCTCCAGTCAATCAGACATTATTTTGGTGTTCGATCACCTGGCTTTTGTTATTTAATTTTGTGTCAAACGAAGTCGGATTCGTAAGCTGTGGATTAATTAAATGAAGACAAGGTCGTAGAGTGGATTTTATTTCAATGGGCGGGGTGTTTACCAGGGCTGTGATGGTAAACTTTGAGGTGAGTACATCGTTCACTGCGGCGTAAAACGATCTAACTTCATGGTTTTTCTTTTAATACCGCAATCTTCTGCTGGTTCTGCATGGGCCGACAAATGCCAATACTTTGCACATTGTAGTTGTTACATTATGTGCTAGTAAACGCAGTATGTTATTTTTACATGTTTCATTTGGTGGGGGGGGGGGTGTTCAAACACCAGCAACATCCCTAGAAATGGCCTTGACTGGAGACTATACCTCGAAATGTGGTTTGATTTCAGACACTGCCAACGACGACATGATGCAGTGAATGCCTATAACAGACATGTGCCTCAGTCTGGTCGATTCTTTGCTTGTCTCTCTGTTTCTGTCTGCTGTCTGTCCTCCAGTCTGTCTATCATCTGTCGCTGCCTAACTGTTTGCCTATCTCCCTCACTATTTAGACCTATCTTCTTTCTGTCAGTATGTCCATCAATCCATCCGTTCGTCTATCAATCCGTCCATCCGTCCATCCGTCCGTCCGTCCGTCCGTCCGTCCGTCCGTCCATCCATCCGTCCGTCCGTCCATCCGTTCGTCCTTACGTCCGTCCTTCCGTCCTTCCGTCCTTCCGTTCGTCCTTCTGTCCGTCCGCCCGTCCGTCCGTCCTTCATTCAGTCCGTCCTTCCGTCCGTCCTTCCGTCTGCCTATCTATAGATCTGACGAACTTTTCGACGACGATAATTATTAAACGATACGAAAATAACAAAACAATGTTAGAAGATCGACGACCGACGATATTTAAGTCTATTTATATAGCGCCATGATCCACCGATAGAAACATCATTTCCCCGGCGGACGCCAGGTGGCCACGCCGCCATCATCGTCTGACGTTTATTCATGACGACAGCGACGCGTCATCATACTGATGCGCATTTAATCTCTTTCCGATTGTCCACAGCAGACGATTTATCTAGCGCCAATCCAGGACGACGACGACGGCGGCGACGATCTGTAGGGTTAGATGTCGCTCCATCCACTTCCGGTTGTTTGCTCATGCGCACTTGAGACGCGCGTCCGCCAGATGACACTAAACGCAACCAGGGCGCGAACCGAAAAATCGCATCTGGTGAGGTAAGATTTATGTTTTCTTAAAATTCGACTTTGACGCATCTCTGGGGTTCTGTATGTCGCCACCCGGTGCGAATTGTTTTTCCGGGATACGATCGCGTGCGATTTGTCTGTTGGCGGCTGTTGTAGTGTGGCGCCACCTAGTCTGCTTGGACGCGCCAAATCCTGAGGCGATGCACTCAAAACAAGAGTTCTTCCGCTCTGTGCTGCTCTGTGCTGCTCTGTTCTGCTCTGTTTTGCTCTGTTTTGCTCGTCTCGGCTCTCCGCAGTCTCGCTCGACCCAGACAGACAGACTGCTTGCTTATGCTGCGCTTCTCATCATCGCCTCATTAGCCAAGTATATCGTCCAACCATCGAACTTGGCACACAACCTCCGAGAGTGAGGTGGTGGGGTAATGGTGGTGGTGATGATAATGGTGGTGGTGGTGGTTGTGTTGATGATGATGGTGGTGATGTTGGTGGTGGTGGTGATGATAGTGGTGGTGGTGATGGTGGTGATGGTGGTGGTGGTGATAATTGTGGTGGTGGTGATGAAAAACTGATGATGGTGGTGATGGTGGTGGTGATGATGGTGGTGGTAGTGGTGGTGACGGCGACGACTGCGGCGGCGGCGGAGGCGGTGGTGGTGATGATGACGATGATGAAGACGACGACGACAATGCTGTTGCTGTTGTCGTAGTGAGAACTATCAACCGCCTCAGCTATGGCCTCATCAATACTCGCGATAACCTTCTCTGCAAAAGGAGAATAATGTCTAAAAGATCCGCATCCTTATCGCTATCTTTCTCATTCCGAATCCAAATTATTATTTCAGATAGAATTTCTAGAAATTCGGTTTTCCATAGCCAAGCAAACATGATTGTAGCTGAACGAATAGACTCAACGATTCTACGCACGCTCATCTCGTAATGACTGGAGCAGAGCAACGGTAATTATTATAGGACTGGTTCCTAATAATTACTCCGACCTTGTCCTATCTTCAGCCCATGCTTGTACAAACTTACTACAAGAGTATAATTAACTCAATGTGTAGTGTAGCGATCGCATAATTGTATGTTTGCCAGTGCATGTCTTGATGTTTGTGTGTGTGTTTGTGCATGCGTGTCTGTCTGTGTGTGTGTGTGTGAGTGTGTGTGTGTGTGTGTGTGTGTGTGTGTGAGTGAGTGAGTGTGTGTGTGTCAGTGCATGCGTGTGTAGTATGTGTGTGTGTGTCTGTGTGTGTCTGTGTGTATGTGTGTGTTTGTGTGTGTGTGTATGTGTGTGTTTGTGTTTGTGTGTCAGTGCATGCGTGTGTGTAATGCATAGTAATTGCACGGCCATAATGAGCATCTTGCGGTGTGGGCATTAGTAACCCTGCCTCCATTCGTGCATTAGATAATGCATTAGACAATGTTCTGTTCTTCGTGAAAGGTCTACATTAAGTGCATTAAAGATACGAGAAACATTAGCACTGCATGATCAGAGGATGTCAAATGGTAATCTGCAACAGATTGAGGTCGAATTCACTTTCGGGTTCGATTCCAATGTGTGAAGAAACTTATTGGTTAATTTTGACGTCTGCAAGACTGGCAAAACTATAGTTTCGGGGACCGAAGCATATAAAATTTAAAAAAATATCGTTGGACGGTATATATCCAATGACGACATTATCCGTAGCACTAACCCTGACCGACTCACCGTAGCCAAACGTCAAGACACTTAACCTCAACATAACCGACCCTCACGACGCCTGACCTGACCCTAACCAGCATAACTGCAATTTCGGGGACCGAAGCATATGCATTATCTTTGGACAGTATCTAATAATGACTACAATAATCCTAACTTTAAACAACCATCACGACGCCTAACCTGAACCTAACCGACCCTCACGACTCTTAACCTGATCCTAACCGACCCTCACGACTCTTAACCTGATCCCAACCGACCCTCACGACGCCTAACCTGATCCTAACCGACCCTCACGACTCTTAACCTGATCCTAACCGACCCTCACGACGCCTAACCTGATCCTAACCGACCCTCACGACTCTTAACCTGATCCTAACCGACCCTCACGACTCTTAACCTGATCCTAACCGACCCTCACGACTCTTATCCTGATCCTAACCGACCCTCACGACTCTTAACCTGATCCTAACCGACCCTCACGACTCTTAACCTGATCCTAACCGACCCTCACGACGCCTAACCTGATCCTAACCGACCCTCACGACTCTTAACCTGATCCTAACCGACCCTCACGACTCTTAACCTGATCCTAACCGACCCTCACGACTCTTAACCTGATCCTAACCGACCCTCACGACCCCTAAACCTGAACCTAACCGACACGTCGGTCCCGGATACTATAATTATGACCCCGATACTCTATAGTTATGCCGAGTTGACTTCTTAAAAGGGGCGCTATATGAGTCCACTGAATGAACGAACGGACGAACGAACGAATGAACGAATAGTTAATTTCCCCCACCTTTACACCATTCATACTTACCCGATTTGCGATCTCAAAACGGTTTATTGAATAAACGAAAATTATTATTTATTACTAGCTTTCCAATCTCTGTTACCATGGTAACTCATGCAGATTTGGATCAAAACACGAGGACTTAGTGGCGTCACTATTTCGTAATAATTACGTCACAATGCCTTGATGAAAATAATAATAAAATATTATCATTGCGTCATCATCACGAGCGACTTGATCTTTTTTCGAGGTGTATGACTTCACTCTCCTATCTTCACCAAGCGACACAATGACAACAGCAACAACAACAACAACAACAACAACAACAACAACAACAACAGCGACAACAACAACGGCAACGGCAACGGCAACGACAACTGCAACTACAGCGACAATGGCCACGGCAACGACCACAACCGTAAAACGCAATAGCATTACCGGGAGCAAAAGCAATAACAATGACCACAAAGGTGTCTGATAAGCCTTCATTTTTTAAACTGCATAATTATAATGACTCAACACAATGTTTATCATAGACAAATTTATATGAAGTGTATGGGAACCGTTTTAAAGGTGTCTTATAAACCTTCATCTTTCAAGCTGCTTATCCAACAGCTGCAGTGTAATCTCTGTTTTTCTTACGGACCGATCCTCCTGAAATTATGTTGATCTGAATACGACTTGCTTTGGTAGCGCCATCGGATGATACCTTAGTTGCATAATACTCTGGCGCAATGGAAATTACTAATAACAATTACAATAGAAATGACTAACAACAATTACAATAGAAGTTCAGAACTGTAACGACAATAACAATAATAATTATAAAACCAAAAACAATAACAATGCCAAAAAATAATGGTAGCAAGAATATAAATAACATCATCAACATCAATAGCAACAAAAGCAAGCAATACCAATAGCAATAATGACAATAACAATTACAAGAACAACAACAATGACAATAGCTATAGCGATAACAATAACAATAACATCATCATATCAATAACAGCAATACCAACGACAATAACTATGATGACAGTAGATTGTCCTACCTTTCTTCTGAGTTGCCGTGGACAGTGTTCCGATAATAAAACTGGAGCTGACGAGAAGAGAGAGCAGAACGAGCACTACTTCGGATAAACCCATTGTGTGAGATCTTCAGAAGATAAACTCCAGATAACAATGGATTATGTCTTTGTTATCCTGTCCCACCGAATTCGATAGAAAAGCGAGCGAAATGAAAATCCCACAGAACAGATGATCTGCTATAGCTAGTAATCCGATTGTATTGCAACCTATTCTAAATCTTTCCTAATGTAATGTAATGTAATGTAATGTAAATCTTCCAGAATTTCTCAGCGCCCACAAAAGCCACGTCAGGGAGACCAGCTTATTCACCGGCGCTAACCAACGATCGCAACAGCCTCGTAATCGTAAATCTCCAATCCTCCAAAGCCACACTCGACAGCCAAGCGCAGGGCACCAGCTTTCCCACGAGCGCTATCGACGACGAAGACGCTAAGGTACCAATCCCGTTGAAAAAACGCAATTCCAAAAATCCGTTGAATAGAGAATTGTTCTTTTTTGATAAAATTCCGTTCGCAAGATTTCGATTAATCACCCGAGTCGTTCTACCTTTTCGTAAAATAGGCCTACCTTCCGCGGACAGCCTAGCCTGCAGTAGGCCTACGAGGCTTTGTTGTGTGCTCCAGAACAGGCCTACCGGCGGATCATCCACTATAGGCCTAGTACGATCGCTGGCACTAGAAACCGGGTCTTGTTATAATATGCGTCACACAGCGGTCGGCGTGTAAGCAGACGTTTTTGCGTGTAGACTGCCCTCTGGGTGTTCTCGTCAGTAGCGCGTCTTCCCTCCCGTCTGCCGTTGTTGCTTGCTCCGGCCGATCGTGCTTTGGAGCCGACTAATAATGCCATGATTAGCGAGCGTCCCGCTACAGCTCACCTCGCTTGGAATGCGATAGTGTCGCCTTCTGGCGAATGATCGGCGAGTGTTGTGTGTGTATGTGATCGCCACCTTGCGAATGGATGGTAAGTGTGATTGGTCTGGGTTGTGTATCGCCACCTAGGGATTATAGTGCGCATGAGTAGGGAAAAGGGACCCATTTTGAAAATACGAAAATAAATAGTAAACATTCATCGATTTTTACAATTCAAGCTTATTCAAGCAACATTTTAATCCTGGCATATTTATCTAATATTGGTGAAAATATAAAAGTTCCAGTCACAATGATAACGTCAAAATGACGTCATTAGCATTAAAGTTCATTTAGTCGGCCAGTTATGCATGGTTTCGGTTGGTATAATTATTATATTTGCTCTTGGTAAAACGGAAATCCATTTAATGGAACCAGGAGTGAAAATAAATGCAGCTTTTATACAGGAATTGTCTGCCCCATATAAAATTGATGCCTCCTGATATCCGGGAATGCTCGTGTTAATAAACATTTCAACAAGGAGGCGCTCCAGCTTACTGAGCTCGTTAACCCTCGGGCTACCAAGGGGGGGTGGTTGCCACCCCCCTAGGTTTTTCGCAAATCAAACGCGTTCCGTCTGGAATAAAATTTTGAAAAAATTGGTAGCTGTAGAGGGTTCATTGGGACACATTTTGAGCTAAAATGTTTGATGAGCTTAAATCCAGTTGATTATAACTGTTTGATGAGCTTAAATCCAGTTGATTATACCGTTCAAAGTTACACCCGATATACCTAAGGCACCAAGGGGGTGGATACCCCCCCCTAGAATATCATCTGTAACTTTTCCGCCCTTTAATATTAAGAGACACAAATTATACCATTCTATAGAGGGAATGTGGGGCTACATTTCCATGCTCACTGAGTTGTCTTTTGACAACCGTAAGTGCTCAAAATAAATTAAAATATATATAAAGGTGTTTTATTTTCATAAAATTGTCATGTTTTTGCTATTATAACTTATCCATAATTTATTTTTTAATAGAAATAAATTATGCCATTCTGTAGAGGGCATTTAGGGCTATTTTCTGATACTAAATAATTTGTTTTTGATGACCGGAAGTGCTCAAAATAAATTAAAATGTGTGAAAATGTTGGGTTTTTTTACAACGCAAGCCGATATGTCTGCGTAAACGTTTTTCAGCGGCTAAAACATGTTTTTTTGTTTTGATTGAACATAAAACAGACTTACTACTAGTTTTTATAGTTGAATATTGGACTTTATTATATGTAAACTACTTTTTATATATAAATCATGTATAAAACACACAGAATCTAATATATTCCTTATGCGTAAGTATACAATTTGTGGAATCGACGGGTACCCATGGTAAAAAATTCATAATTTCGAGGGACATTCATATTTTCTGAACCTAAATATACCATTTTGTGCAGAAATGAATGCTGAATCCAATGGTGTATTACAAGTTATGATATCTCAAGCCAAACCCAAAATCCAGGGGTGGTGGTAACCACCCCCCCCTTGGTAGTCAGTGCTACAAAAAAGCTTGGTAGCCTGAGGGTTAAACTGTTGAAGTTGAACTGTTGACTAAAGAGACTCCGGATTTCATTCCTCCTATAATCTTTGGCAGCAAAACGGCCTGAGCTTAAATCCAGTTGATTATAACATGTGGAGACTATTGCAGGAGATGATGCACAAGACAAGGAAACGAGACATTGAAAAACTCCGTGAACGAATTGTTAATGCCTGGGAGGCTGGGAGGATTTTAATAAGCTGGTTATCGATCCTGCTGTTGGCTATTAGAGCGACCGTTTTGAAACCTGCGTTGAGGCCGAAGGTGGACACTTTGAGCACAAATTGCAGTCTGGTCTAATTCAGATATAAAAATAAAATTAAACTAACATTTATTATTGATAAATGACATCTTAAAAATAATGTAATTTTAGATAATTTTGTACACTTATCTCCTAAATTTGAATTTTGATGCAAATGACGTCATTATGACGTCATAATTGAGACTGGAACTTTTATATTTTTACAATTGTTAGACAAATATGCTAGGATAAAAACGGTGTCTAAATTGCAAAAATCGATGAATATTTGCTATTTATTTCCATATTTACAAAATGGGTCCCTTTTTCCGGACACAGTGTATACATACTTGCACTATCTTAATGCCTACCTTATTTTTAGTACGCTGAGCCGCTGTGAGGGGGGAGAGAAACAGAGCGTGTGAATGACACAGACACAGGGAGAATGTGGGAAACAGACAGGCAGACAGACAGATACCGAAGGAAATACAGACAAAGACAAGGAGTAAAAGAAAGGCAGAGGCAGAGGCAGAGGCAGGGGAAAAGGCAGATACAAACAGAGAGAAATGCACAGAGACTGGCAGAGAACAGGACAAACAAAGAAAGAGACAAACAGACAGCGAGACAGACAGAAAGAGGCAGAGACAGACAGGCAGAGACAGAGGCAGAGGCAGAGACAGAGACAGAGGCAGAGATAGAGGCAGAGAGAAAGACAGAAGGCAGACAGACATACGGACATAGATTGAGAGACGAACAAAGACAGACATATATCATGATCTAGGCAAACAGATATCGTTCTGCTCAATAATTGCTATAGGATTTTACGACTAGAATGACTTAACACAATGTTTATCATAGACAAATTTATATAAAGTCGATGGAAACCGTTTTAAAGGTGTGTTATGAACCTTCATCTCTCAAGCTGCTTATCCTACAGCTGCGTAATCTCTGCTTTTCTTACGGACTGATCCTCTGGTAATTATGTTGATCTGAATACGACTTGGTTTGGCAGCGCCATCGGATGATACCTTAGTTGCATTATAGGCCTACATTTGCGCAATAGAAATTACTAATAACAATTACAATAAAAGTTACTAATTACAATTACAACAGAAGTTACTAATTACAATTACAATAAAAGTTACTAATTACAATTACAATAAAAGTTACTAATTACAATTACAATAAAAGTTACTAATTACAATTACAATAAAAGTTACTAATTACAATTACAATAAAAGTTACTAATTACAACTACAATAAAAGTTGCTAGTCACAATTACAATAGAAATTACTAATAACAATTGCAACAGAAGTTACTAATAACAATTGCAATATATAGGTTACTAATTGAATTTCGTTATGATTCAAAAGATTTGCCCGAATTTTTTATCTGAATGCCTGAGCCAGTTGGAAACGTAGTATTTGATGACAATACGAAACTTTTGACTATTAGCATTTATATCTTAAAGATTGCAAGCTGTTTGAAGCTGTTCAAATAGCATTTCGTTGTCCACCTCTCAATTCTTTTGGCTTTATCGACTGATAAGATCAAATAATTTTCGTTTAATCAACAATCCTATTGACAGATCGCAACCGTTTAACAGTTTACAATTATGCAGTTGAATCAATTGACAGGAACTCAGATTACAGAATACATAAATCTTAACTACTCACAGAACAGACAGCCTGCAATACATGGCGCTAATAGCAGCCTACAAAGCACAACCACGCTGCACGGGACGCAACTCGCCACCTCTTGCTCTCCATGCCAGCGTGTTATCTGTAGTGTTTTCGCCGGTGCAACCCCTTACGAAGACGATCCCTAGATCCGCCCTCGACAAGGGGAATGAATGCCTCCCCTCTCCGCGCTACCAGAGAGGGTTTGAATGAAGCATCTGCAGCAGCTAGTGGACCTCTCTTTCCTGGATGATACAGATACGACTGTCGTGAATGGCCAGAGATATTCGAACTCGTATGATCGGTCAAGGATAGGGTAATAGTGATTCTTGACGAAAGGTGTCTAAGTGGAAGAGCGGTGATCGTGGGATTCACAACTTCTTCTCCTTCAGAGAAGGAGTCAGGGTTCGATTTGGGTTGGGTCCACGGGATCATACACGAGTCCTTCTACCTCTCTTTCTCTCTCTCTCTACCTATCTATATATATATATATGGTCGTTGCCATGGTGAGTGTTCCTACTCTACGTAAGTATTTATATGAATAAAGACTCTCTTCTATCTATATATTTTATTAAGCAGAGTAAATAAGTTCTAATCTAATACTACTAACTATTTAAGCAAACAAAGTAATGCATTCATTCATACTCGAACCTTCGACAAAACATATCCCTTACAATCTTCGTTTCTATCTTAATAAAATAGGGAGGGAAAGGCAACTCTCTATGAATTTAGGATTCACAGAGCACTCGAATGATTCCTACTGTTCATACCTTAGATCCGGTCCAGACCTGTTTTACGGCTGACAGTGGCAACGGAACAGAAAACAACTTATACTCCCGATCAATGGCGGGGATCTCGCTGTAGACTATCCATTCCAAGTACGCGGTTAAGGACTCCTGTCCTGAGGTAGAACGGATCGGAAGAGGACTATCCTGCTCTCGACGAAGGAGACGCTAAACTCTTCTTGGAGTTGGTTACTCACACTTCGGAACGCAGGTCCTTAATTCCTGGATTTGCGGAGGGGATCGGAGGCCTATTCTGCACTTCGACGAAGGAGTTCCTAAAATTGGCATCTCACACTTCGGAACGCAGGTCCTTCATTCCTGGGTTGACGAAGGCGGCATTTCTTCCTCCGGGCACGGACTTCAACCAGTCGCAGGTCCTTCCTGGATACAGAATCTGGGAGTCGGCACTTGGGTTCTTTACAAGAGGGCTTTTATATGGTTCTGGGGGACGCTTCAGCCCCCGTCGTTGCTACTACCATTGGCCTGGCACTCTGCCAACTCAATCGGGACACGCTGTCTTTCCAGGGTAGGCCGAGTTAATTCTGCAAGTCATGCTGACTCGGTCACACACTCTCTACACGCAGGGAACACGTGGACACCAGTTGCAGCTACAGCAAGGGCGTCGCTATATCTATATTATGTGGGCCTAGGATCTCCTTTCCCTACATATAATATGGGTCTTATTACATTACTATTACATTACTTAACGTTTAAATCCTTTGTCAACAGTCCTACTGTTGTACACTCTCCGCGACCGACTCGTGAAAAATTCAGGCTGTAGGTCGGAATTTTTCAACTACTTCCGTCTCATGGAGACATCGTTTTCGGCCGTGCATAACCCTGGTCTCAGGTTACCTCGAGGACATTTCTCGTACTGCGGTGGTCTGGAGGTCGACTGATGCGCTTCGGATCAGTTTCCTTTACTACCACCTCAGTCTCTTATTTGTCCAAGCCATACAGGGGATTAGATCCATTAGGGCAAATTGGCGCTAGAATAAATCTTCCTTCACATCATAATCACCATGTCAATGCAATAAGTGTCCGTTATGCATACTAAGAGCTACCTATAACATATAGTGTTCAGTGTCACTCGTAACATCAACATTCCATCGGCTGTCCAAAATCAGGGCACATGATTATGCAAACGAAATTGCACGCATAAAGGACAAATTCGCCGCGTCGATGTCTGTTTCCGACTCATTTGGACTCACGATTTACAAGCCAGCTCAATAAAAGCAAAATAGGGCAACATAAAACATATCAATAAAAAAAGGAGCAACACGAAACACATCAAATCAAAGGTAATCTAAACTATCGCCACCCTACACATCATCATCATAACGTGCAGGTAAACGTATTGTACGTTAGGCAGGAGAAGACAAATCTAAGACATCATCTTCTTCATCGCTTGGAAACGAGGTAAGACAATTCCCTGGCTTGTCTTTCCTTACACGCAACTCCGTACTAGTTCCTTGAATTGTTCCCAGATTATCGACGTTAATCGCTTCGCTGGGCGATTTTCCGATTTGATAAAGATACGCGTTTCTGACACGCGTCTCTTTCCTCCAGACGAACGAACGGGTCGGGTCGTCTGACTTCTCCTTCAGACGAACGAACGGGTTGTCTGAATTCTCTTCTCAGACGATCGAACAGGTCGGCTGAATTCTCTTTCAGACGAACGAACGGGTCGGCTGAATTCTCAGACGAGCGGGGAAAAACGGTCGTCCGATTCTTCTCAGACGAGAAAACGTGACATGGACTTATCTTCTCAGGCGAACGAGGATTTCTCCTCTCAGACGAAGGGGGTGGACTTCGCTTCTCGGACGAGCGGTGGGAATTGGACTTCGCTTCTCAGACGAGCGAGAAAGTGGACGTCTCTCTTCGGACGAACGGGAATTGGACTTCGCTTCTTCGACGAGCAGGGGAATTGGACTTCGCTTCTCCGACGGCGAGCAAGATGGACGTCTGATACAAAAGTTTGTTCGGCTGCTCTATGATCTCGTCCACGGAATCACCTGTAGACTCGCGCTGCTTCTTCCAATAAGCGCGCAAGCAATAAGCGCGTAAGACAATAAGCGCGTAAGACAACTCACGCTGCTTCTCCATAAGCGCGTAAGACAACTCACGCCGCTTTTCCATAAGCGCGTAAGACAACTCACGCTGCTTCTCCATAAGCGCGTAAGACAATTCAGGAGCATTGGCAGTTGCAGTAGCGGTCGACATAATCGTAGGCCTATTTTCGTTACAGGCGCATTAATATGTCGCTCGTAATCGTTTAACAGTTCGGTTGAGTCAGTTTGTGTCGCCACCGAAGTTACAGGGTTGTTTGGGGCGAAGGTGGACAAGCGGGGTGGATAGGGGTTGTTGTACAGTGGTTCGAAGCGTTGAGCGCCAATCCTGCTATTTACATTCGGTAAGTTCACGTAGGTCACCATCAGATCGTCAGTACAACGAGGCGCAAATAGTTCGTGTTGCCTGTCCGAGTAATACGAATCACTCGGCACAGCGTAGTAATCAGAATGGCCGCTGACGGTTCGTCGTCCGTAAGGTGGCGCTTTCTGATGCACAGCAGCTATCGGCCGTCGCTCTGACGTCATCAGGGTTGCGGTATCCGAGGGAATCGCGCGTCGGGGGTTGTGGTTGCAGCGAGAGGCGGTCGAAGCGGCAGCAGCATCAGCGGAGCGGCTGAAGACGGGGTCGCCGTTGTACACAGACGCTGCGTGAGTCATCGGCCAGTGAACTTGTTGCGAAGAACGAACGGGTTGCTGTCGTGTTGCATGGTTGTCTTCAGACGATGAATGCAAGGCAGTGGCCGTTCGTGGCTCTAAATTACGGGGTCTGTCGGGGTCAATTTCAGAATGAACAATAATTTCACTTTGGCCGAAATTAATCCCACTTTGGCTTAGCCCTCTATATTTCTCTATTTCTTTGTCTCCGGTTCGATTCACATTGCACAACAAAGCATTTTCATCTTCAGCAACATCACACACTTCATACTCATCATCAGTTTCAACATCATCACATTCTTTGGACCTACGACTGAACCGATTGAGACAGAAAGCAGTTTCTTTTGTCTGCCCGTCTCTCCTGGTTCCTACATTTATAAAGTCGGTTTGTCTTTCGTGGTTTGATTGGGTAGCACCACCGACTTGTTTTTCACTAGTGCCAATGAACTGGTAAGAGGTTACGTCATATTCTTTTGCAGACGTCCCCTCTACCGTTCCTAAACTGCTAGAGACGGCTTTTACTTGCAAGTTTGTTTCGCCATACTCATTGAAATCCGTGTTTTGTCCAATGGAACGATTTGTCAGCATGCTAAAACTAACCATTCTATCACTAGACCTCTGTCTATTGGCAACCAGTCGTTCTGTGTCATCATCACAATCATCATCGTTAGGGTCATCTAAATCCCATCCTCGTCGCCATTGTAGTGTTTTCGCCGGTGCAACCCCTTACGAAGACGATCCCTAGATCCGCCCTCGACAAGGGGAATGAATGCCTCCCCTCTCCGCGCTACCAGAGAGGGTTTGAATGAAGCATCTGCAGCAGCTAGTGGACCTCTCTTTCCTGGATGATACAGATACGACTGTCGTGAATGGCCAGAGATATTCGAACTCGTATGATCGGTCAAGGATAGGGTAATAGTGATTCTTGACGAAAGGTGTCTAAGTGGAAGAGCGGTGATCGTGGGATTCACAACTTCTTCTCCTTCAGAGAAGGAGTCAGGGTTCGATTTGGGTTGGGTCCACGGGATCATACACGAGTCCTTCTACCTCTCTTTCTCTCTCTCTCTACCTATCTATATATATATATATGGTCGTTGCCATGGTGAGTGTTCCTACTCTACGTAAGTATTTATATGAATAAAGACTCTCTTCTATCTATATATTTTATTAAGCAGAGTAAATAAGTTCTAATCTAATACTACTAACTATTTAAGCAAACAAAGTAATGCATTCATTCATACTCGAACCTTCGACAAAACATATCCCTTACAATCTTCGTTTCTATCTTAATAAAATAGGGAGGGAAAGGCAACTCTCTATGAATTTAGGATTCACAGAGCACTCGAATGATTCCTACTGTTCATACCTTAGATCCGGTCCAGACCTGTTTTACGGCTGACAGTGGCCACGGAACAGAAAACAACTTATACTCCCGATCAATGGCGGGTATCTCGCTGTAGACTATCCATTCCAAGTACGCGGTTAAGGACTCCTGTCCTGAGGTAGAACGGATCGGAAGAGGACTATCCTGCTCTCGACGAAGGAGACGCTAAACTCTTCTTGGAGTTGGTTACTCACACTTCGGAACGCAGGTCCTTAATTCCTGGATTTGCGGAGGGGATCGGAGGCCTATTCTGCACTTCGACGAAGGAGTTCCTAAAATTGGCATCTCACACTTCGGAACGCAGGTCCTTCATTCCTGGGTTGACGAAGGCGGCATTTCTTCCTCCGGGCACGGACTTCAACCAGTCGCAGGTCCTTCCTGGATACAGAATCTGGGAGTCGGCACTTGGGTTCTTTACAAGAGGGCTTTTATATGGTTCTGGGGGACGCTTCAGCCCCCGTCGTTGCTACTACCATTGGCCTGGCACTCTGCCAACTCAATCGGGACACGCTGTCTTTCCAGGGTAGGCCGAGTTAATTCTGCAAGTCATGCTGACTCGGTCACACACTCTCTACACGCAGGGAACACGTGGACACCAGTTGCAGCTACAGCAAGGGCGTCGCTATATCTATATTATGTGGGCCTAGGATCTCCTTTCCCTACATATAATATGGGTCTTATTACATTACTATTACATTACTTAACGTTTAAATCCTTTGTCAACAGTCCTACTGTTGTACATATCCATTGCGCTACCGTGTCCCCTTTAATCCCATAAGACCCAAGTTGGATAGGAATTTCCGACAGTTTAATGACGTTTTGTGGGTATTGTGACATCAAAGATCGTTGACGAAAATATGGAAAAATTGGTCACAGTTATTTCCATTCGATCATTTCCCAAATTAACATTAACTTTGTTGTTTCCTGTTTTTCACATCTTGCGACGCCATTTGCGGAATTGAACATATCACATCGGCAACAGAGTGGATTGCAAATCACACGAATTATCGATTATTAATTTAGTTTAGCAACTTCACAATATGAAGCACGGATCAATTGCGTGCCCCCTCCTTTATCCGGACTTGGGGCTGGCACTGCCAGAGCGCAAACAGTGGAGAAGATGGCGAATCATCATGGATGGATCCAGACCTTAACGACAGTTGTGGCACGCGGTGGTGTAGTGAGCATGTTCGTCGCCTTGCTGCCGGTTTGCAGGTTCGAATCGACCTCAAGTCGCCGCATATAGGACCTTGGGCAAGCCCTTCACTCGCGATTGCGTGAAACCCCGATTCGGTGTCCGCGCTGTAGTCTGGAGCGCTTCTGAGTAGCATCTTTTAAGGGGCGCTATAACAAGTGCACATGTACATACATACATACAAAGACACCCACAGCACTGGTCCTGATGACTTGAATCCACACATATTGTCTTCTCTCATGGACTTATTAGCATCTCCACTTAGCGAGGTGATAAATTGGTCACTTAGAACTGGAATAGTCCCATCGGACATAAAATTAGCAAAAATTACACCTATCCATGAGCAAGGTAATAAAAATGAGGTTTCAAATTTTAGACCAATCTCTATACTACCATTTTTTTCTAAATTTGTTGAGAGGGTAATGTACGACCGCCTCTACTCTTTTATCACCCAGAACAAAATTTTATCCCCCTTTCAACATGGCTTTCAAACAGAACACTCAACCTTTATGTCATTACTGGATATACAAGACAAAATATCTCATGCTATGGATAATAATGAATATTCAGTAGATAGATTAAGACTATTCTAGGACATTTGACCCAAACTATGGTTAAACTTTTCCAAATCACCCATAACCATGGTTGAAAAATATATCGACCCATAACCATGGTCAAAAAATATATCCACCCATAACCATGGTTCAAAAATATGTCGACCCATAACCATGGTTCAAAAATATACCTACCCATAACCATGGTTCAACTTTTTCCAACACACAAATTTATTTTTTTTTCTTACTATATAAAATAACAAAAAAAATATTTTCTTGTGATCCGTCATACACCAACCCAAACCATGGTTCAAAAATTTGTCAACCCATAACCATGGTTCAAAAAATATGCCGACTCATCAAAAAATTTGCCACCCCATATCCACCCCAGCACGCGCCTATGACTCATCATGCGGGGAATTTCCAGTAGTTTCGATGATGAGTCACCCGATCATAAAAATTTTTTTTCTTGTGTATATAAAATAACAAAAAAATTTCTTGTATCAGTATAAAGATAATATCTTGTATATAAAATGAACTACGATACGTATAATCTGAAAGAATTGCGACAAATTCCAAAACAAAGAGGACAAAAAGGATACTCGAGACTACCAAAAACGGAACTCATCGCGTTCATAAAGCAGGGAGATCAACTAGGCGCTCGGGCACCAGACATCAAGGCTCCAACGCGTACTCCCCGCACTGCACGAGAATTGCCAGAAATTACGAAACCGAGAGGCACGGTACGAGAATTGCGACAAATTGCGAAACAGAGAGGCACACGAGGATACTCAAGATTAAGAAAAGAGGAACTTACAGCACACGTGTCTACTATTTGGAAATTTGTGGGGGAAAATAAAGCTACTTTTTCGGATTGGTTGGCTAGTGAGATTAGTCAGTTACCACCTCAAATAAAACCACCCATTCATAGGTTCAAACTTCAAGAGACTGCGGCGGCTATCAAAGGGTTTACAAAAAGATACACGATCGAGGGCAACAACAGGGTCGATGTTGAATCTTTTCTCAAGGCTGTAAGATCGCAGGTAGCTAGGCTGTTAGCGAAAAATCGAGGGGTAAAAGTTCAACTCAATCTCATGTGTGTAATGGAGAAAGTAGACATAAAATCCGGTGAAATAACAACGGCTGAGCCTAATTTTAAATCAAAGACTGATATTATTTTAGAAGCAACCGATGTGAAGGAAATATATACCAACGCAGTGGATAAAATTAAGGAGAGCATGGCGAGTTATCAGATGCGAGGTAGCAATTGGAGATTCAGAGCCGTTTTGAAGTTGGATATCGATACAGTGGTATACAAGCCATTGAAAGGTAGTTCATATATTCAGCTTCCCGAGTATTTAGCTAATAAAAAGGCTATTATTAATATGAAAAATGATGACGACGAATGTTTCAAATGGTGTATTACTAGAGCGTTGAATCCAGTTGATGAACACCCTGAAAGAATCACTAAAGACCTAGTAGAACAATCTAAGAAACTCGATTGGGGTGGTATCGTGTTCCCAGTTGCTGCTGATGCTAATATTATAAATAAGTTTGAGCGTAGTAATAACATTAGCGTTAGCGTATTCGGCTTTGAAAAGAGCGTATACCCATTATACATATCGAAACATGAAAGCGATACCTGCGTAGATCTACTGCTTATTTCCGACGATGAAAAGAAGCATTACTGTTGGATCAAGAACTTTAATAGATTGATGGCGGCACGAACAGAAAAATCTGTAAATTCGATGCACTATTGTAGAAGATGTTTAATCGGTTACAGAACGAAAGACTCGCTTAAAAAACACATCGAGTACTGTTCGCAACATGACGCTCAACGAATAGAACTCCCAAGCCCAGGAACTATGTTGAGTTTTAGAAATTATTATCGAAAAATGCGAGTACCTTTTATTATCTATGCGGATTTCGAATCCTTCATTAAACCGATCGATACATGCCAACCCGATCCCAGCACGTCTTACACCAATAAATACCAGAAACATACCCCTAGCTCGTTTTGTTACCACATAAAATGTTTCGATGATGACCTATATTCGCAAGCTCCTGTAACATTCACAGCGAAGAGCGAAGACGATGATGTAGCGCAGATATTTATTGACAGTCTTGTTGAGAAAGTAAAAGATATTTATAATCGATTTAAGTTCCCAAAGAAAATGATATTTGGAAAGGACGATAAGGAGCTATACTACTCGGCTACTGTTTGCCATATATGCGGGGGTGAGTTCTCTGATGGTGATGATGATAATGACATACGAGTAAGAGACCACTGTCATCTTACTGGTAAATTTAGAGGCGCTGCTCATAAGATTTGTAATCTAAAGTATAGAGTCCCCAAGTTTTTCCCAGTAG
The DNA here is from genome assembly GCA_949752735.1 of Lumbricus terrestris. Classification (NCBI taxonomy): domain Eukaryota; kingdom Metazoa; phylum Annelida; class Clitellata; order Crassiclitellata; family Lumbricidae; genus Lumbricus; species Lumbricus terrestris. Next base: position 4,027,487 of record OX457042.1, on the reverse strand, counting down.
TATTCCATAATCTAACCGGCTACGATAGCCATCTATTCGTGAAGAAATTACGGGGTGGTAATAATGAACAGATTAAATGCATTCCCTGCAATGAAGAAAAGTACATCTCATTTAGCAGAGAGATCGTAGTCGATAAGTTTATTAACAAAGAAGGGAAAGAGAAAGTGGTCAAGCGAGAATTACGTTTCATCGATAGTTTTAGATTCATGCCAGCGGGTCTCGACGCCTTATCGAAGAACCTAAGTAAAGACCAGTGTAAAAATATAAACAAGTACTATTCCAGCAAACAGCTCGATCTCTTGCTTAGAAAAGGGGTATATCCGTACGACCACGTTAGTTCCATCGTTCAACTGAATGAAACAAAACTACCACCAAAGTCAGCATTCTATTCGAAACTAAACGATTCAGGCATTAGTGATGAAGATTACGAGCATGCAAAAACGGTATGGAAAGAATTCGGTTTCAAAACATTCAGAGAATATCATGACTTGTACAATCTTTCGGATGACATTGTTCTATTATTAGCCGATGTCTTTGAAAACTTTAGAGACGTTTGTATGAAGAACTACAACCTAGATCCTGCCTGGTATTACACTTCACCCGGTCTAGCATGGGATGCCTCATTAAAGTTGACTGGAGTAAAGTTAGAATTATTGAGCGATTACGATATGATACTAATGGTCAAGCATGGGATAAGAGGTGGTGTTAGCACAATTTCACATCGTTATGGGCAAGCAAATAACAAGTACATGTCCACGTTTGACGAAAGCAAGCCTTCACAATTTATAACCTATTTGGACGCGAACAATTTGTATGGATATGCAATGTGTAAGAATCTTCCAACTCACGGGTTTCAGTGGATGACTGATGATGAGCTAAACGACTGGAGATCAATACCGTGTATATTGGAGGTGGACTTGGAATATCCCAAACATTTACACGATCTTCACAACGACTACCCTCTCGCTCCAGAGAATATTACACCCGAATCTTCGACTGTACCTAAACTCATCCCAAACCTGAATGATAAAGTAAAGTACATAACCCATTATGAAAATTTGAAGCAGTATGAAGGCCTAGGTTTGAAGATTACTAAAATTCATCGAGGAATTAAATTTGAAGAAAGCACCTGGTTGAAAAAATATATCGATCTAAATACAAACCTGAGGACCAAAGCCAAAAACGATTTCGAGAAAGACTTTTTCAAACTTATGAACAATAGTGTGTTTGGCAAGACTTGTGAAAATATAGAGTCTCGCGTAGATATTAAACTGGTTTCAAGCGAGAAGCAAGCCATAAAACTAGCGGCTAAAACGAGTTACGGCAGTCGGACTATTTTTGATCAAAATTTAATTGCTATTCACATGAAGAAGACTTCGTTGATCTATAACAAGCCGATATATCTCGGTATGTGTATCCTAGACTTGAGTAAAACTTTGATGTATCAATTTCACTATAATTACATCAAGAAAAAGTATGGAGATAGGGCAAAGCTATTATTCACCGATACGGATTCGCTAGCCTATGAAATAAGAACCGATGATTTCTATGCCGATATAGCACCCGATGTTAGAAATATGTTTGATACAAGCGATTATCCAAAGGACCACCCCTCGGGTATAGAAACCGGAGTGAATAAGAAAGTAATAGGGTTGTTTAAGGATGAAGCCGCGGGTAAACAAATAGAAGAATTTGTGGGACTTAGATCCAAGTTGTATTCGTATAAGATGGCCGGCGTAGATTATAAAAAATGCAAGGGCGTTAAGAAAAATGTCGTTAAGAAATCCATAAGCCATGAAGATTATAAGAACTGCTTGTTTTTGAGGAAAGAACAGTCGAGAAAAATGAACGTCATCAGATCACATCTTCACGAAATCTATACAGAAGAGGTAAACAAAGTGGCGCTATCCGCCAACGATGACAAGCGGGTAATAATGAACGATGGGATTCATACCTTGGCTTATGGGCACTACACACTGAAAAACTAAACTACTTAAAAAATAATAATTTTCACTAATAAAATGGAAATCCCAGCATGTCTCAAATGTAAAATCGGTATCGGTCTTAAAACATTTACGGAATGGATTGAGTTCCAATTTGAGGAGGGTATGAATATGGATAATTACGGGTCAGTTTGGCATCTCGATTTTGTTTTACCAATATCATCGTTCGATGAAAAAGAACTTCAAAAAGCTGTGAATTGGATGAATATATGCCCTGTACTATTGGAAAAAAATATGCAAAAAGCGAACAAAATCTCACAGATGGAAAAAGCGTATTGTTTTCTAAAATATTTAGGCGAAATGTAAAATGAGCTTTGAGACAAACAAAGATATCAGCGTTGAAGGCGTAGTTCTTCCTAATTCTCCACTTTCCAACATACAGTTGATTGACACCGCGAAGAAACTAAATATCCCAAACTTCAGAGGCGTCTTCTTGCGAGACGAGTTGCCGAAGAAACCTAAACAGAACGAGTGCGGGATACTGAACTTAGACGATTCTAATGGGTCTGGCTCGCACTGGTGCGCTTTTTTAAAGAACGGCAACCTTAAAATATATTTCGATAGTTATGGTCTACCACCGCCCGTAGAGCTCATAAAGTATTTACAAAGTCCTGTATACTACAACAGTGAACGAATTCAACCGGATAATGAAGTCTTTTGTGGTCATTTGTGTTTGTACGTTTTGAAAAAGACGATGAACGATGGTTGTAAATTTCAAGAAGTTATAAATGAATTGTACTAAAAATATTATCGCGTAATAAAATGCCTGTAAACATATTTGGTCAAATGGATAACGGATCAGCGCCACGAGTAGTAGCAGGTGGCGTCACATTAACTCAAGCAAACAGTACTTTTCTAAGGGTAGATGGAGCAAACCCTGTTACTGGAGATCTAGATATGAATGGCCACGTGATAAAAGGTCTACCTACAACGAATACTCCAGATGCAGGAATGAATGAGGCTCTAAGTCGGGGGCAAGCTATAGATTTGATAATGAATCACGATAATGTACCGTCGAACAATAATCATTTGACTAATAAGAAATACGTCGATGCAACGGCTGAAAAATATGTTGACACGAAAGCAATCGGACCCGCGATTAGCATGTACACGACAACTACGCAAGCCATAAGCGCCAATACATACACAAAAGTTTCTTTCGATATAGCAAGATTCGAAAGAGATATCCGCCATCGCGTAGGATGGAATAAGATCTCTCCTGATAAAGCCGGCTGCTATATCGTTTCAACGCACATAGAATTTCGTTTATTAGGTGCTGTTACTTTATTCGCTGCTGTTACTTCGGGTTACGTTTACCTGTATAAAAATGGAGGGGTGCATATGCAAATTGCGGGTGGAGAGGGTGCGTCAAATGCCGATGCTATCAATGCAACAGGTTGTACTATAATTTATCTAACCGAAAACGATTACCTCGAGATAGGTGTTTATTCAACCGCCGCTGTAGGTATAGTAGCAAAGGACTTTTCCCTCGCATTCTTACGACCATAGCGACTGCAAAAAATATCACCGCGTAATAAAATGCCTGTAAACATATTTGGTCAAATGGATGGTGGATCAACACCACGAGTAATAGCAGGTGGTGTCACATTATCCCAAGTCAACAATACTTTTCTAAGACGAGATGGAGCGAATGCGGTTACAGGAGATCTAGATATGAATGGTAACTGTATCAAAGGTCTACCTATAACGAATAATCCGGATGCAGGAATGGATGAGGCTCTAAGTTACGGACAAGCCTATGATTTGATAACGAATCACGATAATGTACCATCGAACGGCAATCATTTGACTAATAAGAAATATGTCGACGAACAAATTGCTTCGACCAACCGATTCTTTGGCCCGGCGTTTAGTGCTTTCACCTCCGCTGCCCAGGCTATCCGCGCTAGCACCTCCACGACAGTAAATTTTAATACAAAAAGATTCGATCCGGATAATTGTTTCATCAATTTGCAACGATTCTTTCCTCAGAAAGCTGGATGTTATATGGTTTCGGTGTTTGTGGAATTTCACGCCGATACTGTTAGAACTTCTGGTAATGTTTCCTTGATCAAAAATGGGAGGGTGTACATGAAGATGCCCGGCGGTGGAGGTGATTTCGGTGGTGGGGGTACGGCTGGAGCGAATAATAATGTATCGGGTACTTGTCTAGTTCGATTAACTAATACCGACTACCTCGAGATAGCTGTTATAGCAAACGCTGCTGTAAACATTGAGGCCCATGACTTTTCAGCCGCATACTTACGACCCTAAATTCGAAACCACATTTAGTTTTGAATTTAAATTTCTACCAAATCCTCCTTTCGCTCATGGACTGTAATTTCGTATCTATTTCTCCATACTCGACCATCGAACGCTAAGATTGTTCGCGCGCTTTCCCCGTGTGCTTTACCCGCCTTGTAAATCGATGAATACGAGCTTACTTCACCCGTTTCTCGGTCTAATATATCTACTCGTCTCGGTTGGTTTCTGATATATTTCAATCTGTCATATTTAGGGTCCGTGCTAGGCACCTTCGGTTCTCGCCGTTGTTTCTCTTTTTCGGCGATATCACGCGAAAGTACACCCTTCTCGCACAATAGATTGATAAGTTCGGACTTGTTGAGATAAGTTTTGATCCCATGCTTTTTCACCAGCGTTTTCAATTCTATCAGTTTCATTTTTATAGTACAAGATATTTTTTTAATACACCGCGGTCAATTTCGTGCCATCCGATTGAAAATTGAGTAACTTGTCGTAAATCAGCACCGCGTACGCATCTGTACCAGCCGTCGGAGCAACATTAAAAGTAGTTTTGATCCTAATATCGACAAACGATGACTTTAGACGCTCAGCTTGATTGCTTACATCAATCACCATAATCGGGAAGAGGTCTTTAAAGTCTGACGGTGTGATATTGCTTTGCGATACCAGTTCGTCCGTTCCGTAGAATTTTTCGCCAAACAAGGCCGCTTCTCTGTAAGCTCGTGAGAATTGCTGATTCGGGAATGATAGGTTGTAGCCGACAGCTGGGAATTGTTCCGTGTTTAACATGACTAAGATGTCCGTTAGATTGCAATGATCGAAAACCGATGGGTTTTTTTCTTGATCACCGCCACGAGCGGTTTGAAATCCAATGATGATGTACCTTGGTTTCTCAACCGATGACTTAACGCCAAGTGACCATTCAAAAGTAGTCGACGGAGGGACGCCTATATTTTCGCATTGGCGAGCCCTGTATGCAACTGGTAGCGATACTTTCGATGCGATCGTTTTGGCTAATTCATTCTTCTCCTCAAGGGACGGAATGACATGCGGCATAAACCACGCGATTTTGTCTAATCTGACTTTCCCAGCAGCCGCAGTGGTGGCAGCGTGTCTAAAAATTGCGTCATCGTCGCCTTTACGAGTAAGAGTTAGCTTGTGATTCATTCCAAAAATAACCTTGTTGTAATCATCACAAAATCCGAAAATATGGCTCAATGGAACGATAAAACTAAACGTGCCTTTATCTCCCGGTTTTCTAATTAGATACGACTGTCGAATGGCGAAACCTTGATTATCCGCGATAACAGCAGTCGCGCCACTGTCCTTATACCACAGCTGATTCAAACCTTGAGCTAGTTGAAAATCATTTGGGTATTTGAGTAAACCAAGCATCGTAGTCGCTTGACCCGGGTTACGTAATGATTCAACGACTTTATCTCCTAATTCGTATTTAATGTTGTTGAAAAGATGCATGAGTCCATTATTTGTGAGGGCAACAGCATCGGCATTAGCGTAGAAGGTGCCGTCAGCCTTCGTCAATCTACCCTCGAATAATAGGTAAGATTCCGCCGGATGATTGAAACCATCGTGAGAATAAATGTTGATTACTATCTCCCCTCCCGCGGTGTTTAGATTCGTTCCCTGAATCGGTTCATACTGGTGGTATTGGTAGCGCTCGATACCCTCATCAATCAGAGGTTGTTCGGTAAAGTTTAGAATATCTGATTTCATTTTATTATACGATATTTTTTTTTTACGCGACCTTCATTCCCGCGCCGTTTAGTTTACGCGCTAAATCTTGAATCGACGGCACATTTTTCAAACCATTCCCCATCATCAGATTATTGATATTCTCCGGATTAGCCCCGATGCTACTAAGTCGATCAATAATATCTCTACTTTCTTGCGTAACCTGTTTCTTAGGAGCAGCCGACAGTTTTGCCGCCACTTTTTCCACTACTCGTTTACCGGCATCGATTGCGGTGGTTTTTCCAACATCGATAGCCTTTTTCCCAATTTCTGTTGCCACGTCTTTACCCGCACTAAGAGCTCTCGTTGCTAACTGTTTGGCAGCGTTCGATGCAACTAGTCTTTTGAAAAATCCGGAAATAGTGTCGAATATACCGGATCCACCGATAACGTATTGCTTCCTGTAACTCCTTCTTTTAATGATCAGCATTTTTATAATGTCGACATTATATTTTTGTAACCATCTTTACTCAGCGCTTCTTGCCGTAGTAACTCGTCGCATATCGCCACGATCTCGTTTCTTACTCCGGTGCCACCCACCCTGTAGCTCTGAATTCTAAGCTCTAGCTGTTTCGCTAATACATTTGGGTCTTCGGAGATGACGATTACACCAACGCCTTTACCTACCGTACCTAGGGTCATCTTTTCCCATATAGGTCTGACAATTTGTTTGTATTTATAGCCTGAAGATGATATAGGTCTGTTAGGATTTTTTCCCTGTCTCATAGCATTCGTTGTGGCGAGAATCTCGGCGTAATCAGCCATGTTATTATCATCGTATATCGCGGGGTCCGGCTGTTTCATCGTCAACAACTCCCAAAGCCCGGGTGTTCCTGTGTAAGTCTTATCCCCCACCGTCACGTCATCTCCTTGAATCGAAATCGGAGTGTCACCGATATAGAATTGGTTATTTTTTTCTTTTATTCCAAACGTTGTGTCGGTGATTTTTTTATCGGAGGCGTATTGACGAAGGTACTTTGTCGCCATATCTCCAAAATACAGGGTTCTGATATCCTCAGTCGGATTGGGGTTATATGCTTCTATCGCCGGACGCTGAAGACCCTGTAACGAAGGAAGTGCTTGTAACGCATTTGAAGTAGCTACCGAATTTTCTTTGATGGCGGACAGTAAGACATTTTGCTCTTTGGAAATTGCGGATTGGGAATCGACGATAGGTTTGAAGAACTTGGTTAAATCTTGTTGAAGCCCCGAATCTCCTAATTTCTCCGATAAAAAGTTTTGTTGGATATTCTTCTTTGTTTTCAGATATTCTGCAACTAAATCGTCTCTTTTCGCGGGGTCGGTTATTTTTACAAACGACATTTTAAAATTAGGAATATAATGTTTTCAGACGTGTTTTTCGACGTGTGAAAAACATAAGTTGGACGTATTTCCAGACAGATTCGTTATTTTTCTCAAACATAGATTGCAAGTACCTCCTGACTTATTACTTGATTGCGTAACGATTCCGCTATGGTTGTAATCTTATTGCCCCAAATTTCTTTAATATCGCTTAGAATCAGATAATATTCCTCAACTGAAATGATATCATCCACGAGAGCTTTTATAATATGGTCGCTGATCGTGTTGAGTTTCGCGACAGCTTGCGTTTTGATTTCTTCATACATCTCAGCTTTCATCATCTGATTTTTATAGCTGTCGATTAAACTTCCCATCTCCGAATCACCTATTAAACCCCATAAAATTTGTTGATTATGTTCATCGATTATTTTCAGATTTTCTACAACGAAATCGGCTCTTTTCGCGGGATCGGTTATTTTTTGAAACGACATTTTAAAATTAGGAATATAATGTTTTCAGACGTGTTTTTCGACGTGTGAAAAAACATAAGTTGGACGTATTTCCCAACGTAACGACATACGTCTACATGTTTTCAAGTATGTTCGTGTTAGTCGTTATTTTTTATCAAACATGGGTTGCACTTGCTGCCTGGCGAATTCTCTTCCTCTTCCTCTTTCGCATAAGATGTCGAGCATATTCCGTCACATTCGCCATATAGATTGAAATAAGGTCGCTGATCGTGTATTGTTTCTCGTCTCTATTGTTTCCGTAATCTTCTAACTCGTCGAGGAACGATCCATGCGCACATGAAATTAACTCAACTTTGATTTCGTCTGTACTAGGATCTTCGTTCGTAAAGATTTTCATGACGGCTTCCGATTCCATTATTTCAACCATCTCAGCTGTCGTCATCAGCCTTTGATCGATATAGTTGTCGATTACATTTCGCAGCCCCAATTCTCCCGATCTCTCCGATAACTCTCCATCGATAAACTCTTTTTTCGTGGGATCGGTGATTTTTACAAACGACATTTTAAGTAAGTAAAAAATATAATGTTTTCAGACGTGTTTTTCGACATGTTTCAAAACATAAGTTGGACGTATTTCCAGACATGTTTTCACGTATGTTCGTTTTTTGATAGATTCGTTATTTTTCTCAAACATGGGTTGCAAGTGCAGCCTGGCGAATTCTCTTCCTCTATCGCGTCCATCCCATCTTTCTCCTAATTTCTTCTGTCGTGTTAATTAATTTTTCAATCTCGCTTAGAGTCAGAGAATATTCCTCAACTGAAATGATATCATCCATGAGAGCTTTTGAAATATGGTCGCTGATTGTGTTGAGTTTTGCGATAGCTAGCGTTTTGATTTTTTCATGCATCTCAGATTTCATCATATGCTTTTTACTGTTATAGCTCTTGATTATACTTTGCATCTCCGAATCACCTAATCTCTTCAATAAAAAGTTTTTATTAATATTATGCTTTGTTTCCATATTTTCTTCAACGAAAAACTCTTTTTTGGGGGGATCATTGATTTTTACAAACGACATTTTAATTAAGAAAAAAAAAATTTTCAGACGTATTTTCAGTCGTGTGAAAAAACATAAGTTGGACGTATTTCCCAACGTAACTACATACGTCTACATGTTTTCACGTATGTTAGTTTTTTTTATAGATTCGTTATTTTCTCACACATAGCCCCCATTGCAACTTTTTTCCCATTATATCCATCTCCAATTTAATATCTATCTCGTTCTGCGCCGACGAATATTCCTCATCTGAAATATTATCAGCTATGAGAGCTTTTGAAATATAATCATGGATCGTGAGGATTGTCTTGTCGGCTAGCTTTTTGATCTTTTCATCCATCTCAGCTTCCATCTGATGCTTTTTATCGATATAGTCGAGGATTATTCTTTGCACCCAGAAATCTTCTATTAACTCTGATAAATAGCTTTGTTTAATATTCTCCCTGTTTTTCTGATATTTTGCTTTGTAATCGTCTCCTTTCGCGGGATCCTTGATTATTATACATCGTAATTTATTTTCCATTATATCTATCTTGTTCTGCACCAACGAATATTCCTCATCTGAAATATTATCGGCTATGAGAGCTTTTGAAATATAATCGTGGATCGTGAGGATTGTCTCATCAGTTAGCTTTTTGATCTTTTCATCCATCTCAGCTTTCATCTGATGCTTTTTATCGATATAGTCGAGGATTGTTCTTTGCACCCACGAATCATCTATTATCTCCGATAAATAGCTTTGATTAATATACTCCCTGTTTTTATGATATTTTGTATCGTAATCGTCTCCTTTCGCGGAGTCTTTGATTATTATACACGACATTTTAATTAAGTAAGAAAAAAAAATAATGTTTTCAGACGTGTTTCAAAACATAAGTTGGACGTATTTCCAGACGTAACAACATACGTCTACATGTTTTCACGTATGTTTGCGAATGTTAGACGTATTTCCAGACGTAACAACATACGTCTACATGTTTTCACGTATGTTTGCGTTAGTCTTTTTTTTTCTCAAACATAGATTGAAAGTACTGCCGGGCTTCATCTTTTCCACGATCGATGAGTGATTGTTTCGTCACCTCGTCCATCGCGTCGATCGCAACTTTGATATTACTCCTAATTTCTTCTTTCATGCCGTTGAATTTTTCAATCTCGCTCAGGATCAACGAATATTCCTGGTCTGAAATGTTATCATCCATGAGAGCTTTTGAAATATGGTCGCTGATCGTGTTGAGTTTCGCGTCGGCTAGCGTTTTGATTTTTTCATGCTTCTCTGCCTTCAACGCAAGCTTCTTACTGAGGTAGATACCGATTATACTTAGCAACCCCACACCTAATGCCGCTCCTTCCAAAGCCATAGCAATGGGTGCTGCGATTATAGTGGATAATACTCCGATTCCTGAAACTCCGAGTCCCATCGTGACCGCTGATAAGACTCCACCTACTGCGCCGATTACGCTTACACTTCTATGGTACTTTTTACTCAACGCCGCTCTTTTGTCGCGTTCTTGCTCGATTTCTTTCTTAATTTCACCAATCTTTTGGAGCCGATACGTTTGCGCCGACCCTGTGACGATATGTATTTCTCCTTCCGGTGCTGATGGTAGCTTCGGATAGAGTGATTGCGTTGTTTTGATGCCGTCGTATTCCATTCGTTTTATTTACGCGATATATTTTTTAGATTAGATAATTTACACGACATAGCGAATCTCCCGCGTTAATGGTTACCACTGAATCGGAGTTGTTTTGAATAGTGACTATGATATCATCAACCACATCATCCGAAACCACTTCGTTTTGTAGACTGCATCTTTGCTCTTTGATACTCTGTTTGAGGGAAATGAGACAAAGTCCTGCACTCATTTCTACCCCGAGTCCAAGAGTTAGCGTAGTTGTCGTCTTTGGTTGTATCGTTATAACATTTTGCGCAAAAATCTCCCATCTTACGCCTCCTAGTAGCCTAACTGGATTGTGGGTAATATCCTTCTTCACCGTCCAATGGATTTGTAAGGGTTGCGTTCTAACCTCGGCCTCCCTAGTTGGTTTAGTTCCAAATTTGTGTAATGGTCTTGACATTTTATAAAGACTAAATTATAATATATTGCCTATAATCGGAATGTTTTTAAACGGGGAATCAGGACCTAGTAAAAATCCTTTACCTATTGGCACATACCCGACCCTGTTTTCATGTACAACCCGGATCCTGCTATCGAGGCGCCTTTTGGCCATGGGGTTATGTACAAACCAGACCCAGCTGCTCTTATCTTCCACCCCATATCGTCTTTCTTCAAGTACGCTACTCCAGATCCGCTGATTTTATCCACAATCTTCGACGTAGCCGCGGAACCTAGGCCACTCATAGCCCCCGTAACTAAACTAGGTATAAGGAATTTAGCCGCTGTTGCTAGAAACGGAAGAATGGCGCCAATGAATCCTCCCTCGACTTTCTTATTATGTTCCAATTGCGTTTTGCTCATTTTGATGACTACGCCTGTTCCTTTTTCGTACGCCTTGGTCATTTTATTGATTTGAGCCTGTGTGAAAGCGAACATATCGTTACCATTAAAATCCTCGTGCGCTAGTTTGATACTCACACCTGTTCCCGCTTGAAGAGATTTTTGAATTTTGTCTCGTTGCCCTTCTGAAATATTAACTTTATAGCCTATGTACCGACTCATTTTAGTTTACAAAAAAAACTTTCAAACTTGTCTGATATGAAAACGAATCGTCAATTCTTCTCCTCTAAGATTTACCTCTTTCCCATTTTGGTCTGTGAGCATCGTTGTCATCGTTGAAATGGTAGATAGCGTAATGGGGAGATAAATTAAATTATGCGGCACTTCGATAATTTTGTACCCCGGGGCTACGTTCGGGAAAAAAGAATGTATTACGTTTACCGTCGTTCCGTTAATGTATGAAGACCCGATAATGTCGTTGGTCAGTAGTAAATTGCTGATACTCATTATATCTACTATGTTCTTCGATTCGTTATATCCTCCAAGATAGATATATTTTATAAAACCTAGAACCTTTCCAATCGAATTCTTAGACGTAAAGTCAACCGCATAGTGGTCTGCTATATTTAACACAGTCTTCAACGTATTGGTGTTTGGTTCTATTGAGATACAGTACTCTGAATTTACCCTGTCGTAATGCCCATTCTCCTTCATGATTCTCTGTATGTGGTCGTTGATATCTGTTATTTCATAGCTTCCCTCCGGTATTTCTATGTTAAACCAAGGGCTCACGCCAGTCGGTGAATACCTAAAGTTGTTGTTTGTAGCGTCGATATTTGGAAAAGAATAGTATGTTGCGAGATTTACGAGGGCCATTTCGTATTTTTTATTTTTGTCTAGTTCAATAGGTGGATTAAACTTTGTTCTGATTTTTGTGCTCTTTTCGCTTATCAGAATGTAAAATGACGTTTTTGGTTCCGTGTTACGAGCCGTCTTTTCCGTATTATCAGCTATCTGTTTGAGAAGCGATGATTCCATTTTGATTAGATTAAATTTTACTACAGTGGATCCTTGATTACATAAAATTGATCGAATCCGCAGCGATATTTGCCATTGTACTTTTCGCTACTGTGGTCGATGACAAGGAATCCGTGCGGTTGATCCCACACCGTTTTGCATAGTTTTCTAAATTCCTCTCTGCGCATGTCTGTACTAGCATGATCGTTGTAAATATAGTTGATATTGTTCTGGTCCTGTTCGAACAGACAAATAAAGTTTGCATTCTCTCTGATCGTTTGTCGTGGCAGTTTGAAATAATTCTGAGCGAGATAAAAACAGTCCACATTACTATGCCTCCCCCGAATATAATACATTTCGCATTTGTTTTGTTTTTCCAATTGTAAATCATCAAAAATCATCAGATTATTCTTTTCGCTACTCATGGCACTCGGGTCTGGCACATCTTCGGCTTTTTCAAAGAACTTGGCAATTATATCGGATTTGGCTTTTGTGATTTTTGCCATTTCTTCCATAACAAGGGCTGGTGATATATTTTGTCTAGCGATTTCCTCCTGCTGCTCGAATAATCTAACGATCGATTCTTTTGGTAATTTTTCTTCGAATGCCTTTTTAATAATGCGATATTCCGGTTGAAACAGAGATTTGCCGAATACCTGGAGGTTATTATAGTCCAACCAGCCTGGTCTGAGCAATAGATTCAGAAGAAGCGTCGTTTTTCCGCAGCCGGACTTTCCGATTATCAACCCCCGTATACTTTTGGGTAGCAAAGGATTATTAAATCTTTTCGATAACGCAGATCCCCAACTCATATCTTTGATTTCCATTTTATTTATGTATTAAAAAAGCGAGATGTATTGCGTAAAATGTAAAAAACAGACTGAAACGAGAGATGTGCAGAACGCCGTAGCTAATAACGGGAGATCCATGCTTAGGGGCGTTTGCGTTGTATGCGGGAAAACTAAAACTCAATTCGTAAAAGGAGCTAAGAAAGGTGGAGATTTAGTTAGTTCGTTGAATGCAGCTACTAGTAACATTAAGCTACCTTGGGCTAAGTTTCCCGGTGAGATGCATTTGCCAGGCCATCAGTTTCTCGGTCCCGGTACTAGGCTAGATTTGAGACTGAATCCTGACGGGACTTACAAAGAGTGGAGTAAACCTGTGGATAGGGTAGATAACGCCGCTTATCACCATGATTTAGCTTACGATCAACACACCGATACGGCTTCTAGGAATATCGCAGATAGAGTGATGATTAATGATTTGAACAACATTCCTAATCCGAGCTTGCGGGAGCGTGTAGAGAGGGCCATAGTGAAACCTATATTATCTACTAAAGCTAGTCTCGGGTTAGGTTTACCTTCAAAAAACGGCAAAGTTGTGGGGAGAAAGAAAAAACGCTAAAGTGGACTGATGAACTGGCAAATGAATTGCATAGACCCGCGGTTAAACATTTTCGAAAGAGAAAAGTGTATGTTAGTGGGATAGATGAGATTTGGGCCGCTGATTTAGTCGATATGCAAGCCTTCGCTAAAGATAACGATGGTGCGAAATACTTGTTAACCGTTATAGATGTGTTTTCCAAGTACGGTTGGATTGTACCATTGAATGATAAGAGTGGGAAATCTACAGCTAGTGGTTTTGTGAAGATACTCAGGGGTGGGCGAAAACCGGGGAAAGTTTGGGTGGATAAAGGGAAAGAATTTTATAACAAGGACGTCAAGAATTTGGTTGAGTTGTACTCTACTGAGAATGAAGAAAAATCTTGCGTCGTTGAGAGATGGAATAGGACTATGAAAGATAAAATGTTCAAGTACTTTACAGCTAATTCAACGAGAAGATATATCGATATATTAGACAAAATGGTGGATAATTATAATGAAACAAGACATTCTTCCATTAAAATGACCCCCACGAAGGCTAGTTTGAAAGTGAATGAAAAGACTGTATTTATGAATTTATATGACAAAGAGATTTCTGAACCAATTATGCCTATATTCACGATTGGTGATAAAGTCAGAATAACTAAGAAGAAGAATATTTTTGACAAGGGTTATACACCTAGGTGGACGGAAGAAGTTTTTACCGTGTCTGGAGTTCAATACACGGTTCCTCCAACTTATAAGATTACTGATTCAAATGGTGAGGAAATACAAGGTAGTTTTTATGAACAGGAGCTACAGAAAACGACTCAAGAAATATTTAGAATAGAAAAGATTATCAGGAAACGTGGGAAGAAATCGCTCGTGAAGTGGTTAGGATACCCAGAGTCTTTTAATTCGTGGGTAGATAATGAAAACTTAGTGACCATGTGATGATTAGTTTTTCCCACCCACCCTATGACTCATCATCGAAACTACTGGAAATTCCCCGCATGATGAGTCATAGGCGCGTGCTGGGGTGGATATGGGGTGGCAAATTTTTTGATGAGTCGGCATATTTTTTGAACCATGGTTATGGGTTGACAAATTTTTGAACCATGGTTTGGGTTGGTGTATGACGGATCACAAGAAAATATTTTTTTTGTTATTTTATATAGTAAGAAAAAAAAATAAATTTGTGTGTTGGAAAAAGTTGAACCATGGTTATGGGTAGGTATATTTTTGAACCATGGTTATGGGTCGACATATTTTTGAACCATGGTTATGGGTGGATATATTTTTTGACCATGGTTATGGGTCGATATATTTTTCAACCATGGTTATGGGTGATTTGGAAAAGTTTAACCATAGTTTGGGTCAAATGTTCTAGAATAGTCTTAATCTATCTACTATATTCCATTGGCATTTTTCTCGACTTAGCTAAAGCTTTCGATACCGTCAGCCATAATATCCTGTTAAATAAACTTGAGAATTATGGGATCAGAGGTATCACATGGTTTACAAATTACTTAAACAACCGCCACCAACAAGTCTCATGCAATGGGAAATTATCCAGCTTCCAAAAAATTGTTTTTGGGGTCCCCCAAGGCTCAATCCTGGGGCCTCTTTTATTTCTAATTTCCTCATGCACTCTTAGACAAACTGTAGGCTATCGTCGTCCTAGAGACCCACCGTCAGTTCGATTCAACCAGAGGCGTTGTGACCACCCTCCGTATGTATACCCTTCGACCGGAGGGACCCCGAAAGGAAAGGGGGCCTAAAAGTGGTAAAAAAAATTGCAAGGTATAACAAGGTATAGGTACATGTAAGTGACATTCATTGACGCCATAGCGCAATCCATGTCGGTTTCAACGACAAAACCGTGAAGTAAATGCGGAATTCGTGTAGACTGTAGGCTTTTGTGTAGCCTATATAATAATTATGAGCCCTGCTGCATATTATTGTATAAAATTAATACCGCAATCCCTTTCTGCCGCTCCGGACATACATGTACATTGTATGTTCGAAGGAACCCACGTTCCTTGTTGGTATACGGCCCTGGATTCAACCGTATACCTTTCACAAGACGTCTCCAAACTACCAGGGTCGATTCAGCTGACTTTTCGACATTGGCTTCCCATTCCACTAAATTGGTATCTTCTCTACACAGTTCAGTCCTCTGTTGAAAATCTAAATACATGCAGACTCGATTTTTTCTTGGCTCTGTTGATAAGCAGCGTCGATTTGAAATCTTGATTTTTATTGATTGATGTGTGTGTAACTATAGTCACCTACCACGCAACGCCGTGCGGCAGCTAAAAGCCAACTATCCGCACATCAAGATTCAAGACTCTAAATTAATTTTTCTGGCATAAGCTTATTATTTTTCGCCACTAATTTAATCTACTCGCCACTTCAGAATTGACTAGCTTATTCTCATACTTAAATATACTAAATACTTATATACTACATGTAAATACTTACTCATACTTAAATTATAGTAGCGGTTTATTTGAAAAGCATTTATCGCTATAATAGAGCAGTAGTAGTAGTCGCAGTTTAACGTCACTGTGTGGTAACAAAGACCATAAGAGACGCCCTCCTCCTTTATCCAGGCATGGGACTGGCACTGGCAGAGTGCAGCCAGTGGCGGAGTTGCTATAGAGCAGTGAGTGTACGAACTGTTTAAATTATTGCGAGCCCTAGTCACTATAATAGCACAGTTACATTTTTGTCTATTCATTTTCAGCTGAAGAGTCTAAACTCTTTCAAATTGCTTTTTAAACCATATAGGCTGCTTGTCTTATGGACTGATCTTCTGTTGGTTTAGTAGTTCCATCGGCTGATACCTTGTGCATTGCACAAACACTGGCGCAATATAAGTTGTCAATTGCAATTTCCACCCACTGTATAATTATAGAACAGCGTTGATTCTGTTCAACTAAGCGATTATTATCCAAGAAGGAATGTTTGTCTATTCCGAGCAATGAGTAAACGTGTTTCAGAAATTATTATTATAATATTGTCAAGAAGAATCGTTTTAAAGGTGTCTAAAAACGCATTACATTCTGCAGCGTTTGTAACATTGACTTGCGAGTCGGTGATTGGATTGCAACGAACAGTTTTACTGTATCTTATTATTATTATATTCGTTTAATTGGCAACAAAACTGATAGACACACCGCTATCAGGTACACAAATTAGTTCAACAAATGAAACACAATTATAGGCTACTATTATTGTTTATGTCCATAACAATTGAATCCATCTTATAGGATGAGTGTAGAAAATTACGTAAATAATTGCAAAAAGGAATGATTTGACGTTTTTATACTAGGGTGATATGAGAATTAGATCATTTGACATAATTAATGGGCATAAGTGGCTTCCTATATAAAACACGTGAGATGAAGTGTCTGTCGTCTTTGACTGGCAAAACAAAGTTGTGAGGGCGTGGTCTCAATTGGTAAGAACGATCGACAAACGGGTGGGAAAAGCGATCGAAGAACGTGGAAACCGTTTCTGGAGACTGCTGCAAGAAGACGGGCATCGGCAAGATCTACCATTTCAGTAGCAGTAGGCGAGTCATCAGGCAAGTACCCGGAACGACGGACTCTTGCTAAAAGACGTTCAATTTTGGCACGGTCATTGGCGGTAGCAAAGCCCCACCAGGAAGGAGCAGCATATAACAATTTGGAGACAGTTGTTGCTCTATTGACTATATGAAGAGCATCAGATGGTATCTTATGGTATCAACGGCAGTTAACGATGATGGGATTTTTTTACAGTTTTCAGTTTAGTATTGTTTTTTCCTTATTTATTTCTCGCATTGCTATAACGAACCGTCAAGCTCACTACTCAAAAGCCCTCCCGGCTACAGCGCCGACACTGCATTGAGTTTCACACCAAAGCGCACGAGCAATTGCAAATGAAGGACATACTCAAGTTCGCTACGCGACGGCTTGAAGTGAATTCGAACTTGGAACCATACGGCACCAAGAAACTGAAGCCACTACTACACCACCATGCCCCACAAAATCAGTTAAATCTTACAGTTAAATCTTTGTCAACGACGAAAAGTTGACGCCAACTGTACTAGGTATAAGGCAACTAAACTCTGTAAACACCTTTTAAATGGTATCGCACGACGCTATTTGTTTTAAACTTGAACGCGCTGTAGAATCTTCATCTATGACAATGCCGCGTAAAATAAACGACCCATGCATAGGATCTGCCAAACTAATAATATTTCTCGTTTAATTAACTCTGGAGACATCCGTCCATTTTTTTAATGCATACTTCGCTCTGGTAGCTCCAATCTTTGTTAAATCTTGGTTAAGTGAGGAGCAGTGAGGATCTACTGGGTCTGTGACAGTGTGACCAATCGCTGTGCTTAATGATGAGTGATCTGCATCAATGCTGATTACTATACTGACTCACTAAAAAGACTGATTGATTGATTCTTGATTGATTGATTGATTGACTGACTGACTGACTGCCTGACTGACTGACTGACTGTCTGACTGACTGATTGATTGGTTGATTGATTGATCGATTGATTGACCAACTATTTGATTGAACCTTTTATTGAAGAAAATCTTCTATAAGTAAAAGTGTGACATAAATAACAACGAATACAATTCTGCTTACATCATTGTAGAAATATTTAAACCGGTTAATCATGAGGCATGATTGTCAAACCGCTTGCAGTGCCTTCTTGGACCTAGACCTAGGCATAACGCGTAAAGGGAAAGATAAACGCTGCTTCGAAACTCCAAAGAAAGCTACCGGTACTGAAACTTGCAGGTGTTATATTATTGTTACTAATAAATATCAACAACCGACTGCAGTGGAGCCAAAAATACTTGGGTCAAAGCGGAAAGGGCACCGTTCATAAACTACCAAAATTATTATGAGTGAGTAAGCTAGCAAATAAATACTCTAAACATCGAACTTTCGTACCACTAAGCACAAGTTATATTCGAAGCGTCCAAATTGTATTGATGGACATTGTTTGGGCAAGGGGCGGATCCTGGGGGCCAATCCGGTCATGGCCCCATTAGGAAATTTGCATAGGACGTGACCCCACCCATCAGGTTTCAACTCAACAAGCATTCCATCAATGCAGCGGGAAAAGGCGTGAGAGAAAAAAAAGTAGCAAAGGACTAAAAAGGTCATCAGGTTTCAAATAACCGGAGTTGCCACGGGTTTTTAGAAGTTCTTAGGAGAAATGCTAAGAAAAGGGTCATCAGATTTTTCTGCGAAAGGTCAAAAAAAATTTCGGACCTAGATCAAAAATTCTGCCCCCTTTCAAAATTTCTGTATCCGTCTCTGGTCTGAGCCAATTTTCAAGACTCGATGTTGTGTTTTCTGCTTTAAAAATATAAACATAGCTTATTATTTCACAGTTCTAGATTTCTCGTAACAAGCTTCTGTCTGTTAAATACCTGCCAAGTAGCCCGCTACTTCAACTTTGACGAGTGTGTTTTAAGAGCATTAAAAATTAAAATAATCCCAAGTGTTTAAACGGAACCCAATCCTCTTGGTTGTAGCTCCTTAACACTATGACATTCAGATCCACGACTATTCGAATAACTGACGTCATTCGCCGCGAGTAGTAATCGATTTTCGTGCCTTCGATTCGAGTTTTCTAGCGCTTCAATTCGCTGTTTTAGGCCAATCAGTTCTCTTTCGGCTCGTATGGCTCTTGTTTCAGACTCCATCCTCGCGCGATTAGACTCTTCCATGGCTTCGGCAATTTTTGTGCAACATTTTAATCGTTCAACTAGACTTTCATTTTCCTTGGCTAGTCGATCTTTTTCATCGTCACGAATTGTGAGCTGAAGTTGAAGATCGCTCGAATACGCAACTAACTCGTTGAATTTCGTGACTAGCTGCTGAATGACGTCATCAGTTTTTGAGGTCATGTTGACGACTGAGAAAAATGGCGGAACGTTTTGACTTGAAACGGTGTTTGAGTTGTTGGTTTCCGATTCACTGTGGACTAGAGATGTTTCTGGGAAACTTTCTAAGCTTTGAACAGTTGAATCGAGCTGTTTGTGTTGTTTTATGCTTTCAGTTTCCGCTGTGGTTGTTGTTTCCACGCTGAGCAAACGGTTTGATGACGAGAAATCGTCTGTAAAAAATAAACTGACGATCTCAAAACTTGGACGAAAATTTTAAGAAAATATTAACAGATAAAATATAAAAACTTCACGAACAGTCTACATTGCCCCACGTTGAATCATTAATACTTTTTACTTCTATGATTAGACTACCTAGTTATTATTGTGTCATTGGTTTGTAGAGGCACATCCGTCCGCCCAATTGAATGCGAAAAGAACTCTACCACGCATTGCATACAAATCATGTACTAATTAACTGGAGTAAATAATAAGCAATGTTAAAAGTAGCATTATTTACTGTGCATGATGGTCGGTAATCCTTCACTTTAGCGTCCGAAATTATTTTAATGGTTTCAATGGTAGCATCTGATATATCCAAATGAATTGGCACCCTTGTACCGGTATAAAATTCGTATTGGGAACAATTTGATTACTTATTTTATTATCTATTTCATTTTCTCACATCATGTTTTGCCTACATCGTACGTAGAAAATCGTGACATATCAAGAAAAACTAATAAGAAAAGTAGGAACATTCTTTAAATGGCCAGTGCTCTCCGCATTTTGGTAGGCCCTATAATTTTGATGCATACTGCAATACATAACAATAATGCTATTTCCAAGTTCAATCTTTGTTTCTGGCTTTTCATGGTTTCCTCATATTGATTGACATCCATACAAAAGTTGAAAATGGTTTGGTACTCACATGAATTGAGTATCGAGTCTGCTTGGTCGCATTCGTATGGTCGTGACAGAACCTCTGTTATGAGTTTATTCGATTTCTTCAAACTCGAGGATCGAGTTGAATTCGGATTCAACAGACAGGTTTCGGATTTTCTTTGACTCGATGAAAACCGGTTTTCTACAGTTAAGAAAATATCAATTACATGCAAAGCAACGTAGTTTAGTATTGCATAATTTAATGAAAGAGTTTTTTTAGAGTGTTACATGGTGCAAAATGTCGTCACTAGTCTCGCGACCACATCGCTCTCATTCATGTATTGATGGTTAGTTGCTGTGCTTAGCGGCATTGTGTGTGTCATAAAAAAAATGATTAGCCTAGCGTTGCCCTGCTCCTTTCTGCAAGCTTGGGATTGGCCCTCCCGGAGTGTACGAGGCTGAGTTTTCTGACAGATGTATCTTTTGTCCTTATTAAGCAACGGCACTTATAGTTTTTAGAGTTATTACAGGAGCTACTATGGTAATAAATACAGCTATAGGAGTTAGGCCTACACTTACTTTGTCGGTGTCTACATAGCAGTTGAAAGATGTCGTAATGGTTCTGTATCTGCGCCTCGTCAAGAGCTGTGCATCCCTGCGCATTAACGACGTCCGCGCATGCGCCGTTCTGTAGTAGGACTTGGCAGACGGCCACGTGACCGCGATAGGCCGCTAGATGGAGCGGCGTGTCTCCGTTGCTGCGCGTTTTCTTGTCGATGCAGCTCCCTCTGTTGACAAGTAAGGTAAATTACGGTTAGGTTTGGTAGCATGGGGTAGTTAAGTGGGTAAAGTTATGTCGGATTATGAATGATTATGAAATGTATGATTTCTGTAGTGTATGCTTAAGGTCAATCGGGATAATAAGGATAGGGTTGACTGTGAGACGAGGTATAGGTGGCAGACGGTTAAAGTGTGGCCATAGATTTTTTAAGGTGAAGGAGTCAACTCAAATCAAATCAATTTCTTTATTGGCCGTTTTGCAACAACGGGCACACAAAGGCAAGAACACACATTATACACAACCTCACAAGTGACACCAACTGATATAGAACATTGATTTATCCGATGCCTTAATTGTTTTAAATAATAATTATGAATTCGTAAGGCATGGATTCGTAAAGGCTACTACTCGCGGCCTTCCACGGGGCATGTAGAAGGAGAGAGAAGCAGAGGAAGGCAACCAAAGATTTGGATGGATAACGTCAGAAAGGATCTGAAAGAGATGGATATTAACATGAAAAGAGCAAAGGATCTCATCAGAAATAGACAAGACTCTGGAGAAGTCATGTGGGAGCCTCATCTTCGTCGCACGACTGACGGAAGAGAGCAAAGTGAAAGAAAGGCATCATGTGCGTGT
>OX457042.1:3998101-4000601 GCA_949752735.1 Lumbricus terrestris | reverse complement strand
ATGAATGAATGAATGAATGAATGAATGAATGAATGAATGAATGGATGAATGAATGAATGAATGAATGAATGAATGAATGAATGAATGAATGAATGAATGAATGAATGAATGAATGAATGAATGAATGAATGAATGAATGAATGAATGAATGATACAGAGTTATTAATTGGCGAGAGTGAACACTATGAATTAGAAATTTATTTTGTGTATACGTTCATCATTTTGTCGGGAACCCTCTCTCCCCGCCGTTCGCACAAAATCCGGAGACACCTCCCGTCCCTGCATGCGTACGTAATGTTTGGATAGCCCCTTGTATGCATGTTCAAACACACACACACACACACACACACACACACACATCGTGTATGCATACCTAATACCTCACGACGTTTACTGTGATATAATTATTATCGGCTTTTGTGTAAAATTGATGTCAAACATACAGTTCGTGTGAGTGCTATTATACCAAGAACATGTCCATTATTATCGTGTCGCGTTAAGTGGGCCAAAGGACTTTGGTCTAAGTGTTGGGGGGGGGGGCATACTCTGGTCCTTTCGTCCCGGATGCGTTGGGCATAGATAGTACAAGTGGTAATTTATAAACGTCAAGATATTTCCATTTAATTATAGCTTTTGTTCCGTTCGATGTTGTTGATGATTCGATTGGACTTTGGAGTTTTGATTAGGATTTTTCTATTCGATCAGAAGAATTGCTTTTGAATATTATACCGTGGACTCATGAGCGAGTCAGCTTTAAACAAGGAAGCTACCATTGTGTGAAGTTGACATAATATAGTTGGAACTGTTGACACTACTGTTGAAGATTTGATATATTACATGTACTATAGGGGCCTATTATTGTAAAATGAATGCATGTTTCTATATGCGTATTTATTGCTTGTTTGTTTGTTTGCTTGTTTGTATGTGCACTTGTTATAGCGCCCCTTCAATCGCTCTACTCTGAGGCGCTCCCGACTATACAGAGCGAACACTGCAGCGGAGTTTCACGGCGAAGCGCTGAGCAATTGCAAGTGAAGGACTTGCCCAAGGTCCCTGCGCGGCGACTTGAGGTGGATTCGAACCTGCAACCCTTCGGCTGCAAGGCGACGGACATACCCCTACACCACCGCTGATTAGTTGTCTTGAAGATGCGCCATCCATGAATATTTCATAGACTGTTTGATAGATATGCACTATATGCATTTATTCTTTCGGGAACTTATATAGCGCCCTTCAAGGAAACTACTCAGAGGCGCTTCGGACTACAGCGCGCCCAAAAAACAGTTTTAAGCTTAGTAAGGAAGGATCCTGGTAGAGTCTCAGGTTGTAGTAGGCGTGGCTCTAAAATAGGGCCCTTCCAGACCACTGGGTCAGCCAAGGAGAAGACTCGATTCTTCATGGTAGCAGTACGAGAAAAGAGAACTATAGGCCTACGAGGACTCCCTTTTCTGGAGAGCGAAGAGGACAACGTCCTTGTATACCCAACGTGCATAGACCAGTATTCCTCTGTGAGGTAAATCTGAGTGTAAGTGTGTCTGTATGATTGATTTTTTTATGTGGCAATATATTTGAATTTCATGTTATGATTTTTGATGATGTATGTGTAGGCCTATATCTATTTATTATAAAGTCTTGCTTCACATGACTTGAAAACCGATTTCCCACAATTTAAAGTCTGGTTCGATTTGATACAGTCCACATCACTTGAGTCTGATTCCACATCCATGGACAACAAGACTCTGACTCCAACTAATCATCAAGAGGCGCTACATAATCAAAATAAAATTTCACTTAACGCGGGGGTCTGGCTCCATATGCACGCAACTCAAATTCTAGTTCCACATGGCTTAAGGTCTACGTATTGTTCCACATTTGTTTAGTTCCAGGTACGCTGTCAACTTCCTACTTTCTAGAGCACCGTGTGTACCAAAGAGAGCTGACCGCTTGACATCGTGTCATTCGCTTTCAATGAAACTGTGATTTATCTGCAACCACACAAAATTTTATCGAAGCTGTAATATTTCAATCAAAGTCGCGCGCTTTCTTCTACGAACGTCCTGTATACCGTCTGCCCACGCTGGGCTATACCAGACGAGGTTGGTGGGGGGGGGGCGTTGAGACTCGAAGATCGCTGTTCAAAGGAATGCAACGGTTCAAAGATTCAAAGAACGCCGCCCAGCCCAAACGAAGACCAAACGGAAAAGGCATGCATGCATGTGAGAGAGAGAGAGAGAGAGAGAGAGAGAGAGAGAGAGAGAGAGAGAGAGAGAGAGAGAGAGAGAGAGAGAGAGAGAGAGAGAGAGAGAGAGAGAGAGAGAGAGAGAGAGAGAGAGAGACAGTATAAAAGAGGATTTTTGTGAGAGACATTCATAAGTCGTGACTTCGTTGATGGGAGAATAGACAAGTTCATTCCTCAAAAATTTCAAAGGGATCACGACTGAGGATTCGGGGATTCTGTGATCATTATAATTATTACTCTTGTTAGGCAATGCCAGCTTGG
>OX457042.1:3868101-3993101 GCA_949752735.1 Lumbricus terrestris | reverse complement strand
GTAGTAGTAGTAGTAGTAGTAGTAGTAGTAGTAGTAGTAGTAGTAGCAGCAGCAGCAGCAGCAGCAGCAGTAGCAGTAGAAGTAACAGTAGCAGTAGTAGTAGTAGTAGTAGTAGTAGTAGTAGTAGTAGTAGTAGCAGCAGCAGCAGCAGCAGCAGCATTTGCAGTAGCAGTAGAAGTAGCAGTAGAAGTAGCAGTAGCAGTAGTAGTAGTAGTAGTAGTAGTAGTAGCAGCAGCAGCAGCAGCAGCAGCAGCAGCAGCAGCAGCAGCAGCAGTAGCAGTAGAAGTAGCAGTAGCAGTAGTAGTAGTAGTAGTAGTAGTAGTAGTAGTAGTAGTAGTAGTAGTAGTAGTAGTAGCAGCAGCAGCAGCAGCAGCAGCAGTAGCAGTAGAAGTAGCAGTAGCAGTAGTAGTAGTAGTAGTAGTAGTAGTAGTAGTAGTAGTAGTAGTAGTAGTAGTAGCAGCAGCAGCAGCAGCAGCAGCAGTAGCAGTAGCAGTAGCAGTAGCAGTAGAAGTAGCAGTAGAAGTAGCATGATTAGGGTGTGATTATGATGATTATGATGATTATGATAAATGAATCTTGAACAACTTACCGCAAACTCATAGATCTGTAAAAAAACACTTCTACATTTTTAAACAATTAATCAGAGAACACATGGCAAAAGATGGTACACGACGTATCTAGTAAAATATATAGAAGTTAACTGTCGTCTATTTGTTTTATTTCTATTTTATTTATTTATTTTATCTTATTTGCTTATTTGTTTATTATCATTTTTGTCATTTTACAGCACTAATCATGGATCTCCCAGCATCTTACAGGGTTAATTTTGAAAGTAGGGCCCCTACCTATCGGGTTTTTTTCCCTTCAGGGGTTCCCATTGTTTTCCATGCATAGTCATATGCATTGATAATTTTCTGCAATCACATTGGTTGTCTACTCAAATGTTAATTGTGTTACATTATTTTATGTATGTTATGTTTTATTGTGGGAACAATAAACGATTTGATCTTATTTTGATTTGATTTGATTGTAGACCCGTTCTCTTTGTTTGCATATAAGTCCGCTAGGCTGCCTGTCCGCCCGCCCACCTGTGTGTCTGCCTGCCCGCCCGACTGTCCGCCCGCCTCCCTGCCTGTCTGCCTTCCTCCCTGCCTGTCTGCCTTCCTCCCTGCCTGCCCGCCCGCCTGTCTGCCTCATAATTATGATCACTGCAAATAATTGTCACAATGAAGTTCTGTAGGCCGAGAGGAAGTGATGATCGTGAAGACGCATGGAATGTAAAATAAGAATTCTGTTGAATTCGTCGCCAGATGTCACGACTTACCAAGGACAAAGAACACGAACTAAGGACGATTCGAATGACCTTTCTGACCCACAGATTTGAACTCCAAGCGGACCAGATAGACAGACAGACAGACAGACAGACGGACAGACAGAGTAACCTACAAAAATGAACAGATAACCAATGTGTAGACAAAATTAAAGTCAGACAAACAAACAGTAAACCAAACACAAAGACACGATAGATCGACTGGTAAGCAGACAGACAGGCAGACAGACAGACAAACAGACAGACAGGCAGACAGACAGACAGACAGACAAACAGGCAGACCAACGACGAGACATGCTCTACATTTACGAGTGGGTTCTACATGCGCAAACAAGTTAGCAAGTGCGACTGGTTTCGATGTCGTGTGCTGTACAGTTGACAATGTGATCTCTGATTGTTGTTGGTCGATTAAAAACCTGTCAGGTGATTAATCAAATCAAACAATTGTAGGTGTGCACGTGATGACAGTTCAAACTGAAATCCGATTCTCAAATAAGATTCGCCGATTCATTCTTCTCACGCGGTGGTGGTCGTCGGACTATTGTCAATTTGTCACGGGTCTCGGAGAAATGATTTCACGAATTGGGAGAACTGGCGTGAGTGCTTGTGTGTGCGTGCGGGCGGGCGGGCGTGCCTGCGCGCACGTATGTGTCTGTGTGTGTGTGTTTAGTGTGTGTCCGTATGCGTGAATGTGTAATTGTGCACACGTGTGGTGCTCTTCCCCTAAGTCTTTCTCTCCAATTACTTTAGACTACATCAAACTGAAGGCGCATATTCTACACCCTTCTTGCTCATGTCTTTGGAATGCGTTGTTAATAATCATCATGCATTTCGAACGCATGCCTTCCTAATCACACCATCTCAGTAAACACACTTCTCTATTCCTACCATTTTCTACCCTTTCTGAACTTAACCAACTGAAACGGGATGCGATTTACCACACACTAATAATTATATCACACCCTCGCTAACAGTCCATATACGGTAGTATAGCCCAGGTAGAATATTCATCAATGAATATCACGAGACAAAATATAAAAATAGAGACAGCGCAGGTACGATCATATTGTCTAGGCCAATGTATTTCCCATGAACTTCCTATGACGATGAATAGCTTTTTGAGCTTTTATGCTCAACGCAAAAGACCATTGTAGGCTTTGTAGCTATTGTAGTCCCTCACTTCTCACCGATCCACATTGATCGAAATTACGTGGCGAACCGTGGTATACCAAGTAGGCCTAATGGTAACCTAACTGCCGTCGATGTCTTTATCAAGTTTTAGGTCTACCTCGAAATGACCTGCTGGTGTAATCTTAACCCTTCGTCTTCTTTCAGCCTCCTCGCATCGTCCACTTCGCTCTTCAAGCCGATTAGACTGGCAATAGTTCCTTGCATGGCTTAAAACAGCGGTGCGCAACCTGCGGACATACGGCCGCATGCGGCCGTGAGAGGAAGAATTGGCGGCCGTGGACGCGTGGTCTAATTATTACATACTGGCGGCCGTGTGTCGGTTATTTCATAAATATTTTTATTCCAATGTTTGGAAACTAAGGTTATGTGAAGTAATTAGTTACATGTGTCTCTGAGTGTATGTAGGAATTAGCCCGTGCTCTCTCTCTCTAGAAGCACGTACTCATGCACACAAGAATGCCACACATTGTCCGTCGCATGTGCATGCACCTTAGACTCAGACCTCTAAGCTGCATATGCATCGTCCAGATGTAGCTCAAAGAGGCCGGCAGAGTAATAGATCTACTATCTCATCTCCAGCCCTCGACAGTCAATCACTTCATACAATATTGTACCAATATTCCTCCACTAGTCCGTAGAAAGATCGTGACAGTCAGCTGGCCGGGAAGAGCGCCCATTGCCCAAAGAAACTTACACCACTGATAATCTTCAGGTATATTAAGTTACCCTGCACAAATGTATCTGTGTCGGGCAGTATGCGGAACAGGTGGCGTATTAAGCCGGGGTTCAGTCCTTGATCATGCGGTTGTCTTACTGGGTGCATGAATAGGTCACCCACTCACTGCGAATTTAGAAGAGGAGCCAACACGGTACGTAATTTTTCTGTATTCTATGTGCAGATCACAAATTGTGAGCTGTCGATTTACTCGATTATGATGTCTCAGAAAAGAAAGCTAGCTTTGGGACAGGAGAGGAGGAGCTTCAATGAGAAATGGGAAATCGATTTTTTCGTAGTGGAGACAGCTAATAAGAAACAATCAATGAAATGCCTCATCTGCGGTAAAGTAGTGAATACTCTAAAAGCGGACAACGCAAAATAGCATTTTCGCCGTCATGAATCTCATCCCTATGCTAAATTAGAAGTTGACTCGAAGAAGGTTTGTGTGGAGAACTTGAAGAGCGATTGTCGACAGCAGACATCATTCATGGCCTCCACCTTTGCGAAAGCTACGAATGCGCGCAGAGTGCGTATAGAGTGGCATATTGTCTTGGCAGTGCTGTAAAGCCCTATTTAGTATTCAGATGGTGAACTCGTGACCCTGGATGCAGTTAAGTGCATTCATGCTGGAAAAGAGACTGATTATGCAGCAATTTCTCTCTCACGCGACTCTGTACAACGCCGTCAAAGTGACATCTTAAAACGGTACCATTAAAAAACTCAAAAACTCAAAGCGAAATTATTGTAGGCCTAAGTATATTTATTGAAGCCTTAGCCCACTCTTATCAGCACTGAAAATGCATAACAATTTCGTTTAGATGACAGCTTAAAATGCTACAATTGCACTGTGGTAGGCCTAATTCAAAAAATTTAACCCTTCCCCTCTCGGCGTTACGCGCCTCGACGATCGTCCGCCGGACGCTCCTTTGTCCCTCCCCAGAAAACTCGATTTCACCCCACCCCCGGAGGAGGGGGACTAGGATTATACACTGGCGGCCGTGGTACAAATGTACGCACTTGATGCGGCCGACAATGACGAAAAGGTTGCGCACCTCTGGCTTAAAACATCAGCTATATTGTATACATGTAGCCTATGGCTTAGTGCATGTCGTTAGTTTCAACATTACTGGCTCATCTCTTTGGAATATGCTGTCTACTTCCACTCGATTTCATATTCTAGCCAAATTCCACCTCCTGCTTTGCTTTTCTGGAAAGCTGTGTAGCAAACACACAGCGCGTGTGGCTTATTACGGCTTAAGTTTACGAAGTTTTAAAGTTGTCGAAGTTTCCAGCCAAATTTTCTTAAGACATCAACAATCCAACGTTTTAAACCATTTGGATCTCATTATAATTACTCTGCAGTGTAGGCCTAGTGGAAAAACCCAGCTGTGGCATCACTGGATGAACTGCAGGAGATTTTGCATCTGAGTTTTTGGCCTTCGTCTGGGTTTTTTGGGCAAAATTTGGGTTTATTTTTGTTACTTGACCATGTGCATTTACAGCGCATGAATATTATGTGAAATTCAATGTCAACTGGTTGTGACAAATACTTTTCGATCCACTAATTTTAATTTGAAATTCCACAATCAAGATCTCACATTGTGAATTCACGAATTAATTACTTCTAACCCGGTGACACAGAAGAATAGTTCTGCGCAGAAATAAACCGTTTTGACATCTGAATTATAGGTCAGGTCACTCGTCTTCTTGTTAAGCCGTAATGACATATATAACAGGTCTGGTCACTGTCAGTCTCTAGGAAGTGGTCTAGTTACTGAAGAGTAATAATTACAATGATCCAAGTTTCAACAAATCGGAGCTGTTACCCTTATCTTAGAGTATTATTACAGTTCGGACATTTTTTAGACGGTCTCGTTAGTAATTTAAGTTGAAACCGCGGCTGACGCTTGTTTAAAATAAAGTCAAGAATCTGATTCTGCGACATTAGTGATTTAATGGAATTGTTTTGGGGAATTCAATCAGGTCGTAGGAGACAGCTTCGTACTGTAGACGACTTTATAATGTAAGAGACAGGACACGACAACAGTTATGTTGCTGGTCACTTTGCAAGACCACTTTGCCCGATCTACTATACACGCATCTTACACAAGACTACGAGTGAATGTAGGTCCATTAATAATTATTGCGTATTTTTCACTAACATTGTCGGAATTAGTGTCAAAAACTCTAAGGCTAATTTGAGCTACGAGCTCGGCTCAATTTCTCGAACCTAATTCGGTCATAATTTTAAGTTATTGCTACTTTGTCCACTTTTTTCAGGTGTCGAATTGTCATGCAACGCGGTCCCAATTCATCCATTTTTAAATTCACTTTTTTAGTGTCGGAATTTTCTTGTTCCATTCGACTTACGTAGAAGAAATTTTCAGGTAAATAATTAGTCAATAGTATTCAAGTAGCTGCAAAGCTGTCTGTTCTGTTAGTATTCGTAATTGCAAACTCGAAATTTCTAAAGCGCCACTCGAAAGCCAAGCGCCGGGTAGCCTACCAGCATATTAGTTAGCCTAAGTTTAATTAAGATTACTGCATGACTTGTAAATGTAAAGCGCAGTGCGTCTTGCAGGCGCTTCATTAAGGAAAAGATTATTTTTTATCATCATCATCATTGTCGTCGTCGTCATCATCATCATTATTATTATTCAGAACGCAGTTAGAGTCACACACGAAGTTGCTGTTATTCTACGAATCATTGCTTCTGCTTCATCAGTGACATCTAGCGAATGTCGTTGCCTTTCATAATCGTTGGCTTCTGACCGCATTAAATTTGGCGGCATCGGATTAAAATGCGTTTTAATGTCTCGGTCTTTTTTCAAGTCCATTGTTCCGCTCAGAATAATTATTTCAGTTGATGTCTTCGAATCCTGCGTGTGCTGTTTTGTGCGAGATTCAGTCAACGGGCATTCTGACTAGGTCTACATGTATATCATGTCCAAACCATGGCAGTAAATTTATCTCAGCATGACATTGTGCTCATAGGCGGAGACCTGGGCCGAGAATTGGGGGGGACGGAAAGACGCGAGATTTTCCGAAAAATTTCTGACGACCGGCGAAATCTGGGGAAAAAAATTCTATTTTCGCCGCCAAAAAAGTTGATGACCTTTTTTTTTTTTTAGTCATCCGGGCCAAATCTCGCCAAAATATTTCTATTTTCGCATACATTTTCGCCGCCGAAAAAGTCTTGACGCTCAAACATTGGGGGGGACAAATGCATGGGCCGTCCCCCCAACACTTTTATTGGGGGGACCGTCCCCCCCTGTCCCCCCCTAGGTCTCCGCCCATGATTGTTCTTCGCTATGAGAAACAATAATAAGTTCGCGTATTTTCCCATCTTTCCAGCAAGTTTCCCGCTTGTTGCCGAATCTCGGCCGTAGTTGCACAGCTTTTCCCCCGCGGTGTGCCGTGCCCTGTGACCGGTCGTTAAACCTGTGGAGCTGTATATAGCCGGATGTTGGTCTGGTCGCTTCGGCACGTTCCATTCTTCTTCCACAGTCCACACGTTCCTACGGTTGGGGTCAGGGTGAGAGTTATTGGTCTGTTTGGGATAAGCTGGTGTTCGGTTTGGAATTAGAAATATAGAAGTGTCATTACTGTACACATTCCCTATAGTGAATGTACAAAATCCCTGGTTTGTGAGGCGCGGTGGTGTAGTGGTAGCGTAATTGCCTTGAAGCCGGAAGGTTCGAGGTTCGAATCCACCTCGCCGCGTAAGGACCTTGGGCAAGTCCTTCACTCACAATTGCTCAGCGCTTCGGCGTGAAACTCCGATGCAGTGTCCGCTCTGCATTCTGGAGCGCCTCTGAGTAGAGAGAGCTTGAAGGGGCGCTATAACAAGTGCACATACAAACAAACAATTTGAAACAAACAATATTGCCACAAGCGAAACATAGTAATAGCTCATATATTTATTACGGTATATCTGCATGTTTGAGAGTTTGTTTGTCTCCTTGAAACACCAGACCTTTCTGCAACTGCTCAAAGCAAAAGTCACATACAAGTAGCTGCATTGCTTTACTTTCCATGTCATACCTTACATTACAGTGTAACTTTACGGAATAACTGTTGAATCGGGTATCAAAGTGTCATAGGCGTCGTGAGTGTTTGTTAGGATGAATTTAGACGACGTGAGGGTCGACTCGGGTTCTGGTCAATGATTAGACTAGTGTCGTCATTACATATACTGTCCAAAGATACTGCGTGCCCCGATACTATAGTTTTGCCATACATTTTATGTGCAAAAAGTGGAACGGCAGTGAGAAATCATAATATCGGAAACAACAAGAGTAGTAACTACGGACTTCTATTACTAGCACAGATGCAATCAATCGAAAATATTGTCTCAGCGTATATATGTACAGCATTGTTGAAACGACTCGCCTCCTATTCCTTGTTCGTCCAAATTAACTCAGTAAGATAATTACGTCATGTTAATGAACTAAGCAAAAATAACAGACAATAGAAAAGATGACGTCATGATGCTGGCTACCGGTAATAATTGTATCATTGAAGACCATACTATATAGCGCCACATCTATATGAAACCACATTAATTATGTCTTGTTACAGTAGGCCTCTTAAAGTGATCTAATTAAATGAATATCGTCGAACACGTCACAGTAAAGCGATGACGTCATAGTGGAAGTGACGTCATTATATTAATAATCAGATCGCTGACGTCAGTTGGAACACTGCCGTCGGAGGTAGTCTTCTGAGTTGCTGCTTAACAAAAGATGAAGTCTTGAGCAGAGGGGGGTAAAGATCAACGGGCGGCTGTTACAACCACCGACCGACCGGCCAACTAATTTTTACCGATCGAGTGCGGGTAGATCTGGGGTGGCAAAAAATTCCCACTTTCCCAATAAATCGACGATGCAGAGATCGTTTTGGGGTGGAAGAGGATCAGCCCCTCTTTGGTCTTGGCCAAACGACTTGTATACTGTCTTGTAGTTTGTCCCTATATAGGGCACGGTAAGAATTGCCTTGGTGGGAGTTGTGGAATTCAAGCCCCGTCTGCCTTAGAGACCCATTATAAAGTCTTCCTTTCGCGCACCAGGATTGTAGTATGCCCCTCCCCGTCTGCCATTATAATACAATTCTCGTCATAGATGCCAAAAAACGATGAAAACGGAAGAAAAAAACATGGGAAACGTCGTTTTTTTTAGAGAGAAAAAAAGGCAAGAACGGAAATGGGAAACAATTTCACTTTATTTCATCCTAAACTGCATTCTTGACGTCAAAACCTTGTTTTTTCAATTTCTTCTATCTTAACCGGTAAATTACACAATTTTAGTAGTGAGCCAAAATTCATTATAACTAAGTGACATTAATCTGCAACAGATATTTTGTTCTTTTAACTTATTTAATAAGAAATTGAAAAAACTAAAGGTATTGAAATCTTTTCAAATTTAAATTGTGAACATAAGTCTGCATAACAAATTCGTGCTGATCTACATAACCCAATTAAAATCTAGTAAGATGTAAAGGCTATGGATGTGTAATAATTAAATCATATGTTGTAGGCTACTTAAATTTGTTGCTTAAATAGACATAAGAAGTTTATATCAAAATGGCACTTATAAATTTCATTTCTTGTTGGGACCTACTACATGTGGGCTGTTTGTTAAATGATGATGTCAAACAATCAAATAATGACATCAGTTAGATGAATACTTGAGAGTTGGCGGAAAACGTAAGGAATATCAGGAAAAAATAAAAAATAAAGAAAATAAAAGCAGACAGTAAACAAAAAATAAATAAAGTTGCATAAAAAATAAAAAAACGAAAAAACGACACTTTTTGGGATCGAATAAAAAACGAAAAACGTTTCATACAACTATGATTCTCATGGAGATCTAGGGTGACCAGAAGTAACCCCACCTTCTCCGTCAATCGGGAATAGCGTAGACCAGACCACATCCACATGGTAACCTCCTCAACTCTCCTTTCCGCATCAAATAGGGCAATCCGGTCACCCTCCGGGCCAACCACCTCCCTTCCCAACAGCCCGTAAGCACAAAAGTCCCCCCCCTAACCCCATCCGGTCACTCTTTCACGCGACCGCTAGGGGCGCTTTTCCGTGACGTCACCGATGACTTCGGTGACGTGATTGTTCTTCTTCCTCTTCTCGCCGGAAATGTCGACGTAGATCGTCTGCTTCGCCGTCTGTCCGTTCGGACTCATGGCGCCAAAGACGTAGACTCCGGTGTCTCGCCAGGTGGCGTTGTGTATGCGCAACCGGAAGTCGATCCAACGCGAGTAGAACTGGTTGCGTTCGAGGTGTGGAAGAATCGTCTGAGTGTAGCGACTACGAGGACCTGTTACAGAATGTACATGTAGTATACTAAGATGTAATACGTATACTATAGGATGTAATACCCAATGTGTACCATATACCTAATAAGTGATAGAGCGGATGGGATGTGTAATATGCATTACAGATATTATGTGATACCTAAGATGTAATACTAAGATAGAATATTTAAGATGTGGTATTAAGATGTAATACGTAGTATGTAATACGCCATTTGTAATACGTAATATGTAATACGTAGTATGCAATACGTCATGTGTGGTACGTGAGATGCGATATTTAAGATGCAGTGCATATACAATTATACATGCATAGCATTAGTACTGTACGTGAGGTGTTAGACTCAACTGTAAGACGTAATGCGTAATATGTATTACATAATTATTATGAAGAGTGGCAGATAGAGAGAGACAGACAGACAGACAGACAGAGATAGAGATGGAAAGACACTTAGGTAGACGGAGTGGCGCAGCAGAGCACAGCAAATAAGTACTGCTCCCTCCCAAGCCCAAAAAGACATTCGCAAGGTGATTGCACCCGGTGCTGTTTGTTTCTACCTCCGGGCTCCATCCCTTGGTCACCTGATTCCTGGAAACTGTTTTCCACACACATCGCAGATCAACTCATTGACCCGCATCGTTTATATTAAAGCTTGATGGTTGTAGGGATGTAGGTGGAGCCACGGAACAATTACTCAACAAACTCACGATACCGAAAGAACGATCCGGTAGCCGCGAGAGAGTTGAAAACAATACCACGTATCACTATACACACGAACTCCGCCGCTGGTTGCACTCTGTCAGTGCCAGTCCCAAGCCTTATAAAGGA
Source organism: Lumbricus terrestris (assembly GCA_949752735.1). Lineage (NCBI taxonomy): Eukaryota > Metazoa > Annelida > Clitellata > Crassiclitellata > Lumbricidae > Lumbricus > Lumbricus terrestris. The sequence continues at coordinate 3,982,709 of OX457042.1, read as the reverse complement.
GGAGGGGGTCGCTAATGGTCTTTGTTACCACACAGTGACGCTAAACTGCAACTGCAACTACTACTACTACTACTGCTACTACTACTACTACTATAAACACACGCACGCACACATGCACGCGCGCACACACACAAACACATACACAGACGGTATTGTTTGCAAACAAGTACATGTATATACATATACATTAAATACATAATATTTTTGTTTTATATATTACACATTTACATTGTGCTAGAGGATTTTAATGCGAGGGTGGGAGATGGAGGAACAGATGGGGATGTGATGAGTCAGTATGGACTGGGAATTAGAAACTAAGCGGAACAGGATCTAGGAGATTAATATGCAGAGAGAAAAAGTTGGGAATTGCAAATTCAAGATTTCAACAGCGACGATATTACATATGTATAATAATGTGCTACGTGTATATTTCCTAGGTAATATTTATAATTGTGACATTAACCATAGATCCAAACCCTAGCAGCACACCCTACCATAAAACACAGAACATTAAGGATTAGTAACCCTAAATCTTTATGGTATAATACCCATGCCATGCACATTGCTCGTAAAAAAACTAACAGTCCCACATGTTGAGCTAGTCTCAAATAATTATAACACGAAGCAAGGTTTCGAAGTTGATGAATATCTGAATGGTGTAACACAGGAGAAGGATTAAACGGGTTCAAAGCCCGCTAGCCATACAAAGTCGATTCAGCAGAAGCCAGCAGTAAAAAATTACCATGGGCAGGCAGCCTTGGGCTCGGCGGGGAGACCTGGTCACCTACCGCCGATGTACGGCAATGCCGTGCACCTAAGGCTGATGGCATAACACCTCAGATCTGCACCGGTTCCGCCGCTCGCGAAGCAAGTATTGGCAATACCGTCGTTGCCTTTTTTTACTAAGGAAACTAAGAGTATAGCATTGTTTCACCTGTCCTGATGTTCTTTGAGTTAAACTGCCATTGTACTTTCTTCATTGTTCCAATTACTTCGCAGTAAAGTTCTGAAATAATTATATACAACAAAACAGCTTCAAATGTTTATATAGGTCTTCGACATTCAGCATATTCACTATAAACCAATAAATTAATTAATTGAATTAATTATTTATTTATTGATTTGTTGTTTGTCTATTTATTGCAGCAATTTGATTATAGCGGCCCATGAAGTTTTGCCTACTGGGCGATGATGATGATGGCGACGACGACACAACGACGACGACACAACGACGACGACACAACGACGACGACGACGACGACGACGACGACGATGACGATGACGATGACGATGACGATGACGATGACGATGATGATGATGATGACGATGATGACGATGATGATGATGATGATGACGACGACGACGACGATGATGATGACGATGATGATCATGCTTTGCATAATCAAACACCATACATCATAGGCCTACATCAATCGAAGAGCGTCACAGTGCACGTGCACAGTCTGGCACCTTTTGACCCGTATAACCCAACAGACCACAAACTCCGTCTCTCACCAGACAATTTACGTCTGCCAGCCATCTCCAGCAGTAGCCAGGGTAGCAATACCTATACCAGCTTTACCTGCGATTGTTTACGCGTGCCTGGCTTAAGCACCAAGCGCATCTTCACGTCTACGCGAGCCGAAAGGAATGCGGCATGATCAGCGTAGTGAAATGACTGACTGGTTGCATGGAATGGTGGCTCTTACCGACGAACGGGAGCGGTTGTCGGTCGGCAGTCCAACGGGGCTGGATGGCGTTCTTGCACCGCCAGAGCATCAGGTCGAGACCGTAGGCCTTCAGGTAACGCTCGATCGCCTGTACATAATAAACAACGGGCATGTAAGGTAATGATTGGAAGGCACGGGCAGGTAGAACTATTGGGAAAAGGAAAGGGAAGAGAGGTCGGGAGGAGGGTGGTAAGGGGAGAGAGAGAGGGAGGGAAGTAGGGAGAGATGTAGGTAGGGAGGAGAGAGATGAGAGAAGGCGAGGCTGGAGGTAATAAGGGGGAAGGGATGTTGGAAGGGATGTAGGAAGGAAGGTAGGAATAGGTTGGAATCGAGGAAGGAAGGGAGGTAGGAAGGAGGGTATAGGAATGGAGGTATGAAAAAGTTAGGAATGGAGGTAGGAAACGAGGCAGGAATGGGGTAGAATCTAGGTAAGAATAGAGGTGGGAGAGTGGTGTAGGAAGTGAGGCAGGGGATGGAGGTGGGGAGTCAGACAGGCAGACTGTCGGAAAAGGAGTCGAACAAACAAGCAGTGAAAGGGAAGTGCATGGTATATAGAGATACAGAGATATAATAATTATAGAGGCAGATAGTTAGAAAGGCAAAGGAATAGAGACACAGACAGATAGAGAGACATATAGATGGAGAGACATGTTGGAATACATTGTGATGCAGTCTTCCGTACGAATTGCACTGGTCAACATAGAAATCGTTACTGACTGGAAAAGGCCCTAATGTGTAGCATCTTGGTGTGCTGAACACGAATATAACCATAAAAAGTTTTTATTGGCTCTCGTTTTGAAAATATTTCATATAGTTCATTTCTTATGTTTCACCATGTAAATTTATGCAGTAGAAATGCGACAATAAATTATCCTAAATAAGTCTAGAATGATGTAAGATTCCACCTCATTGCATAATCCCATCATGGACACATCATGCACAGTTGATTTTTTTTGTATTACGTCATTTTCTGATGCAATGTAAAAGTACAGCCAGTCGGCTGCTGACGTAAGATGACGTCAGCAGTGTACTATATAAAGCCCCGCATATATGCTGTGCTACATGTACAACACAGCTTTCACAGTGGTTGAATGGCAAAAGACCATCAATGCCGTTTGCAGTTCCCATGGTGTGGAGAGAGCAAAGCAACCACTTAGATGACTGTTTCTTCTGCTTGGTTCCTCCTCTTTCCGGTGGAATAACGAAGCAACAGAAGTCGACAATAGTCTACCCAAACATTCCGTCTGCATTGAGACCAGTTCCACATGGTGATGGACTTCCTATTCCAGAACCTCCAGCAGAATATATTTTTGTTGAATCATCTGATGAGGACAAGGGTGAGCCGACATGTTCTTCTCCTGGTCCGTCAGCGTGCAGTGATCCCGATTTTCACTGTGGTGCATCATCAACCCCACACAGAATAACACACGAAGAACTAAATGACCTTGTTCGTGATTTGGACTTATCCAAAAACAAGGCAGAGTTGCTAGGATCAAGACTCCAACAATGGAATCTTCTAGAAGAAGATGTCACAATCACTCCATATAGAAAGCGCCATCAGCAGTTGGAACCTTTCTTCATGAAGGAAGGTAATCTGGTATTCTGTTCCAATATTGACGACCTCATGAATGCCTTACAGATCACTCATGACCCACAAGAATGGAGACTCTTTGTAGACTCTTCGACACTGAGTCTTAATTAAGGCTGTGCTTTTGCACAATGGAAACCGTCTTCCATCTATTCCATTAGCGCATGCTGTCCACATGAAAGAGACATACGATAACCTAAAACAGCTACTGCATTACATTGACTATAACAGGTACAAATGTCACCTGTGCGGTGATTTGAAGGTAGTTGCCATTTTAATGGGACTGCAGCAAGGATATGCAAAATATATGTGTTTCTTGTGTGAGTGGGATAGTCGGGCAAGAGAGTTGCACTACGTGCGGAAGGAATGGACTCCCAGACAAAACATGGCAGTTGGACAGAAAAATATCCAGCACCCAGCTCTGGTCGAGGCTCACAAAATCCTACTACCACCCCTTCACATCAAACTCGGTTTGGTGAAGAACTTCGTGAAAGCCATGGACCGCACTTCGCCAGCTTTCCGATACCTGCATGAAAAATTCCCTCGACTCAGCGAAGCAAAGATTAAAGAGGGAGTTTTCGTGGGTCCTCAGATTAGAGAACTTTTCAAAGATGACCGCTTCAACAACTTGCTGGAGGGTGATGCGAAACAAGCATGGAATGCTTTTCGTCTAGTGTCTACAGACTCTCTGGGGAATGTTAGGGCAGAAAACTACAAGAAGAGACATGCTCAAGCAGTACCAGAAATTTCGCTGCAATAGCCTATGTCGCTGAAGATGCATTTCCTTCACTCCCATCTCGATTTCTTCCCTGACAACTGTGGTATGGTTAGTGACGAACATGGCGAACGCTTTCATCAAGATATCGCAACAATGGAGCAAAGGTACCAGAGAAAATGGTCTACTACAATGTTGGCTGACTACTGCTGGACACTCCGCGGGGATGCTCCCGAACAGCTGTGCAAGAGACAGGCAAAAAATCTAAGAACTAGTCTATGACCTGGTTTTTACAAATATTAACCGTAAGTGTATCACTATTGGAATGCATGGTGCGATATAAAATTACTTCATTTGAGATTACAAAAAAACTAGAGCCAATTAAGCAATTTCACTGTCATATTCGTGTTCAGCACATAAAACTTGATAAGAACTGACTAATTTCATTTCAGTAACATGACTTTTGTAAAAATTTGTTGTCCAGTGTTGTCAGCCATTATATTTTCTCATCGGCCTCGGCATAATTATGATAACGTTTGGTCAGTGTGCGATCGCCGGTTGGTTTACTCATTTTTGCAGAGCTGGAATTTGGGTGGCGCAGAAGACGCGAACAAGTTTCACTCTGTCGGTGGCTAAATTTGGATATATGTATATACTATGTATATGTATATAATGCGTATATATACATGTATATGTGCATACATCGTGTCCATGAAAAGTGACCCAGTTTGTATATAAGAAAATATTTAGCAAATATTCATCGATTTCTAAACTTCAAATGCCGTTTTAATCTTGATGTATACCGCTAATTATCTAATAATAAAAGTGGTGAAACCATAAAAGTTCCAGTCGCACTTAATGACGTCATCTGTATCGAAAATAAAATTTAAAAGACAGTCCCAAAATTATCTAGCCTTTCAACATTATATAAAAATGCCATTTATCAATAATTAAAGTTAACTTGGTCTTATTTTTCATATTTGAATAATGCTAAACCCAATCATGACATTGTGTGATCGACGTGTCTGTCCGCCTTCGACTTCAACGCCAGACTCAAGACGCTAGTGGTAATAGCCAACAGCAGCATCGAAAACCAGCTGATATAAAAATCATGCCAGGCATTAACAAGTCGCTCACAAAGTTATTCAATGTCTCTTAGTCTTGTCTTTTGCATCCTCTCCTGTATATTCAGTCTACAAATCTTATAATAAACTGGATTTAATTAAGTCCGGGCTGTTTGCTGACCAACGATTAGGAACCTATAGTACGAATGAAATCCGCAGTCTCCCTAGTCTTTTAATTAGTCAACAGTGTGACGAACTCGGTGAGCTTTAGCGCCATCTTGTTGAAATGCAATCATGACGCTATTTTTCCCCGGGAACCTTTCAAAAACTATATCAGTTCGTTGATAAATATGCCAGGATCAAAACGCCATTTGAATTTTAAAAATAGATGGTTATTTACCATTTATTTACATATTTACAAAATTGTTCCCTTTTTTCCGGACACAGTGTGTATATGGGTCGACATTGTCCAGAGCGCGCTATCCCTGCACTAGACTATCATAAACAGAAAACAAATCGTCTTTCAACGCCTTCCTCCCAGGTGCATCTCTTTTGCGTACTGCTGGATCGTCTTCTGCCTATCTTCAATTTTTGGTATCAAGTAAGATCGAGTCCATGTGCTCAAGGCGAGGCCAAAAAATCAGGATTTCCATTATTATTATTAATAGGACCCTAGATATCTCTTGAGTTAGACTTCTTCTTTGAATTTGACAGTTTATATTGGCTTTCAAGCTGGCATGCTACGTCAGCATTACCATGATAAAGATATACATTTTAATAACGAATAAAATCTAAAACACAGGAATTGGACCCGCTGTAGTATTATAAAGTTCTTCACTCACGATTACTTTTCAGTGTCATCGTTGTAAACTTGGTTTACGACTCTAGACGTATATTTAACCACTGCTCCAGAAGCCTCGCACGCAGATTAGACAGCAACTTTCTTAGACCCTTAACCTACATAGTAGTGTAGACTGCTAAGGCTTAGGTTGTCGGTCTCAGAGGCTCAGACCTTAGGTCCTATAACCCTCAGGCTACCAAGCTTTTTTTGTAACACTGACCACCAAGGGGGGTGGTTACCACCCCCCCCCCCTGGATTTTGGGTTTGGCTTGAGATATCATAACTTGTAATACACCGTTGGATTCAGCATTCATTTCTGCACAAAATGGTTTATTTAGGTTCAGAAAATATGAATGCCCCTCGAAATTATGAATTTTTTACCATGGGTACCCGTCGATTCCACAAATTGTATACTTACGCATAAGGAATATATTAGATTCTGTGTGTTTTATACATGATTTATAAATAAAAAGTAGTTTACATATAATAAAGTTCAATATTCAACTATAAAAACTAGTAATAAGTCTGTTTTATGTTCAATCAAAACAAAAAAACATGTTTTAGCCGCTGAAAAACGTTTACGCAGACATATCGGCTTGCGTTGTAAAAAAACCTAACATTTTCACACATTTTAATTCATTTTGAGCACTTCCGGTCATCAAAAGACAAATTATTTAGTATCAGAAAATAGCCCTAAATGCCCTCTACAGAATGGCATAATTTATTTCAATTAAAAAATAAATTATGGATAAGTTATAATAGCAAAAACATGACAATTTTATGAAAATAAAACACCTTTATTTATATTTTAATTTATTTTGAGCACTTCCGGTTGTCAAAAGACAACTCAGTAAGCATGGAAATGTAGCCCCACATTCCCTCTATAGAAAGGTATAATTTGTGTCTCTTAATATTAAAGGGCGGAAAAGTTACAGATGATATTCTAGGGGGGGGTATCCACCCCCCTGGTACCTTGGGTATATCGGGTGTAACTTTTGAACGGTAGGGGGCATCATCAAACATTTTAGCTCAAAATGTGTCCCAATGAACCCTCTACAGCTACCAATTTTTTCAAAACTTTATTCCAGACGGAACGCGTTTGATTTGCGCAAAAACCTAGGGGGGGTGGCAACCACCCCCCTTGGTAGCCCGAGGTTAAGAGGCCTCAAAAACTATAGACAAAAGGCCATTGACCAATGGGCCTTGAATTCATTTACCCATAAGGCTATAGGACCATTATAATATAGATGCCTAAGACCATAAGTTCTAAGACGCCTAAGAACCATAGACAAAAAGGTCATTGACACACAGCCTGATAACATAGACCTATAAATTTAGGATAATAGGACCAGGATACTTCATACGCCTAAGGTCATATGTTCCTAACTAGGCCTTAGACCTAAACGCTTGAGACCCTAGATCCTAAGAGGTCTAAGACTAACTCTGACTAAGCACCTGTTGGAGCTCTTAAATCGATTTGAATTGTGACAGATTGACTGGCAGGGGAGAGAGGAGCGAGTGTTGCTCTTCGTTGGACGGTGCCTACTCGTGCGGGACGCGTGGACGGGTGCGCGACTGCCACCGCCTATCCCCTGCCCGCCTCCAATAACACTTATTCCGCCTCCTACGTAACTTTATTGCATCTTTCTCCTCCTCCTTCTCCTACTCCTCCTTCTCCTACTCCTCCTTCTCCTTCTCTTCCCTCTCCTTCTCCTCCTACATCTCCTACTCTTCCTCCTCTTCATTCCATCCTGTACCTCTTCCCCTTTCTCATCCTCTTTCTTTTCTCCTGCTCCTTTCATTCGTCCTCTTCCCCTTCCTAATCTCCTCTTCCTCCTCTTATTCATCTCTCATTCCTTTCTTTCCGCTTTTTCCTCTTCCCCTCCTCCTGCTCCTCTTCCTCCTCTTCCTTTTAATCCTCCTCTTCTCTCTTCAACTCTTCACCTCCTCCCATTTTCCCACTTTCTCCCCTCTTCTTCCTCTTCCTCCTCCTCCATCTTCTCCTGGCTCCTTCTCCACAGGACGGTATCCTTCTCCAATGCAGGTACAAGACTAAATTAAATAGAAATTGAAGGAGAAAGAGAAGGAGCGGATGGCAAAAGTCAGGTGATGATGATGACGATGATGACGATGATGATGATAATGATGACGAGAAGGAGGAGGAGGAGGAGGAAGAAGAGGAGGAAGAGGAGAAGGAAGAGGAGAAGGAAGAGAAGGAGGAGCAGAAGGACAAGGAGGAAGAGGAGGAGGAGGAGGAAGATGACGTGGACGAGGCAGAGGAGTAGGACGAAAAGGACGCGCAAGAAGAAAAAGAAGACGAAGAAGAAGATGAAGACGAAGATGAAGACGAAGAGGTGTGGAAGGATGGAGTGGAGGAGAAACGAAAGGAGGGTAAGAGGAGGAGAAATAGGAAGAGGAGAATGAAGGAGAGGAGGAGGAGCAAAAATTCCCGCAGTTCGTAACTCAATCGAGTTCGTCTTTATCCCATGAGATTCTTAAGAACTATAATTATGTGTACGTACCGCTTCTGAGTTTCTTGGTATGGATGGAGCAGACAAATCGTCTACCATATATATATATATATATATATATATATATATATATATTTACATGTATGTGCCTTTTTTCAAAGCAATTACCGCTTGCTTTATGAGCGCAGAGGTCACTTGCGGGGTAATGGAAGGCACGGGAGGGCACCCCACGGGATCGGGTGTGGCAGTACACAGGGGCAAAATTGAGTGTGGCCCAATAAAATTAGTACTGCACCCCATGGACGAAACATATGGATTTGGTATGCAGGTTTATTGGGTATAGAATCTTTAAAATTATATACATGGAATATTTTTGCGAATCTATCCGACTGGGTTCTTAATGAAGAACGTATTTTTGTTGTTGAAAGATACTTTAGACTTAATTTATGATCGAGTCTTTCAGATCACTGCAGCAGGAGATTTAACTGTCTATAATTGAGACATTCTGTTACTGTTTACAATAATATTGCATCTGTTTTATCTCTGTTTTTCCTGAATTGTTTTAGCTATAACGTGTTAAACAAACAAATTGAAATAATTTAACTGTTCATGCCCTTCTTTTGTGCTAATAAAGACTACTTACTCACTTACTTATATGCATATTTGGGTATTTATAACACATAGTTGAGTATAGGTATATCATTATGCTTGCGTGTATTCATGTGCTATCTTATCTGTCTCTGTCTGTGTGTGTGTGTGTGTGTGTGTGTGTGTGTGTGTGTGTGTGTGTGTGTGTGTGTGTGTGTGTGTGTGTGTGTGTGTGTGTGTGTGAATATATATGTATATATATATATATATGCGTATTTGTACCATGATAGTGTGTAAGGATCTACGTGTATATAATGTCTGTTTGTAATTGCAGCGAGAAATGTATTTGCCATCGTCAAATTTCAATAGCACCAGTGCAAGACAAACTATTAGCCATATATACATATATATATATAATAGAGAGAAAAAAGAGACATATAGACAGAGTCTGACAGGCAGACAGACAGACAGACAGAAAGACAGACAGAGACAGAGACAGAGACATGGAGGTATGTATTATATATATGTACACGCGTCTCTACATGCCTCCACATCGTTCGAGTATATCACATACAATGTAGACTGGGTGCACATGTGATATAACATATGAGCGCCATAAATCGGATTCAGTTGTTGAAGGCAGCAGTCATCGCATCTTCTACATTTCTCTCCGGTTTCTCACCAACTTGTCTCTAAAGCTTCGTCTTTCCCAACGAGATCTCGAGAGCAGCAGCGTGATTTAGACGAGAGACGGGAGATCGCTAGTTTAACCTCGCAATTCACACATTAAGCCTAGGTATAATGTGAGTTGTGACATGCAATCAGCGGCATAGACATTACAATACAATACGATGTGATAATGATGGTACAAAGCGATGCAATGCAATGCAATATCATAGGATGCATTGCCATATGATGCAATACAATGCAAAGCAACGCAATGCAATTATATGCAATGCAAGACAATGCAATGAAATATAATACAATGCAATACAATGCAATTAAGTATATTACAATATACAATGCAATACAACCATTAATATTATTGGGTTCATATCTGAAGCGAACATTGAAGTCGGACAATCATTGGGAGCAGAGTATATATAGGGTGACACAAAAGTTCGTTCACCGTTTTCAAAATGCGCTATCTCAGTAACGGCTTCATATTTCTTTATAATATTTTGTCAGTGTATACATCAGTCAAATGAAAGATACTGGTACAAATTTGATCATGATCCGGTCCGTTTTCGCCTTTATTTATAAGAAAATGTAAAGACGACCAGTTTTTTGCGGAAAAACCGCGTTCGTCAAATTCACACAGTAAAAAAATGTGTATACGCCTAGCCTCGTATACAAGCGTGACAAGACACTGTTATTACCTATATAGGACATACACAGACGTAGGCTATTAGTGTACAGTTTCTCCTTTCTGCTTAATGACAGCACTGGCTCTATCAGGCATAGGAAGAGTAGGCTACGTTCCGCCTGCTTCACAGATGAAGTTAAGTCCGTCGGTGATGGTTTGGGGTAGGATGACTGCCAGGGATCTCACTAAACTTCAATTTGTGCCAAATGGTACCCGACTGAACTCGCAGTACTACGTACATCACCAACGTTCTCGAGCAGATCGTGAAGCCAGCATTCGAGAGAGAAAATGACAACGGCAGTGTCATGCAACGAAAGTTGTTTGACAATGAGTATTTCAGCAGGATGGCGCACGCTGTCATACATCAGCTGTGACGACGAAGTGGCTAGACGACAACCTCTCGTCACACATAAAGCCGAAGGATTGGCCACCCAACTCTTCGGACCTCTCTACTTTTGAGAACTTGTGGAGTATTTTATCTCTCAGCGTTTATAAAGATCCTGAGCCAAAGAACGCTCAAGCGTCGCCTCCAACGAGTGTGGAGATCGATAGCAGTTGGGACACTTCAGAGGCTGATCCAGTCATGCCGGATAGAGTCAGTGCTGTCATTAAGCAGAAAGGAGACACTGAACGCTAATAGCCTACGTCTGTGTATGTCCTATATAGGTAATAACAGTGTATTGTCACGCTTGTAAACGAGGCTAGGCGTATACACATTTTCTTTATTGTGTTAATTTGATGAACGCAGTTTTCCCGCAAAAACTGGTCGTCTTTACATTTTCTTATAAATAATGGCGAAAACAGACCGGATCATAATCAAATTTGTACCAGTATCTTTCATTTGGCTCATGTATACACTGACAAAATATTATAGAGAAATATGAAGCCGTTACTGAGATAACGCATTTTGAAAACGGTGAACGAACTTTCGTGTCACCCTATATATAATGATAAGTCGAATGAAGACTTAAGTTTACAGCTGCGGTCTTCACAGTACTTAAAGTGTAAAAAATTACCTGCACACCCCTCGACCTTTTCAGTTGTGCTGGCCAAAATAAATGGCACGACGGCATAGAAATTTTAAAATAAGTGAAATAAGTGCCTGGACGCCGCCCATGACCGTCTTGCCACACTTTGAGCTATGGATCTTCATGTTACAATAGCATGCACAATGCTCATTACTAGTGCATCGCTATAAGAGTCGCTAATTGCCACGTGAAAAAAATTAATTTTTGTCAAGTTTAGCTAAAACTCATCTTTCATTCATTAACTATCGCATGATTTGTTTAATGTTTTAACACCTCAGTCTATCGATAAAATAGTTGCCAACATAATGATCGACCAACTTTCACGTAGACAGAGGCAAGTATTTTTAGCTTGCAGTACTAAACAAAACTTGCATGATTGTCTAAATCATGTTTTTTTTCATGCAGTTGTAGAAGCACTTCGATGCAATTAAAAATCGTACAAAAAAGGTCCCTGTTATCTGATTTGAAGTATATAATGATTACCGTGGAGGATGGGAAGAGAGAGAAGAGGTTGGGTAGCTGTAAAAATTTCTGTAAAGATCCTGCAGAGCAGACCAGTGCAAACTTACAGACAGAAGCGCAATTAGGAAAAGTTTCTGCATGGTGTTATTTCCGTTTCTGAAGTTTTTCCAGTGAACGTTGCTAGCAAATATACGCAGGAAATGCTTTAGGAAGTAAAGAAATTGTCAATTTTGAGGATACGACCCCGCAATACTCTAACCAAATAATACGCCAATCGCTCTGAGTAGTTTCCATAACGAGTCGCTATATATATATATATATATATATATATATATATGCATGCACTCTATTATTATCAATTGCACGCTATATATATATATATATATATATATATATATATATATATATATATATATATATATATATATATATATATATGCACTCAATGAATGAACGAATGAACGAGCGAATGAATACCGTCTGTTTATAGAGTGCAAGGGCGCCAACTCCAAATTTGTCAAAAAACTTTAATCGTTTCATTCTACCGCTACTCATGTGATGTTTGACCGGTGCAACATCATTATTGTTTCGAGTAAAAATAATACAATTCAGGCTATATGAGCATTTCATCAAAAGCATGCGTTTATTGGTATTTATGCAGACAGTGATTGGCAAGCGGAGGTGTGCAGAAGACGTGATTGAAAAGTATAATTTCCTAGGAAAGTTGCAAAATGAATAAATAAAGTCTTATTTTTCTTTTAATCTGTAACATGTTGCTTGCTTTAGTCGGGATTATTTTTCTTCGCATAAAATTATCATTGTGCTTAAATCATGGAATTGTGATAACTAGAAAGAATATTCAATTAAAGATGTTGTAGGCGATATGTTAACACGCGTATTTAAGAATGCCTGTTATAGCGCATTTCTTCGTTATTATAATTTTTGCTCAAAAAAGCTGAAACCACGTTATTTTCATTTTATATTTGATAATAATAATTGAAAAGATAATTTTTGAACCGCATATTTGAATTATTGCACAAGATCTATCTTCACATCCGAAAGCATTTTGACGTATTTGCAAAAGTGCTATTCCTAGGCTATAGACTATGTATCTCCTGCCCTAAGCTGTCATTTTGCGTGCTTTCTGTCACAAACATTTATATTTCAGGTTCTGAGACATAAATTTTTAAAAGATTGCATCATTCCAACTATGGAAATGATCTGTGATCCAAATATCCACAAATCACTATGATACCAAAAATCAACCATCAGATCCGAATAGATCATATAGTTTGAAATGTGCAAAGATGCCACATTGTCTGTCATTTTGCGTACTGTAAGTCACAAACTATTTAATTTCTGTCGCGACAACATCAAATTTTTAAAAAGATTAAATCATTCCAACTAAAGATATATTATGCTATCAAACTGCCTATAAACCACAATGATAAAACAATAATTGAATTTCTTGCAACCATCGAAAGTCTAGATTTGCTCTCCTGAACAATTGGTGTAAGTGGTGCTATGGAACCGTTGCGCTCTAAACAGACGATCACCATGATACGCCCCTGCTGTCAGAAGGTGGTATCGACAACTCAGTCAGTTACAAATGACTACTAAATTACTGATAGACAGGAATGATGTTGTGGTGATGTGTGAGCACTGAGCAGAGCGTGTCAGAGAGAGATAGAGAGGTAGCCACCAATGATGGAAAGTCAATTTGGAGGAAGCGAGAAGACAGCTGACCAGTAACATAAACATTTGCTTCTTCTCTCAAACCAGACATCAGTCGATCGTATAGTGATGAAACGATCCTCCACATGAGAACTGACCTCTGTTGCTCTATCAACCCTCTCTCCCTCTCTCCCCCTTTCTCCCTTTCTCCATATCTTCCTGTCTCTCCCTCTCTTCCTCCCTCTCTCTCTCCCTCTTTCCCTCTCTCCCTCTCTCCCCTTTCTTCCTTTCAGCATATCTTCCTCTCTCTCTCCCTGTCTTCCTCTCTCCCTCTCTTCTTCTCTCCCTTTCTCTCTTTCTCCCTTTCTCCCTTCCTCTCTGTCTCCCTGTCTCCAGTTCTCCCTGTCTCCCTGTCTCCATTTCTCCCTTTCTCTCTGTCTCCCTTTCTCCCTCTCTCTCCCTCCCTACATCCTTCCATCCCTCCCTACCTGCCTCTCTTAGTGACCCGTCTGTGCTCTATGGTTCCACGGTCTGTTAAGCGTTCGTGCCAAAGGTGCTGATGGACGAAACCAGGGAGCTATAATATAGTGCACGGCCCTCGATGGTTGAAACTTTCCAAAATGTTTATAAGCTATATTGTCTGGTATAGATGAAGAGACCAGCGCACATGCAACTGACCACACTTAGGCTACCGTCCCTCGCCCTCGCCCTCGCCCTTACCCTCACCCTAGTCTCGTCCTCGCCCTCGCCCTAGCTATGGGCTCCTATATTCAATGTTATTTATCCAGACCTCTATGCCCTAGCCCTCGCCCTCACCCTTCTTTTCTCACAACCCACTATCTTTTACTCTCCCATTCCGACTTCCTGATCCTGGTCCGTTACGCGATAAAGTCCCTTTCCCTGTTCGTCTTTCCCTGCGTCACACTATATATTCCATTCTCACTCCGACTGCATTCCTATCACTTTTCCATCTCACGTTTCTGTGTTTTTCATGCTTCTGTCCACTTCCTTGCTCTGCCCTTCTCCTTCTCACAATACCTCTGTCTCTGTCTATGTCTCTGTCTATGTCTCTGTTTGTCTGTTTGTCTTTCTCTCTCGCGATCGCAATGATATTAGGTCAGATTAGTTGACAGGTCAGGTTACAGATTATATTAGATCAAGAGCAGCTTAGATTAGATCACGTGATTCACATACTAGATTAGATTAGAGTGAATTTTAGCTAAGGAGACAGAAGGGAAAATAAGATAAGCTACTGCAATCGTTGCATCAGATTATAAAATAGAAGTCATGATTATGTAGATTAGCCATAACGATCCATCTGATTAGATAAGACCATTCTGTAGTATCCGCAAAAAAGATCAGTAGATGGAATACTTTGGTGTCGATTCCAACGCTTTTATGGCGACACGCCAGACAGGTGCGAGAATTTAACGCTGCCATAAACTATGGCATTGCGAAAGGAACCGAAAGAACCATCGAAAGAACCATCGAAAGAACCATCGAAAGAACCGTCGAAAGAACCATCGAAAGAACCATCGAAAGAACCATCGAAAGAACCATCGAAAGAACCATCGAAAGAACCATCGAAAGAACCATCGAAAGAACCATCGAAAGAACCATCTTTCACGTTCTCAGACATAAACGAAAAGACGCTATAATACTACATGTACGACCGTTTCA
Organism: Lumbricus terrestris; assembly: GCA_949752735.1. Classification (NCBI taxonomy): domain Eukaryota; kingdom Metazoa; phylum Annelida; class Clitellata; order Crassiclitellata; family Lumbricidae; genus Lumbricus; species Lumbricus terrestris. The sequence continues at coordinate 3,967,502 of OX457042.1, read as the reverse complement.
CAAACAGCATCATCAGTTACCATGCTGGAATACTACTTTATTGGTAAATAACACTGTTGCCAGCTATGTACCACTTACCATGCAACTTATGCTAGGTGATTACCACATACCAATTTGGCTACCTAGGAAATATCACTTATAGAGGATGAATACCGCATGCCAAGCAAATACTTCAACTTTCAACTTCAACTTGCTTAATGATCCCAAAAATATCAAACAGACAATTGTGCATTCATAATAGTACACAAAGTGATTAATTGCAGCTAACAATTGCGATGGTAAGCTTATAGATTAGTGCAGTGTTTAATCTAGTCCCCCTCCTCTGGGGGGGGGGAATTGTGGTTTCTGGGGGGGGGGGAATTTTTTTGAGCGTCCGAAGGACGCTCGTGATGCACATAGCACCGAAACTGGGAGGCGAAGGGGTATGGGGAGGGGCTGCGCCCCCCCCCATCAAAAACTTTTTGAATTTCCACATTGCAATGGCAGCATTTTAAGGTGTCGTCTTAACAAAATAGCTCTGTACTTTTTCTGTGGCCCATTAGAAACTTTTTGAATTTCCACGTTGCAATGGCAGCATTTTAAGGGGTCATCTTAACAAATTAGCTGTACTTTTTCAGTGACCCATTAGAAACTTTTTGAATTTTCACATTGCAATGGCAGCATTTTAAGGTGTCGTCTTACCAAAATAGCTGTACTTTTTCAGTGACCCATTAGAAACTTTTTGAATTTCCACATTGCAATGGCAGCATTTTAAGGTGTCGTCTTAACAAAATAGATCTGTACTTTTTCAGTGGCCCATTAGAAACTTTTTGAATTTCCACATTGCAATGGTAGCGTTTTAAGGTGCTGTCTTAACAAAATAGCTGTACTTTTTCAGTGACCCATTAGAAACTTTTTTGAATTCTCACATTGCAATGGCAGCATTTTAAGGTGTCGTCTTAACAAAATAGCTGTACTTTTTCAGTTGCACATTAGAAACTTTTTGGATTTCCACATTGCAATGGCAGCATTTTAAGGGGTAATCTTGACAAAATAGCTGTACTTTTTCAGTGACCCGTTAGAAACTTTTCGAATTTCCACATTGCAATGGCAGCATTTTAAGGTGTCATCTTAACAAAATAGCTGTACTTTTTCAGTGACCCATTAGAAACTTTCTGAATGTTCACATTGCAATGGCAGCATTTTAAGGTGTCATCTTAACAAAATAGCTGTACTTTTTCAGTTGCACATTAGAAACTTTTTGGATTTCCACATTGCAATGGCAGCATTTTAAGGGGTAATCTTGACAAAGTAGCTGTACTTTTTCAGTGACCCATTAGAAACTTTTTGAATTTCCACATTGCAATGGCAGCATTTTAAGGGGTCATCTTAACAAAATAGCTGTACTTTTTCAGTGACCCGTTAGAAAGTTTTCGAATTTCCACATTGCAATGGCAGCATTTTAAGGTGTCTTCTTAACAAAATAGCTGTACTTTTTCAGTGACCCATTAAAAACTTTCTGAATGTTCACATTGCAATGGCAGCATTTTAAGGTGTCATCTTAATACAATAGCTGTACTTCTTCAGTGACCCATTAGAAACTTTTTGAATTTCCACATTGCAATGGCTGAATTTTAAGGTGTCATCTTAACATGATAGTATCATATATTACAGGTAGTAAATATTGTCATTGAAATCATATAATAATAAATAATATCACGGTATATTATAACACTTCATGTAAAACAATGATGAAAACAGTAACTAAAAAAAATATCATTTTGCCAAATTTTTCTGGGGGGGGGAAATGTCAATCCTGGGGGGGAACTTCCCCCCCCCCCAGAGACGTCTAGATTAAACACTGGATTAGTGTACAATCATTACTGTGAAATGTAGGGAGCAATAGGCTACCCGAAGGGAGTGATCCCGCTATTGGGGCCTATTTACCAAAGAAGAAATTCTTCACTATAATAATTATGATAAAATTAATGATAACAGATTAAAATACCACCTATGTTAGGTGTAAAACTCGTATCACGTATACTACTAATAATACCGCTTATACCAAGTGAAGATCATTATATACTACACCAGGTGAGCACCATTTACCAACTGACTACCACTTAATATTAACAGGTCAGGTATAAGCAATTCATGGTATTTCGGCCTAGTGTTGTCGATTCAAAATCGTTTTTACAGATGTCCTTTTGAACGACTTCAAGACGCCAGTCCGACAAAGGTAAGAACGTATTCAGAGACACATCAGGGAGACGCGAAAATTGAGACAGAAAGATGGAGATAGAGATTGAGATAGAGGTAAACATGCGAATAGAATAGACATAATATACATATATAATATATATATATCTATAAAAGACAAAGAGCTAGGTAGAAAATGAAGCAGTTAAATAGCGAGAGGGTCAAAGACACAGCGAGCAAAACTGACATCTATGTGGAGTCTGAAAAAGTGACAAAGAAAATAGGACAGACTGACAGATAGACAGACATACATACATACAGACATATAGACAGACAGAGGCGGAGAAGTAGAGTTGCAAATCAAACTTCCGTCTATCCTAAGAGCATCTTCACGTCCACGTGCCACCGCCAAGCAGACCATGAATAGCGGGTGCAAATGGCACACCTGTTGGTCGGGTTGGGCGAAAATGGTGCGACTAATAGGAACATCGAAAGTTGTTGGAAACAACTTCGAAGGATGGCATGATGAATTACCGCCCACTGCAGACGGGAAGATAAATTAGATGGAGAGACGGACAGACAGACAGACAGATAGACAAGAACAAAGACACCGACAAGGGCACGCAGACAGAGAGAAGAATCAGATACAGAGGGGCAAAGAAACAAAGACGAAGACACGAAGACATGGAGGGAGACAAACACAGAGAGACAGAGAGAGACAGAGAGAGAGAGACAAACAGAGTCGATGGTAGAGGCACCAAGGCTGGAGGAAGGCGAGAATGACAGAGAGCAAGAGAGGTAGGAGATAATTGAGGCAGAGTGAGACATGGAATGCTCGTGTGCGTGTGCTCGTGTGTGTATGTGTAAAAGAAATCGAGAAAGAGACAGACTGGCAGAAATTTAGAAATAGAAAGAGAGACAGAGAGCAATAGAGAAAAAGACGGAGAAACGGATAGAGACAGACAGAGAGATAAAGTGAGTGACAAAAAGAAACAGGTAGAGAGACAGATAAAGAGTGTCAAAACGACAAAGAGACAGGCAGAGAGACAGACAGACAGACAGACAGACAGACAGAGAAATACGTTAAGTACGTTGTGGATTGAAGAGTGTCAATGAAGTCTTCAAAACGATCACCATACATCATTCTTAACTTCCAAAAATCCCAGTCGCAAAGAGGTATTTATGGGGCATAAACCGCATAGCGCAAGAGGTATTCAGCTTATGATGCCCAGGAGGTATACATACCATCCTACAAGTGAGGTATATGTCTTCCATCACACGCATACATCCTATTGCATATAATATAACCCTATAACACATAAAGATATGAACTCGACATGCATAGTTTGCATACATAACATCTGCTAACGTACGTACGAGAATTTATAGAAATATTATAATTTTTATTCAGCTGACAAGTCAGTTAGATTATATTTACCGTCGTGGTTGTTGGTTGTGCTGTCTTGTAATGTAACATTTATTTTTAAGAACATATGAAGGAAATACTCATCAGTTCAGCAAATAAATATAATTTAGTGTAATAGCTATTATATTATAATCCTTGTCATTTTCGAAGAGCGAGTGGATGAATGGATGCATGGGTTGATGGATGGATGGATGGATGGACGGACGGACGGACGGACGGACGGACGGACGGACGGACGGACGGACGGACGGACGGACGGACGGACGGACGGACGGACGGACGGACGGACGGACGGACGGACGGACGGACGGACGGACGGATGGACGGACGGACGGATGGATGGATGGATGGATGGATGGACAGATGGACGGACGGATGGACGGACGAACGGACGGATGGATGGATGGACGGACGGACGGATGGACGGATGTACGGATGAACGAATGGACCGTTGGACGGATGGCTCACGGACAAAGGGGCAGAGAGACAGAGACAGAGACAGAAAGACAGAGACAGAGACAGACAAATGAACATACCAACCTTGTCGTTCTTGAAGATCGGTGACCTGCGTTTGTAGAAAGGTTCTTCCAGAGAATTTGTCTTTGGTCGTCCAATCGGTGGGTTCTGCGATCTCGTCTGAACCTTCGTTCCAACACTCGAACTGTTGTTGCTCTCCGGAAGATAAACTGACCAGACGGATCCAATCCATCCTGCCACCACGAGAACCACCGTCGCAAGCACAACCACTTCACGACACAACTCCCCGGCGCGCATCATACGCGCAGATTTCGAAAGCCCCACTGAGTGAAGGGCGACAGCTTATTCACGAGCGCTGCATGCGACTGTTCGGAACGTGTCCAGTAACACTGGATAAAGAAGCAAGTCCGATTCCCATGGAGACCAGATAGGTCGCGAAGAATGGTAAATGATGAGTCAGGGCAAAATCTTGTAGTAGATATAGGATCTTGTAGAATGTTCGAGTGGTTTACCCCTCGCCAAAAGACTGATTAATCCAACCCTGAAGGGAAAAGGAGAAGGATCTGGTTAGTTAGTATCCATAGCAATGCTTGCGGTTCTTTTTCTTGCCGAGCGAAGACGTGTCGGAGGCTGCAGAGAGTGATATCTATACTAGCAACAGCGTTGGAAATTATCGCACGCTGCAGCCTAACCGCTTTTACGCAGGTGCTCCGCCGAGGCACGCGACCACACTCACTTAACCGGTCTGTCGACAGTCGGAGAATTCGCCTCTCGTCACCGCCAGAGGGAACTAGTTAAACTCGCGCAGCGGATGCTGGGCCACCCGCTCAACTGCGCTAACTTACTCTGCTCAGTGATTTATATTTCGCAAATAGATGCAGGTCAGGATGGATGGATGGATGGATGGATGCGTTTTGGGTGGATAGATGAATGACGGATGTATGGATGAGTGGGTGGATAGATGGATGGATGAATGAATGGATGGACGGACATACGGACGGTCGGACGTACGAACGGATGGATGGATGGATGGATGGATAGATGGATGGATAGATGGATGGATGACAGTGGAAGCTATTAGGTAAGGCGGAGAGCTTTCGTGGCTCAAGTTACCGGTGGTGATTGGTGGATGGAGCGACGTCGCTGGTTTTGGCCGGCGATGAGTCGTCTTGTGACGGGGAAGAGAGACGGGATGGACGACCCACCTGTCCCGGGGGGCGGGCACTTATCCAGGTAGGCCTACGACAAATGGTGGATTGTATGGATGGGCGGACAGAGTTACGAAGATGTAGGAGATGGGCTGGAAAGAGAAAATGAAATTGTTGACGGAAGGACAATTGGATGGGCAGAGGAAGAAATGGAAGAAAATTTTGGGGGTACGATTGAAGGACAATTGGAGGACAATAATTTGGGAGAACAATTGGGAGGACAATTTACAATTTGGATGACAATCGTAAGAACAATTTGAAGAACAATTGAGAGGACAGTTTGGAGAACGATTGTAAGGACAATTGGAAGAACAATTGTAAGGACAATTTGAAGAACAATTGGTAGGACAATTTGGAGAACAACTGGGAGGAAAATAGGGAGGACAGACAATTGATAATTATTGACGGAAAGACAAATGGGAAGACTGACGGAAGAACGGACGAATGTGGAACAGCTGGAAGGACGATACGACTGGAAACTAATCAGCAGAGAGTACAGACTACAGACAGGTGTAAGAGGGAGGCGTCTGGAGGAGCCTGGAGTGGGTTGGATGACGTGGAGGGGAGAGTGGGAGAGGTGGAAGGCCGTGTAAGTCAGAGAGGTTCCCTTTGACGAATGGATATTTCACTTAGCGCTTAATAGCGCAAACACATCAAGCAGACGTAACGATGTCATGCAGACGCATAAACACACACAGATGCACAGCGTCGTGGATACATGGAAATGCATGTGCACAGACAAGCAGTGGGATGGGATATGGAGATTCATGTGTAGACAGAGCCTGACACACAGAAATAGACATACAGAGACAGACAGGGGCAAAGACAGAGTGAGACAGACAGAAAGACAGACAGAAAGACAGACAGAAAGACAGACGGGAAGACAGATAGAGTCTGACAGACAGAAAGACAGACAGAAAGACAGACAGAGTGAGTCAGACAGAAAGACAGACAGAAAGACAGACAGAAAGACAGACAGAAATACAGACAGGAAGACAGACAGAGTGAGTCAGACAGAAAGACAGACAGAGTGAGTCAGACAGAAAGACAGACAGAAAGACAGACAGAAAGACAGACAGAAATACAGACAGGAAGACAGACAGGGACAGAGACAGAGTGAGACAGACAGAAATACAGACAGGAAGACAGACATAAACAGAAAGAGATACAGAGAGAGAGAGAGAGAGACAGACAGACAGACAGACAGACAGACAGAGAGAGAGACAGACAGACAGACTGTAAATATTTCAGTTAATTGAGCTGGTAAAAGAGGATAGACTTATAATAATATACAGAGAACCATGGAGAGACAACTTTGGCCAGGTGAATTATTATGAGACTCATCGGCACTCTCGACAAGAACCGAATAATATACATTGCATGCATTGCATACATTCAATGCAATAATACACATGCATACATTGCATACATTGCATGCATTCAATGCAATAATATACATGTATACATTGATACATTCAATGCAATAACATACATGCATACATTGCATGCATTCAATGCAATAATATACATGTGCACATTGATACATTCAATGCAATAACATACATGTACACTTTGTATACATTCAATGCAATAACATACATGTACACATTGATACATTCAATGCAATAATATACATGTATACATTGATACATTCAATGCAATAACATACATGTACACTTTGCATACATTCAATGCAATAACATACATGTACACATTGATACATTCAATGCAATAACATACATGTACACATTGATACATTCAATGCAATAACATATACATGCATACATTGATACATTCAATGCAATAATATACATTCATACATTGATACATTCAATGCAATAATATGCATGTATACATTGATATATTCAAAGCAATAACATACATGCAAACGTTGATACATTCAATGCAATAATATACATGCATACATTGATACATTCAATGCAATAATATACATGTATACATTGATACATTCAATGCAATAATATACATGTATACATTGATACATTCAATGCAATATTATACATGTATACATTGATACATTCAATGCAATATCATACATATATACATTGATACATTCAATGCAATATTATACATGTATACATTGATACATTCAATGCAATAACATACATGTAAACGTTGATACATTCAATGCAATATATACATGTATACATTGATACATTCAATGCAATAACATACATGTACACATTGATACATTCAATGCAATAACATACTGTACATGTACACATTGATACATTCAATGCAATAACATACATGTACACATTGATACATTCAATGCAATAACATACATGTACACATTGATACATTCAATGCAATAACATACATGCATACATGTACACATTGATACATTCAATGCAATAACATACATGTACACATTGATACATTCAATACATATCGAGGCAACAGAAAACCGAATTCGCGGAGCATTGTAAAATCGCACCTCGTCTGGTAAGAAGTACGACGCAAGGTAAACTGTCATACGTCTATTATAGTCTGAAGCCAGGAAGAACTTAGAACACAAAATATGCACAAGTGACGCAAGCCTACCACTTTGTCCCATTGGCTTTTGAAACAATGGGACCAATCAACGCCAAGGGACAAACATTTCTTGCCGACCTGGGTCGTCTCTTGAGCCAAATATCCGGCGAACCAAGAGAGACTAATTTCTTGTTTCAGTGCCTGTCAGTTATCATTCAGAGTTTCAATGCTGTTGCCTTCCACAGCACTTCTGCTCTTCCAGATCTTGACATGGATGATGGATGGCCACTTTAGAGTTAAAATTTCTTATTAATATCTTAAACCTGAGGGATTATAGATACCTCGGGTAAAAAAAATCTCACTCTGTCTCTGTCTCTGTATCTGTCTGTCTGTCTGTCCGTCTGTCTGTCTGTCTGTCTGTCTTCCTGTCTGTCTGTCTGTCTGTCTGTCTGTGAACTTGTTCCAACGTTTATCTATTATATGCACTCAGAGATTCAACGTCGTAGACTTCAGAGGAACGTTCTCACAACCCACCGGGTAGAGGTCGATCAATCATCCCAATATACATTAGTTTTTAGTTTTGCAATAGTATTGTGGGAAACAGTAATTAGCATCTTACGTCTGTGTTTGCAAGGCGTTCACTGCTCATCACGCACAGCCAGCTATTGTTGGACAGTTCGAAACGGAAATAAATTATGGTTTTCATTTGAAAATAATAATTTAAGAACAATATAAAAAATATTAATATTAGCCGTTCCAGAATACAATTTTTACGTCTCCGGATAATTTTTGGAAATCCCAAGGGAGCTGAGATACCTCGGGTAAAAAAATTAATATTAGTAATAAAAACGGCAACAGCAAAATTAATTACCAACTAGCAACTACTTACTCACTAACACGCTGGCTGGCTCAAACACTTACACTCCAATTTAGTTACTTACTTACTTGCTCGGCCAATGAATCATAGAGTTACGTCCGAGGGCGACTGTTCACTCGTATGGAGTTATTGGACTTGTCCTTCATTTGTCTTCATTCCAGCACGGCTCTCCTCCTTTCCGTCACCAAGATGGAGACAAGGAGTGACCGGATGGTGGAGGGGATGACCTGGAGACGGATTCACATCCATCCCTCGATTGTCCCTTGCCCTGGAGCGATTCCTGGGTCATCCGGGGCTTTTAATGGATATTAACGACCAGGGTGACAATCGTATTATGGACGCATCATGCTCTGTCTCTCTGTCTGCTTCTGTCTGTCTGTCTGTCTGTCTGTCTGTCTGTCTGCCTCTGTCCGTCTCTCTATTTCTGTCTGTCTCTGTCTGTCTGTCTCTCTCTCTCTCTGCCTGTCTCTTTCTTTGCCTGTCTCTTTATGTGTGTGTCTCTGTCTGTCTGTCTGTCTGTCTCTCACTCACTCTCTCTCTCTCTCTCTCTCTCTCTCTCTCTCTCTCTCTCTCTCTCTCTCTCTCTCTCTCTCTCTCTCTCTCTCTCTCTCTCTCTCTCTCTCTCTCTCTCTCTCTCTCTCTGCCTCTCTGCTGCTGGTATGATAGTGGTAGCGATAACTTATGGCGGTGGTGGTAATACTACTTCTGTTACAGCGATTACTACACCTACCATTAATGTGGTAGTAGTAGGTAACTGTAGTGGTGGTGGCGGTGGTGGCGGCGGTGGTGGTGGTGGTGGTGGTGGTGGTGGTGGTGGTGGTGGTGGTGGTGGTGGTGGTGGTGGTGGCGGCGGCGGCGGCGGCGGCGGCGGTAGTGGCGGTGGTGGTGGCGGTGGCGGTGGTGCACTGGTGGTGTTGGCGGGTGGTGGTGGCGCCATAGGCTTCATGCATGCATGAAGTGCTACCGATTTCATCTTCTTGATCTTGGTATATAATGGCGGTTGGCTAGTCCTCCCCCTCACCGTACCTTCCTTCCATCGTCAACGTTTCTAGTTAATTTTATTAAAGATCTGCTGTCGTTCTTTTTGGCTTTTACTCTTTAGTGGGTTATAGAGAAGGGAGTGGTCACGTGGAATGGCTGTCAGAGGCAACACTCAAACTCATGGAAGAGAGAAGGAGATATAAAAACAAGAGAAAGGAAGGTCCAGACATGGCAAAACAGCACAATTACTTATGCCGAATAGTCAAAAAGAGTGCCAGAGACGATAAAGAAAAGTTCATAAAAGAAATATGCAGCAACGTTGAAAAAGACAGAGCCAACAACAAAACAAGAGCAGTCTATGAGGGCATAAGAAGAATCACGCAAACACACGCTCCGAGGGTAAAGTCAGTGAAGGATGAACATGGCATAATACTGACTGATCCAGAGGATGTTAAGAGCAGATGGAGGGAATATTTCGATAAACTGTATAATGATCCAAACAAGACAGACGATAGCTATTTGGAAAACATCGCGGAAGTGGAAAACACGGAGGACATACCGGCACTGGGAGAAGATGAAGTAAAGGCTGCAATCAACAGAATGAAGCACAGGAAGGCTCCGGGATTGGATAACATCACGGCAGAGGAAATACAAGCGGGAACAGAGGGAATGGGAATCAAGATCATGCATAGACTTTGTCAAAGGGTATGGGAGAGGGAGGAAATACCATCGGACTGGAAACGATCCATTGTTATCCCTATACACAAGAAAAAGGATAAATTAGAATGCTCAAATTACAGAGGCATAAGCTTGCTCTGCCACAGCAGTAAAGTTTTCTCAACAATAATACTACAGAGAATTAAGATGAGGACAGAAGAGATCTTATCGGAAGCTCAGGCAGGATTCAGGGTGAACAGGAGCACTATAGATCAGATATTCACTCTAAGACAGTTGGCAGAAAAATATGAGGAATTTGGACAAGAACTTTATGTATGCTACATAGATTTTCGAAAGGCTTTCGACAGTGTATGGAGAAAAGGACTATGGAGAGTCATGAGACATTACGGATATCCAGAGAAAATAATAAGAATACTGGAAAATGCCTACGAGGACACTTTCAGTGCGGTAAGGGTGGACGGAGAGCTGTCGGAATGGTTTAAAACTATTGTGGGAGTGCTGCAGGGATGCGTTTTGTCGCCGCTGTTATTCAACATATTTCTAGAACTAATCATGGCTATGGCATTGGATGGAACAGAGGAAGGAGCAGTGATCGGAGGACAGACTATAAGGGACCTGAGGTTTGCGGATGATATCGCCCTTCTGGCAAAGCAAGCAAATGGACTACAAGAGTCACTAACTAAAGTGGTTCAAGTGAGTCGGGAAATGGGAATGAGTATAAATGTACTGAAAACGGAAAGCCAGTTCCTTGGAAGGGGCAACATCAAATTTCAGTTAGAAGCAGATGGACACCAACTAGAACAGGCGGAGAGCTTCGTGTATCTGGGGGGAACCATTAGCACAAATGGAGAATCTGAAAAAGATGTGGACAGAAGAATTGGGATAGCCAGAGGAATACTACAGGTGCTGGGTAAGGTTTGGAGCTCGAAGGAAATAGGAACAGCCACAAAAGTTCAGATGTATGAGACATTAGTGCTGAGCGCATTGCTGTACAATTCGGAGACTTGGAAACTAAGGGAAGCACAGAAGCAGCGGCTGAGGGTGTTTGAAATGACGTGCCTAAGAAAGATAGAAGGTGTCACGAGAAGGGATAGAATAAGGAATACAGAGATATATAGCAGACTGAATATTCGGCATGATATAATACACAAAATCCAGAGCAAACGGCTACGCTACTTTGGCCATGTAACCAGAATGCGGGACGAGAGATACCCAAAGATAGCGGTCAACGGATATGTGCATGGTAAAAGAAAAAAGGGAAGACCAAAGAAGAGATGGTTCGACATGATACAAGAGGACTGTCGGGAGATGGGTTTTTCCATACAAGAGGCTACACACAAAGCTCAAGAACGAGAAAAGTGGAGATTTTCCATAGCTGGGCGGCTGTCACGTGCGAAAGCATCGTCAAAGCCATAAGTCAATCACTCTTTAGTGATTGCAGTTGGCGTGTGAAACTTTTATAATCAGTGTGTGATACAGTAAAGAGGTGTCTAAAACTCCAGAGATTAATAAACTAGATTTCCTATTACGTTATTTGCTTATAATTTCTGCCTGGTCTATTTGAGCTTCATCATAAATAAGAAGAAGGCAATTGACGTCCTCGATTAAAATTTTAAACTCTAAGCTAAAAATAATATCGTCTCATTTCTATGCTCAATGTTTGTTCATTCAATATAATCATCACATTGAAAGGCTTCAATCTAGTAAAAATTTGTTGTATTTTGAAACACAAGTTGTAATGTAATTTATTGTATCGCGCTGTATTGCATTGTATTTTATTGCACTGCATTGCATCGTGTTGTATTGTATTCTACTATTGTGACGTATTGTACCGCCTCGTTTCTATCGTACTGCATTGTGTTGCATTGCACTGTATTGCAGTGTATTGTTTTGCACTCTATCGTATTATTTTGTATTGTATTGCATTAATAGTGTATTGTATTGTAATGCATTGTATAGGTTAAAGCGAGCTTTAAGACAAAGACCTTCTATAGGCAATGCTATTGCGACAGGATCAGTTCGAATGCATTAAGCGCAAAAATTACTTTCAAAGCGATGTGTTAATTATGTGGTCAACAAATAAAGAATGCTAACTTTGCTATTTTTTCAAACATAAACTATTTCGCTATAACTTCCGGCTACTACTGGGCTGTGAGCGCTCCTGTGTAGTGTTTGTTGAAGGGACGCTATACATACACCAATCGAATGAATGAATGAATGAATGAATGAACGAACGAAAGATCGAACGATCGAATGAATAAATGAATGAATGAATGAACGAATGAATGAATGAATGAATGAATGAATGAATGAATGAACGAATGAATGAATGAATGATTGAATGAATGAATGAATGAATGAACGAATGAATCGAACGAACGAACGAATGAATGAATGAATGAATGAATGAATGAATGAATGAATGGATGAATGAATGAATGAATGAATGAATGAATGAATGAATGAATGAATGAATGAATGAATGAATGAATGAATGAATGAATCGAACGAACGAACGAATGAATGAATGAACTTGTCCTAACTGGGAATTCCAATTTTTAACTTCAAAGATTACTGCCGCCAAGAACACCTTTAATGTTAGGAGAAATCTCTCAATATAAATAACTTCTTCTCACCAACCATAATATTTAGAAGTATGCATTATATATTTAGATACATAATGTTTTTTGAATGCAGTCACGTGTCTGCATGACCATACAATCATATCGATCATGACCATCCACTCGGTCGTTTCGATCACTGGTGTCCTATGGTGTTCGCTGATGGTATCCAGAGGAACACCAGTGACAAGACCGCCACTGACCAGACAAGACGTACTCTATCTGGGGAGTGGGAGGAGTCGATGAAAGGAAGGAGAAACGTAGGATGAAGGACAAATCAGACAATTAATTTGTTTAAACTTAACTCTTTTGTTTATAAGGTTCGATAACCTGTTACCTTCTAAAGAATTAACACAGATTATTTATTTATGAACTTGTCGAACTTCATTAATAATCTTATCGTAGCTGGGAATTCCAATTTTTAACTTAGATTACTGCCGCCATGAACACCTTTTATGTTAGGAAAAATCTCTCAATATAAATGACTTCTTCTCACACGTTAGTCACAGTATTCAGAAATGATCAGACATAATAATGATTTTTTGAATGCAGACACGTCTCTGCATGACAATACAATCATAATCGATCATGAACATCCCCTCGAGGCTCTTGGTTGTTTCGGTCACTGGTGTGAATAAGCTGGTGCCCTCGCGCTTGGATTTCGAGTAGCGCTTTAGAAATTTGGAGATTACAATTACCATCACGATAACGATTATTAAAATAGTCGCAGGTTGAACAGATATCTCGCACAAAATTTCTGCCCCTGTTAAGATTTGAGTCCGAAACCTGCTTGCTGCTGTTTAAACACTGTGTCATATCGAGGATGATTAGAGCAGCCCTCCTCCTTTCTAAAGGTTTAGGACTGGCATTACCAAAGTACTAACACTGTCGGAATTGAACCCCTATATGCTGAGGCACGCACGGTACATATACCAAGCCGCCGCTAGACCGTATCATGTAAATAATACACTCCTACTGCGCTTGGAGTGGGTGTGGTGTAGTGGGGTTATGGCGGGAGCAGGTCGAATCCTAGATGGCGTGTGACCATTCCTCTCCCTCATCATCTCATCTTCTCACCGACGTTGTTTGTAGTCAAATTAAAGTGTAACACATTTCTGCTACATTTGTAAGTATGCTGTTGGACAGTATGCAGCGAACATCGCGTTGAATTGACCCAGATTTCCTATGTTAGCATTATGTAATCAGTTGCACTAGATAAAAAGGGTGTATAAAACGCCAGAAAATCAGCATTAGGTTTATTATTGCGTCATATGCTGATAACTTCAGGCTAGTCCTTTCGATCTGTGTTATAGATATAATGATAGCAACGACCTCCTCAAATAATACTTTTAAATCTAAACTAATAATCATCTCTATTGGATATACGCATGCAATGCTTTAAACACATCATAATGACTTCTTCTGGTAAAGACTTATTTTATTTAAATGCTTTATAAATACAAGTTGATTTGTATTGTATTGGTTTTTTAAAATTGTTTTGTTCTGCATTGTATCGGAATTAAAACGAGCCACGAGTTATGGTTGGTCCAAGACGTCCTAGGCGATGCTGTTGGTATGCAAGATCATTTAAAATGCATTGAACGCAATATTTACCGTACTCTAAATGTAAAGAATTAATTACGAGTCCACAAATTAAGAACACCAACTTTACACCTTTTTAAAGCCTATAATATTACAGTATAGCTTGGTTATTTTAGTTGTAAACCTGATAAAGCTATATGTACACTTATATCATCTGTACACTTATATTGTACACTTATATCATCTGTACACTTATATTGCATTGTCGTCAACGACCTTTGTTGTCACACGATGACGTTAAACTTTGGATTAATAATAATAATGTAAACCTGATATATAACTGCTACAAAGGACACCTTTATAATTGCATAAATCTATCGATATAAGTGACTCCCGCATGCCGTCACGAGATCGGTATGGTCTAAGCTCAAAAGTGCTACCAACTCAATTTCGTTATCCTCAGCAGTGTTACCGCTCCTTGATTTCTTTTTAGCTTTTCTGAAATTTTGGAACGGAATCACTGATCCTCAGATAGCTTGTAATATTACGAGGGCGGTTGGACCAACTCGACCCTCGCCGTCTAATGTCCCTATACAGTCTCTGTACTTATTACAGTCTAGGTGGCTAATAAAAATTTGCGAAGGTTGAGCTAAAATCTCAAACAATTCTCTGCCCCACATGTGGAGAATTGAGCGACGAACCATGCTTGATGTTGATTAAACATTGTATCGCATCAAGGATGATTAGTGTCGCCCCTCTAATTTCTTCAGGCTTGGGTCTGGCACTGAAAAACTACGAACAGTGTTGGAATTGAGCCACGAAGTTGAGGCACACACGCTAAATACCAAACAGCCGCTGGACCGCATCATATGAATAGTAATACGCCCCCACTGCGCACATGGGTTGGCCTTATTTGCCTACAAACTTTTCAAGTTATATTATCAGACTGCGGACATCCAGTCTCTTATAATTCTTTTCTGTGGTTATACTTATACAAACGACTCAAATGTCTCACTGTGTGGTTCTTGATGTTTTGCATAACCGTCATGAATGTATAATTAACCTTGTAAATGAGAGGCAGCCGAGTTGTGGCGGCGCCGCCATAAACATACGCCGCGGCAGGTGACACGTTATTTGATAGTCTGAGTATTTTACTCTTGATCCGCCTTATGGCCTGCCAAACATTCGTTTGATATCCTGGTTACATTTAATTTCATTGGTCTGCTGAATAAAGTTCTGCCATGGCTCCGACTCGATCTGATGAATTTGCATGGCAGGCGCCGCCTTTGTAACCGAGTCTTAGCCGCTCTATTGTTTTAGATCAGTTTTTTGTTTATTTATTGAATTGCATTAATGTTATGTCCCCCCACCCAAGTCGGACCTGCACTTCAAGGCCGTGGTGGAGGGTGAACAGCCAAGTAGGAGAATGCGTTGTGAGGCTATGCCATCGGGGGAGAAGGTCTCGGCCGAAGAACCTCATAGTGCGTCACGCGAGGTGGACAGGCTCACCAAGAACCCTGAAACAGCTGGTCGACGCAGGAAGCAGGTGCTGGAAGGACACCTAAGGATGGAAGAGGTCCAACAGGACCCAACGGCTTCCTTACCCCACCAGGAGAGGAATGATCACCGCCTGGCAAACGACCAAGAAACTTTTACATGATGATACGTCATGTAAATGCCTCATCGTCGGGCCGTCTGCGCGGCCGGTGACACGAAACGGAGTAACCCCCTGAAAGCTATCCGGGGGGATGAATTATTCTATCCCTCCGGATGGAATTAACCGGTCTATACTATCCGGGGGGATAAACTATTCTATCCCCTTTTTTGAAAAATGCGCATAATAATAGAATTTATGCTGTAATCAAAATTTAAAACGACTCTAATTGTTTTAAGTGTCCTAAGCAATGCTCAGATAAAAGCAACTCGAATTTATTTAGTGACTCTGAGTGTTCTTAAGTGTTTTAAATGTTTTAAGTGCTCTAAAAACAGGGCAAAACAAATTATCTAGTAGGAATAAACATACCTGTTAGTGTCATTGTTCAAAACAAAGCAGATGAAAATTAATTTGCAAAGAAAAATACATGCGGAAGCGGTTTTTTCGACTTTTTAAAATTTGGGGGATACAATTAATATGGGGGATATCAGGGTGAGAATTGCCGGGGAGTTGGGGGTTTCGACCCTCCCAGTTTTTCTTAAAGCCCCATGTTAAAGTATGTTTTTTACACCCCAATTCCAAGTGGATAATGGTCCAACCCCCCAGTTATTTTTCCACAATTCTCACACTGGGGGATACTCTATTTCGTGACACCGGACGGAGGAGAAAAGAAGAAATGATATGTTTTAATTTGTGCTTTGGGTTGTATTCGTTATCTATGAAGTGAACTTATTCATCCATCCGTTAACCCTTCGATCCATCCATGCATCCTTCCATCCATCCATCCATCCATCCATCTATCAATCCATCCATGCATCCTTCCATCCATCCATCCATACATCCATCAATCCATCCATCCATGCATCTATCTATCTGTTCATTCATGCATCCATCCATACACACATCAATCCATTCACCCATCATCAATATATCAATACATCCATCCATCCTTCCATCCATACATCCTTACATCCATCCGTCCGTCCATCCATCCATCTATCCATCTATTTATCCATCTATCATTGTTGTTTCGTATGGTGAATTCATGTAGATGTTAACGCGGAATGCAAATCAAACACGAATCAAATCAAAGACCGATTGATACATGTGCGGTCATGTTTCAACTTTCAAAGCATGGCTAATAATAGACGACAGAGAACTATTTGCGGTGATGGAATGATGGAAGATACATAGTGACGTGAGTGGGAAGAGAATGTTTAAAAATCTGCAAGTTTTCGGGAAGTAAATGTTTATGGATGGTTAGGAAGACCTTGAGTTCACAAATGACGCCATGAGTTGAGTGATTTATTGTGTACATGTATAACATTGTATATACATCCATGTCTACGCTTCAACTTCAAACAGCGCTAAATGATGACAGACGGGTGGATGGAAAGAAGGACGAAGGGATGGATGGATGGATGGATGGATGGATGGATGGATGGATGGATGGATGGATGGATGGATGGATGGATGGATGGATGGATGGATGGATGGATGGATGGATGGATGAAAAGATGCCTGTTTCTGTCTTCATCGCTCTAGATATCTTTCTTGTTATGTCTTCATCTTCCTGTTAATCACCGTATCCGTCATCAGTCTCTCTTTCTTTATCCCGTTCCCTGCCCGAATGTCTGTCTGTCCGTCTTTGTCTGTGTGTGTCTGTGTCTGTATCTGTGTCTGTCAATCTGCCTGTCTGTCTGTCTGTCTGTCTGTCTGTCTGTCTGTCTGTGTGTCTGTCTGTCTATCTGTCTGTATGTTTGTCTGTCTGTCTGTCTGTCTGTCTGTCTATCCGTCCGTCCGTCCGTCCGTCCGTCCGTCTGTCTGTCTATCTTCAGAGGAACCTGATTATCGTTTGCGGAGTCTATCTTTCTCTCAATCGTCCTTGTATCTTTTGCAATGTAATTATATATACACTGTGTCCCATAAAAAAACACACCAAAAAACTTTGTCATGAAACGCATGTAAGTCTAATGTTAAATAAGAAAAAGTAATGTTTCATTTAAGAAGATGTTCGAAGTGATGTCCCTTCGCTTGAACGCAGGCTCTCAGCCTTGGCCGCCACTGTTCAATAGCTTTGTCAATGACACTCTGCTTCAACTGTGCCCACACAACGATGAGGCGCTCCTTCAACTCGTCGATGTCCCGTATTGCTGTCTGGTAGAATCTTTCGCAGCAGTACATCGAGGCCATTTTTTATTCCAACCCTTCTGCGGGAACTCTTTTATCAACCGACGACTACTGTAACCCTTCAAAAATACTAAATTCTTAATAAAATTTTTATCTTCGCTGCTGAAAACCATTTTAACTCTAAGTTACTAATCTCTGTTTAAATGTTTCCAAACACGCCTAGTCGCCTAGTCTGCGTCACTGCCTCTAACAGCAACCACTTCTGTGAGTAAGTAAAATGTTAAATATTTTGTGGCAAAATTATTTGAGAAACAACGTACAAACTTTTATTACAATTGGCTTAGTTTTATAGAAGATTTTTGAAAAGTTTTTTGGTGTGTTTTTTTATGGGACAAAATATATATGTATATATTCGCCGACAGAAGTGGCTGCATGTATACGACGGGAGGCGACAGACACACTCAAACACAGATAGAAGGACGCAAACACACACACAACTAAGCACACATACACACCAGCAAACATACACATAGAGATGCATGCAAAATACATACAAAATATATTCATAAAACATACTTAAATATACGTAAACAGACATCCATAAGATTCCATATATGCATACATCTATACGTTAATCTACACAATATGGAGTTTAATACATTAATATAATATATACATATGTGTATATATATATATATATATATACATACAGAGACAGAGAGAAACAGACAGACAGAGAGAGTGAGTGACGTTGCATACCGTATAACTGCGAATGAGTGCCACGACGTTTACGAGAGTCGCCTACGTCGTAGGCAGAGTGCCTCTTGAATAACTCCGAGCAACGTATTTCCATCGTCGCTCACTTTACTGCGCTATAAAAATGCTATCATCGGGTAATTGTTCATGAAAGTAAGTCAGCTGGTTGGTGAGTGTTTAGGCGGCGGACTAAGCATCACCATAGCAACCTGGACTGCGTTATTATTATAGCCCCTTGCTCTGTGTATAGTCCTACACTCAACTATCCGCTTGTTAAGGTTTGAGCCAACGAAGATTTACATCGTTTTAAAGTCTAATAAAGTGGATGGTGTTTGTCCAAGTTGATGGATTGCTAAGGATGCGGTACTATGTTCGAGATGGGGAATTTATTTGCAGATGGTTTTATTCCGTGTGCAGCGAATTCCAGGTGTACCAATAATCCGACGATAATATTTGCACTGCTATAGGCCTAGACAGATGCTAAGGATAGAGCTAGGAAGACAGGCGTAGGTTTACATTTAGACAGCGACAGGTGGACAAATGCTAAAAGGATTTGGATTTGCAGTGAGAAGACCAATGACCGCATATACAAAAAGACGCCGCAAAAATCTGACTTTTGGAACCATCGACGCATATTGGAACTGGTGATGTTGCTACTGATTATGATGATGATGATTATGATGATGATGATTATGATGATGATGATGATGATGATGATGATGATGATGATGTTGCTACTGATTATGATGATGATGATGATGATGATGATTATGATGATGATGATGATGATGATGATGATGATGATGATGATGATGATGATGATGATGATGATGATGATGATGATGATGATGACGATGACGATGACGACGACGACGACGATGACGATGACGATGACAATGATAGTGGCATGGATGACGACGACGACGACGACAATATTCATCATTAGACAGAAAGTTGGCAGTTGTCTTCTGGCAACTAATCATCTATCATCATCGCCATAATATAATAATATTCACAATGTCATAATATAACTATAGCTTAGTGTTCAGCTCTCCCATCGTCACCTCTGTCCCTGCTGCCTCTCCTCTCTCCTCGTAAACATCCATCGACTTCTCGAACCTTCCATCGTAACTCTTCGTCGTCCCAGAATCCAGATTGCCACTCGCCACCGCGGCCAGCGGGCGCCTCACCGGTCGTGGGGCCAGCGCAGGCAGGGTCCCTGCCACACCA
The DNA here is from genome assembly GCA_949752735.1 of Lumbricus terrestris. Lineage (NCBI taxonomy): Eukaryota > Metazoa > Annelida > Clitellata > Crassiclitellata > Lumbricidae > Lumbricus > Lumbricus terrestris. Next base: position 3,947,248 of record OX457042.1, on the reverse strand, counting down.
CCAATGACCCCTCTGCTGCCCACGACATCTCCACCCGACACGGTCCGTTTCAGCGTGACGGTCTGCTGCTCCGCCAGCGCCTCCTCCTTCGTGATGGGGTCCCTTCGCCCTGTGGACCGGTTACTCTCGGCCGCCGCGGAGTATGCCCGCCGGACGGTCGATCGACGGAGGGTCTTGCGGCGCTGGCTCTTCCCCCCGGCCAAGGCGGCGGCGCCGGTGGACGGCGGTCGGAACTTGGTGACTATTCGTTGCCAGCCGTAGTTGACGTTCTTGCGCATGAACGCGAAGTGTTTGTTGATGCTCACGAGGTCGAGTAGCATGATGGCGGCGATGAGGGCAACGCAGATACCGATGCCGATGACACCGATCGCCTGCGCACCAGGGGCTTCCATCGGCTGAGGGCTGTTGCTGCCCCCGCCACGCGATCCTATAAAGACAGGAGGAGAGATATATTGTAACGGGATAACTCCGCCACTGGTTGTTCTCTGCCAGTGCCAGTCCCAAGCCTGGGTAAAGGAGGAGGGCGACACTAATCATCCTCGATACTGCAGTGTCGTTAAACATGAAATAATGTAATAGCCTAACTGTTGACAGATATTGTAACGAGCAAGTTATGGAAGGGAGGTTCTGATGGTGGTATACAAATGCGGATACAGACACTTTCGAAAGCGGAGGGTCATAATTTTCGGTCTTGGGACAGGGAAAAATGTTCGTCTCGGTCGCCAAAAAATCTGATGACCTTATTTTTTAGTCATTTGTCTTGAATTCCCAAGAAAAAGATACCGTTTTATCCGCCAAAATCGGATTGCCCCCGCCCCTTGGATCCGCCCCTGAGTGGATAGGCGTGGTCGGCTTCCTGTCGCCCTTCCAAAGGTCCATTCAGCCTTCCATTCGGCAGATGTCGTTGGCAAAATTAGTATTATGACGTCATGGAAGCATTGCAGAGCTGCCATAAAGTTTATTTCGACTTCTGTAATAACCTTTGATAGTTCGTTCGAACCATGTATTGAAACAACATTGAGGTTTGAAATTAAACGAAGATTTTAAAATAACTCAGCTACTATACATTGCTGTACTATACTGAGCTATGTGATGCTATGTTGTACTATACCACTATACAATGCCATACTATACAACATTACACTACACTACCTACGCTACAGAATATACAATACTATGCCATACCATACCATACCACTCTCATCACACCCCACCAAACCAAGTAAACTATACAATACTATTACAAACTATAACAATCTACACTACAATACATTAAATTATATTGCATTATAATTTTTCACATGTTTTATAATCTGCCATTCCCCTTCCCCATGTTGATAGATGGGATTGAACCCCAGTCCATCATCGTCCGTTTATTTTACCTTGGGTGTCCGGACAATCCGGCTCCCAATTGTCCGCTTCAAAACGTCCGCTCCAAATTATCCGGCTCCGAATTGTCCTGGAACCTTACCTGGACAGTCAACGGCGCAGGTCTTTGAATCCGAGGCTGGTCCTGGACAAGTCAGACCTCCAAAGAAAGGAGTGGGGTTGTTGCACGAACGCTTCCTCCTGGTCCAACCCGACCCACAGGTGACGTTGCAATCAGCCCAGTTCGTCCACATCGACCAAGCCCCGTCCACTGCAACAGGACAACAGATTCTGACAACACCTTCGACAACCTTTGCAACAACGACGCAATGAATGAACAACCATGACGATATATTATGTGGCAACGACGTTCAATGGCAATTACGGTATTACAACCAGAGCAACGATGCTGTTGTCATAACGACGGCACAGTAAGTATTTACCATGACAACAGTTAATGATGACTCGGCAAAATCTCAGTTTGACAACCAAAGCGCAACATTGTCGTCGTCGTTGTCGACAAGGCAACAGCCACAACCAGGGCTTAGAGTGTGCTTGGACGGTCATGGACGGCGTCCATGCACTTGTTTTAAAATCTGAACGCCGTCCAGTCACTTATTGGCGAGCACAGACTGGAAAGGTAAGAGGCGTCCAGGCACTTCTTTTGGAGAGGTAAGGGGCGTCCAGGCACTTATTTTTCCACACTTTAGGCACTGGCCCCAAAAGAAAAAATAACCTCTTAAATAAAAAAAATGATCAATTATGATGAATAAAATGAGAATCATGACTATTATACTTGGACAGGAGCGTAGAGTGCATTTCTTCACATCCGTTTCGTTTCCTGAACAGTTGTTGCCTCCGTATCGTGGCTGAGGATTCGAGCAGTTTCGAAAGCGATTCGTAAGACCCGACTCACAAGTGACGGAGCAGTTGGACCAGGGGCTCCACGGAGTCCATCCACCGTTCACTACATCATCAACACAGAAATAACATATCCGTCATGCCCTTGAATCCGGACCAAAGAGGTCGTCACGCTGATTAATTCACTTTCCATGTGCTATCTATTGGAGCGCGACAGCCTATAATGAGATTATTTACTATTTATTTTATTTATTTTATATATTTTATTTATTTTATTTATTTTATCTATTTTATTTATTTTATTTATTTTATTTATTTTATTTATTTTGTCTATTTTATCCATTTTATTTATTTCTCCATTTCTATAGCGTCCCTTCAGGAGCTCCCAACTACAGCGCGCACACTGCGTCGGAGTTTCACGCCTAAGCGCACGAGCAATTGCAAGTGAAGGACTTGCGCAAGGTCATTACGCGGCGATTTGAGGGTGGATTTGACCCAGGAACCTTCCGGTTCAAAGGCACCGAACATCACCACTACACTACCGCGCCCCCACGATATATCATATCGCTAAGCAATCTACATAATTTTTATTGCGCGATGATAGATAATAAGTAAAACGTCTGCATTTGCATTATTTCCTTTAGAAATAAACATTGGTTGATTAGTTTGAATTATGGGTAAAGCCGGAAGTTGAAGCCTATCTCCACTCTGTCAGAATATGGTAATCCAATGGAATCCAATGGAATCCAATGGAATTCAATGGAATCCAATGGAATCATGGACATGGATGTGTTGAGTCTCTGTTGAGCGCCTCTGAGTAGGTACCTTGAAGGGGCGCTATATAAATTACGATTTATTGATTGATTGAGTGCATACCTGAACAAGGTCGACTCGTACAGTTGACGCTTTGAATGGACGCACCGGAACAATTCATTCCGCCGTACGTCGGATCCGGATTCGTGCAGTTCCTGGATCGACTTCTCTGTCCGGGTCCACAGGTTGTTGAACACGAACTCCATGCTGACCATTCGCTCCAACTACCGTTAACTGCAAACATCCGGATGACGTGACAACAACAGCGCAGAGGTGCTCAAAAAGTATAAAATGAAAATATAAGAGAGAAGGCATGCGAGCTAAGGCAAGGTGGGGGTTAAAGGTTATGCCAAGGTATGGTCAAGGGCGAATACAGAAATTTTTGAAGTGGGGGGCCAAAATTTTCGGTGATCTTTGCCAGAAAAATCTGATGACCTTTTTTCAGTCGTTTAGTCGAAATGTCTGGAAAATATACCAATTACTTCCTGCCAAAATAACTGATGACCTATTTTTGTTTTTTAGTCATCAGTCATCTGGTGCTGGTGTCGAAGTTATCTCTGCAATAAGCAATGAAATAATATACTATGACCTCTCTAGTCTCGTCGTACCCTACTTTTCTCTCCCGCTGCATTGATTTAATGCTTGTTGGTACTAAATGGGGGCCACGTCCTATGCACTTTTGATGTGAGGCCATGGCCGGATTGCCCCCCCCCTGGATCCGCCCCTGGGTATGGTATAAGGTAGGTAAACTTCGTTTAGGCAATGTACATTGGAAATGTGAACGTATTAAGTCATTAGATTATTTACTATCCCTGCAGTGCGATCATGAATTCTAGCATACCTAAGAGGACGTTCTCTTCAAGTGGCGCTATATAAATTTCAAAGTGCAAACACGATTGCCTGTAGCGATGTGTCACCTGTGTAGCTTACCTGGACAAGGAACCGCGGTACAATTCATTTGTTCCTGATATGTTCCAGAGCAATTGGTTCCACCGTAGAGTGGAACCGGATTGGTGCAGTTGCGTTGGCGATATGTCACTCCAGGACCACACTGTGGACATGGTGGACTCCACGATGTCCACGCACTCCATCCGCCATCCACTTAACGAAAGACAGGAAAAATGACTCATACAATAATTTGGAATAACATTCAGCAGTTTAGATTTGCATTATGATGATGACAAATGCTGCAATGATGACTTCGGATTCCTGCCTCTCCGTTTCTCTTCTCCAATCTCGCCTTCTTCTTTCTTTTCCCCATTTGTTACTTATCTGTCTCCTCATCATAATAACATACCTCATTTCCCTCCTCCTCCGATACCTTTTCCACTCGTCCTCCTCCTCCTCATCATCATCATCCTCCTCCTTCTATTCCACCCCTTCCATCTTGTTCCACGTCTTCCTCGTCTTGGTTTGTTCTTTCGTTTCTCCTTTTTCCGCTGTTTTCTCATCGCCTCGTCCAATATGAACAAACTTTGTTATTGTGTACACCCGTGTGGAACATGCTGCCCTTTCACGAAATAGAGTATAGCCGTATTAATCGTACCCCCCCCCCAGATGAAGAGAAGTTGAGTAAGGCACTTCCGCGTGCATTATTTGTAAAAAAATTAACTTCCATCTGCTTTTGTTTAGAACAGCGTCACTAACAGGTATGCTTATTCCTACTAGGTAATTTTCTTGCTTTGGTCTATGAGCACTTAGAACATTTAGAACGCTTAGGAACCTTTAGAGTCACTGAATAAATTCTAGTTGCTTTGCTCTGTACATTGCTTAGGACACTTAAAACAATTACAGTCACTTTAAATTTTGATTACAACGTAATTTTTCAACTACACGCATTTTTCAATCAAGGAGATAGAATGTTTTACCCCCCCCCCCGGATAGTCTAGACCGGTACATTCCATTCTTGGGATAGATTAATTCATCCCCCGGATAGCTTTAAGGGGATAGAATATCACGTGACACCTGTACAATTGACCTGTAAATCTACCTTCCTCTGCCAACCCGCAAAGTCAATACGTTCCCTGAATTGTGCACGCGGATAATGAAGCTCACCTGGACATGGAACCGTGGAACAGTTCGTCTGTTCCTCTGATGCTCCAGTGCAGTTGGTTCCACCGTAAAGTGGAACTGGATTGGTGCAGTTGCGTTGGCGATATGTCACTCCAGGACCACAGGAAGGACATGATTGACTCCAGGCACTCCATGCACTCCAACTGCCATCCACTTTGCGGAACAAACATAAAAGACCAATTCAATCTAGATAAATATTCTATTATATCTATTTTTATTCTTACCATAAACTCCGCTACGATTATAACTATCCCCTCAGTGTTTCCTTTATTCTTCTTCTTTCACGTTCACATTCATAACATTTTACTCCTCTCCTATTCCTTCGTACAGACACTTTGTTATTGCGGCATGCCTGGATGGAACATGACCTCCACTATTCTATAAATAATTACATAATCATATACTCTTACTGAAGTATTCTTATTCAACGTTTTGTCGTGGTAGAGTCGGTTCGCTTCTGAGTAGTCCCCTTGGAGAGGATGCACCATAGAAAATCTTGAACGAGTGAATGAACGAATTATATACTCTACCAGTCACCAGCATGATGACGAAATTCCCAGTGTAGTTCAGTAACCCACTTTGGAATCATATGAAACAAACCTGGACACGGATCAGTGGAGCAGTTCATCTCTTCCTTTAATGAACCAGAGCAATTACTTCCGCCGTAAAGCGGAATTGGATTGCTGCAGTTGCGCTGGCGATATGTAACTCCAGGACCACAGGATGGACACGAAGGACTCCAGGCACTCCACTCACTCCAACCGCCATCCACTTACGGAATAAAGAAAAACGATTCATACAATTAACATTATCGGATATTCTACCTTTCATTTTCACTATACATCTTTCTATTTCTATTAATATATACTTTCCTGTGCAACTCATTTTTTGCATATTCTCTTCTTTCCACACTTCCTCTTCGTTACCATCTTTACCTTGTCTAAACGCACCATGTCCTTCTCCAGTACTCCCCCTTCGCTCGTTTTCTTCTTTTTCTCATAATCCTCAAGCTTCCAAACGTTCTTTTTTCACTTTTCTCCTCCTCCATTATATCCTTACTTATATCTCTGTTCGCCTCTGCCTCATTTCACTTCGAACCTTACAACCTAGAAAATCAATACGTTACATGTACGAGGCAATAACCAGATTGTACTAATATGGAACTCACCTGGGCATGGAACCGCTGAACAATTCATCTGTTCCTGAGACGTTCCAGAGCAGTTGGTTCCACCGTAGAGTGGAACCGGATTGCTACAGTTGCGCTGGCGATATGTCACACCAGGACCACAGGAGGGACACGATGGACTCCAGGCACTCCATGCACTCCATCCGCCATCCACTTATGGAAAAATCGTACAAAAAGATCATTACGCTTCTCTCTACTAAATCATTGAGGTTTTCGATCAACCACATCATACAGCACTATTACCAGTATGAATGGGAATATTAAAAGCTATCCTTTTTTAAATCCGGGTTTCCCAAAAATCTCGAAGTTTAGTTGGAATCACAGTTGTGGTGAAATACAGCACTCAATATTAATGAGCTAGCATACTAATCAGTTACAAATTTCGCAAAGATTGTATCATGAAGATAAATTCCTGCATTGACTATACACTATCATCTTCAGCTAGACTTGCCTTCGAGTTATTTAAGCGTGAACTAAAAGACAATTAATTAAAGCCCAGAAGTACATGAAACAGTGTATTGAAGAGTCATGAGATTATTATGCAAAAATACACTGTACTTGCTATGTAAGTATATATAGGTACACACATAAACACATTAACTCATACATGTACATACATGCATTCATATAATTATAAGTTCACTATTACAAACATGCATACGTACATACGATACAAACCTGGACATGGAACAGTTGAACAATTCATCTGTTCCTGAGATGTTCCAGAGCAGTTGGTTCCACCGTAGAGTGGAACCGGATTGCTGCAGTTGCGCTGGCGATATGTCACTCCAGGACCACAGGAAGGACACGATGGACTCCAGGCATTCCATGCACTCCAACCGCCATCCACTTACGGAAAAAGAAAAAGTCACACGATCCCTATGGCGTTAAAGACATTTCTATTACTATGACTACCATGAACTCTATCACCAATACAACTATTGCTACATCTTATACAGCGAAAGATGTTACTAACTTCCTACTACTACTACTACTACTACTACTACTACTACTACTACTACTACTACTACTACTACTACTACTACTACTACTACTACTACTACTACTACTACTACTACTACTACTACTACTACTACTACTACTACTACTACTACTACTACTACTACTACTACTACTACTACTACTACTACTACTACTACTACTACTACTACTACTACTACTACTACTACTACTACTACTACTACTACTACTACTACTACTACTACTACTACTACTACTACTACTACTACTACTACTACTACTACTACTACTACTACTACTACTACTACTACTACTACTACTACTACTACTACTACTACTACTACTACTACTACTACTACTACTACTACTACTACTACTACTACTACTACTACTACTACTAGTAGTAGTAGTAGTTGTAGTATACTACAACTACAACTACAACTACTACCACTACTACTACAACTACTACTAATACTAATACTAATAGGCCTACTACTACAATTACTACTATTATCATTATCGTCATTATTATTATTATTATTACTATTATTATTATTATTATTATTATTATTAATATTATTATTGTAGTAGTTATTATTATCATCATCATAATAGCTACTTCTACTATTACCAAAACTATATGACTACAACTATAGCTGTTGCCAATGCTGTTTGCTACTGCTATCATACTGCATCTACTATACTACCACGATTACATTATTACTACTTGAACTACCAGACCTATATTACTACTGGATAGGTAAGTAAAATGTCTAATAAACAATATTCTTTACGAAGATACTTTACAGTCGTCATCGTAGTCGTCCTCATAACCGTTACCATTTAGGTATAGGCAAAGCTCGAGGGTACGTACCATACGTATTCTATTTTTTGAAAGGTACGTACGTATTTTAACGTACCCTATTTTAGGGTATACGTAAACAATATATAAAAGACGTTAGCCAATAACCACGTCATTGCTCATTATAAGAATGTTCAATTTAATTTAAGCAAACACTCACAAAAATAAACAACCTTTGCTTTGCGGACGACATCGATTTGATAGATGACGACGAACAGAGACTAGAACACACAGTGCAGGAGTTAAACGATGAAGGGAAAAGATATGGTCTCAAGATGAATTTTGAGAAGTGTAAGACAATGGTGTTTGGAGCAAAAGATCTGCCCAGAAGAATGGAAATAGATGGAAACAAACTGGAAAATGTAGAAAATTTCACCTACTTAGGGTGCGTCAACACATACGACCTGGATAGCAAGGCAGAACTACGGGTAAGGATTGGGAAAGCATCAGCAGCATTGAGTGCAATGGACAAAGTCTGGAAGAGCAAATCTATACAACTGAAATTAAAACTGGAAGTGCTAAGAACCTGCGTATTCAGCAGTATGCTTTACGGATGTGAAGCGTGGACAATAACAAAGGAGTCAGACGGAAGAATACTCGCTTTCGAGAGAAGGTGCTACAGAAAGATCTTGCGAATTGGATGGATGCAGAAAGTAACAAACGCAGAACTGTATAGGCGAATAGACCACACAGAGAACCTTATGCAGAAAATAATAACCAGAAAGCTAGATCTCTTCGGCCACATATGCAGGATGGACAGCAGCAGAAAGATCAAGACAGTTGTGCTTGGAAGAATGGAGGGATCCAACAGGAAAGGACGACCACACAAGGAATGGCTGGATAACATATCAGAATGGTGTGGAGCACCATTACAGGACCTAACACACGCTGCCTTGGACAGACAAACCTGGCGTGGAATAACGAGAACGGCATCGAGCACCTACGGGCATTGGTCCCTCGGTTGTTGATGATGATGATGAAACACTCACCACCCAGTATACGGCGTAGTCATCATCATCATCATCAGCAACCGTGGGCTCAGCGCCCGTAGGTGTCCGATGCCTTCTTCACCAGGTCCTTCCACTTTCTCCTATCCAGCGCCGTTCCGCTCAGCTCCTGAAGCGAGGCCTTGCCCCAATCGGATATGTCGTCGAGCCACTCCCTATGAGGCCTTCCTCTCTTGTTTGTCCCATCCATTCGTCCGAACATCAGTGCTTTGATCTTCCTGCTGTTATCCATTCTGCAGATGTGCCCGAACAATCCTAGTTTCCTTCTGATCAGCTTCTGCATGATGTTTTGTTTTAACTGCACTCGCTTGTATAGTTCTGTGTTGTTTACCTTCTGCATCCACCCTATTCTTAGTATATACGTAATACGGCGTAGTAAATTGCTGCAATGATATATTGTAGGTCTATGTTTATCCAGCATACATTGCACTTAGGCCTAATGCACTAATGTCAGTCAGTCGTCTCAGTTCTGCTGCAGCACTTCAAAGATGTGTTCTTGTGCGATTGCCTGATCCAACCCAGAACTGCTTGTCGAAAAAATTGCATTCAATCAAATAATTGTTTTTCGAATTTTTCAAAACTTTCACGTGCGTCCATTCCTTCCCATGCAGGTTCTCTGGGCATCGCTGACTCGCTGACTGATGCGTAAGCTATATAGATATAGCCTACTGCAACTTTCGAGTTAGGATACACCAATTTTCAAACCAGCGACGTGTACTTAGCTCTCATCAGAAAGACAGTACAATTTGCTTTAAATTAATTGGAACCAAAGAATTTATCGAATTAAATATACTGTTACGCTACCGGAAGTACCGGTTTCAATGACGCATAGGCCTACAGTTGACGTCAGATTAGACGTTGGCTATGGGTCGCTGAGTAAACCATGCATAAATAAAATTTTCGTGTATGGTACGTACCATACGCGTATTCTATTTTTTGAAAGGTACGTACGTATTTTAACGTATTCTATTTTAGGGTACGCGTACCCTCGAGCTTTGGGTATAGGTATGGTTATTATTCGTCATCATCGAACACCTAACAACTAATTCTGCCCTCCTCCTCTGACCTCACCTGGACATGGATCATCATTGCAGATCCTCGTTTCGTTCCCGTCTCCATCGCAAGGCTTTCCATCCCAACTAACGCCCGGTTCCACGCAAATACGGAACCTCGACTGGACTCCGTTTCCACAACTGACCGTGCAGATTGTCCAGTCGGTCCAGGCTGACCAGGTGGCGGAATTCGTCTGGCAGTCGTCTTGTTTGCAGTTGACCACTTCCATGGACGATCCAGAGCAGTTCTGTCCGGTGCCACTGGGTGGTAGGTGGGAGCAGGTGCGCGAGCGGGAGCGTTGGCCGATGGAACAGGTGCGACTGCAGTCGGTCCATGCACCCCACGTGCTCCACACTCCGTCAACTGCAACTGATATATACAGTGGTGGGAGATGAGGTGGTGGAGTGGGATGGGGCGAAACAATGATGATTATGATCCATAAGCCTTATTAAAATTATTACTAGAATATTATAATTATTATAATCGTAATCAAAATTTTCATTATCCTATTTAAGTTTATAATTACTATTGAAATTATCATTATTATTATTATTATGTTATTTTTTAAACACTCAATTGTTAGCTAAGACTTGCAAGTCTCCCAATGATGCGAACCAAGATCAGAATTTGAACTTCAAATGAAATGGAGGCAATTAAAACACCGCGGAAAGCGATTTAAAGGTGTTTTAACCCAAGCCTTTAGTAGTCTCGGTACTTTAATAATAATAATAATAATAATAATAATAATAATAATAATAATAATAATAATAATAATAATAATAATAATAATAATAGTGGTCCACACCTGCGCGGCATCCTACATCGCCCAAACAGCGAATGCGGCGGGAGCTGCTGCAGAACAGGCCGCCGTACGTAAAATCGAAAAGTACGCGGGGCTGCCATCATCACACCTTTTTGTTCCCATTGCCCTGGAAACACTGGGGCCCATCAACTCTGCCGGGGTCTGCTTCATCCGCGAGGTTGGTCAGCGTCTCTCGGTCGTTTCTGGAGAGCCGCGGGAAACGACTTTTCTCTTCCAGCGCATTTCCATCTGCATTCAGCGCTACAATGCCATCGCTTTTCGTGGTCCTTTTAATATTGTTGCGGAGGACGAGGCCTGAATTTCTAGACATTGAAGCATATTTTTTTGAAATCCCGAAAGATCCTAGGTACCTCGGGTAAAAAAAAAAAAAAAAAATTATAATAATAATAATAATAATAATAATAATAATAATAATAATAATATTATTATTATTATTATTATCTTTATTCAACAATCCGGTTGACAGAACGCAATCGATTACAGTGTACAATTATGCAGTTTAAACAATTCACAAGAAAGGAGCTCACAGAATACGCAAATCTTAACCATCCTAACTAAGCAGACTGCAGCCTGCAATACATGGCAGCCTTACAAAGCAAATCCTCCCATCGTTATTAAACGATATTATCGTTGTTATTTTTACTCGAGGAATTTATAATTCATCAGACATTAGTAGGAACGCTACATAAAAACGGGTACCAGTGCACGACTGATTGTACAGTGGTGGGAGATGAGGAGTTGGAGTGGGATGGGGAGCAACAATGATGATAATGACATTGATGATGATAATCAATTATAGGCCTTGTTATAATTATTGCCAGAATAGTATAATTATAATTATTATAATCATAATCGAAATTTTTATTGTCCTATTTATGTTTATAATTACTATTATTATTATTAAAAATATAATTATTGTTTTCATATTATTTTTATAAACACTCAATTGTTAGCTAACACTTGCAAGTCTCCCAATGACGAGGATCAAAACAGGATTTGAATTTCAAATTAAATTGAGTCAATTAAAACACCGCGGAAAGCGATTTAAAGGTGTTTTAATCTAAAGCCTTTAGTAGTCTCTGTACTTTAAACGATATTATCATTGTTATTTTTGCTCGAGGTAATTATAATCCATCAGACTATACCTTTTTCTCTAAGAAGCGCTACATAAAAACGCGTACCAGTGCACGACTGATTGTTGCAAATGTTGTTTTCGACGCCGTTTCCGTTGCACTGTGCGCCACCGAACTGCGGAGGTGGCGCGTTGCACTGACGAGTCCTGGAGCTGATGCCCCCGTCACAGGGAACGGAACAGGTTGACCAGGCTGACCACTCTGACCACTGTCCGTCCACTGAAACAAGGAACAATGAAAACACCTTTGTCTATAAATATAAAGGTCTTCAAACTCACATTAAAGTTGTCACAAGTCTCAAAATAAATAAATATTATATCCATTTTGCGATCCATTTACAATTTTACTCGCTCATCATTTATAGAGAACATTTCATAGCGCGCCCCCCCCCCTTTTAGCGGGACTTGTCCTTTCTTGCTCTTCCAATCATAATCACTCAATCCGACAGTTTCTACTGTGACTGTTTCTTACTATGATTGGCTCACATAGGCTGTATTTACGGCTGTATTAATTACCTTAAACAATTCAACTGCATAACAGAATGGACCATACACTAGATTTGCTTCTAACCTATGCGGTCTATCTTACGGTGTTTCGGAAATCGAACTCAGTCCCGCTGAGCTCCATGCCAGTGTGTTATCCAATCCGAATAATTGACTGATTGATTGATTGAATGATTGACTTATTGATTGACTTATTGACTTATTGATTGATTGATTGATTGATTGGTTGGTTGGTTGGTTGGTTGATTGATTGATTGATTGATTGGTTGGTTGGTTGGTTGATTGATTGATTGATTGATTGATTGATTGATTGATTGATTGATTGATTGATTGATTGATTGATTGATTGATTGATTGATTGATTGATTGATTGATTGATTGATTGATTGATTGATTGATTGATTGATTGATTGATTGATTGATTGATTGATTGATTGATTGATTGATTGATTGATTGATTGATGTCAAGCGTTTAAAGATGACCGTTCTAGCTACAAAAGAACCACTGGAGCTGCAACGAAAGTCGCTGGCAACAAATCTTTATAAAGGAGCGATGGCAAATGTTTAAAAGGTGTGTATTTGGTCAAATAGTGATAATCACTTATTCGGTACAACCCTTCACCACATACATACCTGGACAGGATGCGGCGATGCATTGTGAATCCTCCGATCCACTCCCTGCACACGAAGCTTCTTCACCCGACTGAACTGATGATGATTGGTTGGTACACAGACGAATTCGACTTCTCGTTCCGTTTCCACAGCTGACGGAACAACTGGTCCACGGCTGCCACTCCAACCAAGTGCCATTCGCTAGAAATTCACATTTTATGGTTGAGGAAAGGTTCCACCACCACCACCACACCACCACCATCAGCAGAAGCAGCAGCAGCAGCACCACCACCACCATCAGCATCAGCATCAGCATCACCACCACAACCACTACCACCACCACCACCACCACCATCACCATGACCACTATCACCACTATCATGGGCGCTGGCACATATGGACACGAGGGGCAATCGCACCCTTGAAAATCTATTTCCTATTTCTTAACTACAACTTTTTGGTTTTCAACAAATCTATTCGCACTAAAGCACTTATGTTACTAATTATACACAACGTGAAACAGAGATAATAATTTGCATTTACAAACCTCTGTGAAAAATAACTGTTCGTAATTTTCTGCATTGCATTTTCAAGCTCTTGGTAAAAAAAATTGACCGTGGCCACTGCGCTATGCCCCTGCTACAAATATTTCTGCGGGCGCCCATGACCACCACCACTGCTGTTTGACTGTATTTCTGTCTGCCTGTTTATTCTAATGTATGGGTAGCTGAGACCTCGTCGGTCTGCTGCAGTGATGCCATAGCTGGGTTTTTTTCCACTAGATCTGGGTTTTTTCGCCTTCGTCTGGGTTTTTGGGTTTTTTGGGCAAAATCTGGGTTTATTTCGGTGAGTTGACATTTTGTATTTACAACACATGAATATTCTGTGAAATTCAATGTAAAATGGTTTTAATACATACTTTTCCATTAATTTAATTTTAAACTCCACAATCAAGATCTCATGTTGACAATTCACAACTAATTTATAACCTGAAAAATAGCTCTGCACAGAAATGAACCATTTTGATATCTCAAAATAGATCAGGTCACTTCTCTCTCATTGTTTTAAGCCGTTTTGACATCTACAACATGCATATATATTATAAACACTGCAGGTCAGGTCAATCCTCTAGTAGTATAATGGCCTAGTTGTTGCAGAGTATATGTATTAATGTTCCAGGTGATTAAAACGTTTGATTGTTCATGTATTAAGAGACTTTGACTGGAAACCTCGGACAACTTTAAGACTTTGCAAACTTAAGCCATGTGTGCTATGTGTTTACAATTCTGGTAGGCTCGACCCGCTTAATATATCGATTAAGCTTATTGACAATATGGATGTCGAGTCTCTGACAACTTTAACAAATGATAGTTTTAAAGTTGTAGGCTAATTACATTCTATTCGACTCTTTTGACGAACATTTTGTTAACCTTCATACGAACAAGCGAAAAACCAACTTAATTTGAGCAAAGGGGGTCTAAAATAGCTTATATGAATAGTCTGGGTTTTTCTGGGTTTTTTTCGGAAGGAAATCTGGGTTTATTTCTGAAGCCTCAGAGGCAACACTGGTCTGCTGCCTGTCTAGTGTCTATCATCTTGACTCTACCAACCTTCCTATTTGTGTGGCCGCCCGCCCGCTGGTTTTAATCTTGTAATTTCTTGTTACAATAATAATTATTATTTGCCAACATTGACGAATGCTGGTGTTAAAAATTAAACTAACATATGGGGGCCCGTTCGGGATTACGAAAACAAAAGGTTCAAAGTTTATATAGCATTCTTTACATATTTTTAATGGTGTGAAAATTCGGATGGCACAATAACTTTTTCAAGATCTTTCCTTATTCATCGAAGTGTTTAATTTTCTCGAGATAAACTATCTTAGGTAAAAATGTTTAAAGTTTCTCGTTAAATAAACACTTCATTAAATTTCAGAATTGCACAAACAGCTACTAATCTATTTTCGTGTCTGTTGAATGTTCATTACCATCTAGCGAACACAAATTCAATATCCGTCAATCTGTTCTCAACAGCGTTTAAACTTCTTTATCACATCATACTACTGGCCTAGTTAGCTACACCGGTAAGCGAGAGCGGCATTCGTCTGTTGGTTGCAACGGACTGCGGTTCAAGCCCCGGGCTGGGAGTTGACATTCAGAGATTTAGATATCTCGGGCTAGCATTTGTGGGACGCAGGGGCGCAAGCTCCTGCGGAGCGACCTTGGGCAAGTTGCTTGCCCATCATTGTCTGTGAGGAAGGCAACGGGAAAACCACCTCACTCATCTCATCCCCAGAGGCGTAAAGCCAATTAACCTGCCGCTCTGAGACTGAAAATTCATCATAGAAAATAAGTTAATGTTATTTTTATCGAAAGCAACATCATTTATTTATGTATTTTACGGCTGCCACTCCAGCCAACTTCCATTCGCTAGAAATTCACATTTAATGATTGAGTAAAGGTTCCACCACCACCACCACACCACCACCACCACCACCACCACCACCACCACCACCACCATCAGCATCAGCATCACCACCACAACCACTACCACCACCCCAACCACTACCACCACTACCACCATCACCATGACCACTATCACCACCATCATGGGCGCCCGAACATTTGGACACGAGGGAGCACTCGCACCCTGGAAAATCTATTTCCTTCTTCTTAACTACAACTTTTTGGTTTTCAACAAATCTCTTCTCACTAATAATAGACCTAAGTATTACTAATTGTAGGCATACACAGCGTGAGACTGAGAAGGTGACATTTACAAACCTCTGTGGAAAACAGCTGTGCTCTTAATTTTCTGCTTTGCATTGTCAAGCTCTTGGCAAAAATTCACTGTGGCAACTGCGCTTAGTGCGCTATACCCCCTCCTACAAATATTTCTGCGGGCGCCCATGCAGGGCCGTAGCAACAAAGAGCGTGGCCCCTCCGAACATAATTATGTCCGGGGCGGCGGGCCCTTTACAATGCAGAAACTGGAATGTGGTATTTATTTCATGCAATATGCAGGGTTTGTATTGTATAGACCTACACTGTCCTACAGTGTACATTCCGTATTTCACGGTTTTATCAGTAAAACTGACATGGCATGTGCAATAGCGTCAATAAATGTCAGCCACCTAGTTATATTTTAACTTGTTTGCCACTTTTAGGGGCCCCCTTTCCGTGCGGGGCCCCTTCGGTCGGAGGGTACGGAGGGCGGCCGCTACGCCCCTGCGCCCATGACCACTATAACCACGAACTGTTGTTTGACTGTATTTCTGTCTGCCTGTCTATCCTCATGTATGGGTAGCTGAGACCCAGTCGGTCTGCTGCCTGTCTATTATCCTGTCTCTGTCAACCTTCCGATCTTATCTGCTTGGCCGCCCGTCAAGCTGGTTTAATCTTGTCGTAAATATATTTTTTGCCAACATTGACGAATGTTAGTGCCAAAAATGAAATAACCTCCACCACAACATGGACAACGCAAGCAGAAAGTTCAAAGTTTATATAGCGTTCTTTACGTACACTTAACGGTGTTAAACTGCAGATGGCACAATAACTTTGTCAAGATCTTTCCTTATTCGTCAAAATGTTTAACTTTATCGAGATAAACTATCTTAGGTAAAATTTTTAAAGTTTGTCGTTAAATAAACACTTAATTAAATTTCAGAATTTCACAAACAGCAACTAATCTATTTTCGTGTCTTTTGAATGTTCATTGCCATCTAGCGAAAATAAATTCAATATCCGTCAATCTGCTCTAAAACTTTATCATCACATCATACTATGTGCTTCAAATGAATCAAATCTCGCACTTAGACTGAAA
The DNA here is from genome assembly GCA_949752735.1 of Lumbricus terrestris. Classification (NCBI taxonomy): domain Eukaryota; kingdom Metazoa; phylum Annelida; class Clitellata; order Crassiclitellata; family Lumbricidae; genus Lumbricus; species Lumbricus terrestris. The sequence goes on along the minus strand of OX457042.1, from coordinate 3,930,151 downwards.
ATTCATCAGCGAAAATAATTAATAGTATTTTTATCTGCCAAATGAATGCTAACCAATGTAGGCCTAATATAAATAGGTTAGGCTATCTCGTCTTTATGATATCCTGAATGCCCAAGTCACGTCTCCCTTCGTTCATCTTTTCAGGCTGAGCATCTTGTCCCTCGCTCGCGGACCTCCACCATGACCTCCACAAGGCAACGCCGAGCTTTCTCCGTCACTGGCCCTGCCAATGGGCTTCCTGTGGTACTTCGCCCAGCGACCAGGGATCACTCCACCATGTTCTATGTAGCCTTAACTCAATTATACGTCAAATGGTCCGACACAAATATCTGCCTGAAGACCAGAAGTCTTTTGATGACCTCTGTGGCCGTGCTGACACCTCTCTTTTTTCGTCTGTGCTTTACAATCCTAGCCATGTTCTTAATTGCCTGTTGCCTCCTATAAAGAATGTTACCTACTCCCTCCACCCTCGATCACACAATCGAGAGATTCCATATGCTGATACATTAAGACTGTTCTATTTCGCCGAGGATGGGTCGGGAGCGCTTTTAAGTATAGTTGGTCTAAGGAGCGCTATGTAAATGACATTAGTATAGGCCTAAATTGTCCCACCTCGCACGTAACAGTGGTTCTGAAGAAATTTTTTGAGCCCAATATATTATGTGAAGATTTTGACGGTCGTTCACTCAAGGCAGATTATTGTAGCAGAGGTGAAATACTTTGGTGATCAACTCACGTGAGCAAGGTTTGAGAAAGCACTCGACCTCCTCGGAGTCACTTCCCACACACGGCGCTCCACCAGCGAGAGGAGGAGGATCCGTACACAGACGAAGTCTCGATTTGGTTCCGTTTCCACAATTGCTGGAACAACTCGTCCACGGCTGCCACTCCGACCAACTTACATTCACTAGAAATGCACAATGGTAAACAAATATTATATGGTTACTACTACTGTTACTATTACTATTAATATCACCTCCACTACTACTATACTAGCACCACCACTACTACTGCTATACTACCACGACTACCACCACCACTACTAGTATACAACCACGATTGCCACCTCCACCACCACTTCTGCTATGGCTATAGCACAATTTTTATAGTGTTACCACAACAGCCCTATAATCAATCTGCCACCACCAACGTTGCCACGACTGTCTTGATTGTGTTCAATGTATTCTCTTGAACATCTCATTAATAATAATATTTATTAATAATATTATTAATCACAGTTGTCACGATGATGATGATGATGTTACATGTTTTACCGGAGCAGTTGATGAGGTTGCAGAGTCTGGTGTCGATGCCGTTTCCCTGACAACTGTCACCACCGAACTGTGGCGGAGGGTTGGTGCACGAGCGGTTCCGAATGGACGAGCCACCCAGCTGACCACAGGATGAGTTGCAGCTGGACCAATCTGACCACGATGACCATTGTCCGTCCACTGAGCAACATATCAACAAAAAGTCCAAAAGTCTGAAAAGTCCATTCCACGGTTATTGTTAAACTACGCTGTGTCATTTGTGATAAAGTGGTGATGTAGTGGTGGGTTCGGTGCCTTGCAGTCGGAATGTTCCAGGTTCGAATCTGTCTACAGTCCGCTTAAGGACCTTGAGCAATTCCTTCACATTAAATTGATCGTGCGCTTCGGCGTGAAACTCCGATACAGTGTCCGCGCTGTAGTCGGGAGCGCCTCTGAGTAGTGAGCTTGAAGGGGCGCTATAGAAATTGGGAAATAAAAGAACTTTTAAAAAATATAGAAGATGATTAATGCCGCCCCTCCTCTTCATTGCCCAATCTTGGGACTGGCACTGACAGAGCTTACCCACTAGATGGAGTCCTGCTTCTTCGCTTAATGCGCTATCTAATCTATACCTCTAACTATTTAAGACTCTAACGTAATCTTATATCCAAATGTTCTAACTTATCCTGAAGAGTCTCGTCGCGTCAGAGATGTCAAGGGAAGATCCTAGTCCCGATCCCACGGAGGCAGGCAACAGCGGATCTGGGCCCGTATGCACATGAGGGCATAACTCGTATATATGGCTTAAATCTGGCCTATACGGGAATACTGGGTTATTTCCGTATGCACAGCTTGAGATTAGCGAATTAAAATAGGTATAACGTTATTCCAATTCCGAGGAAGGAGTACGCCGGCTATTCCCATTGTGAACAATAGACGGCCGACTTTAGCTGGACAGCGCGAACAATAGGCAGCCGTCGACATTTCCCTGGGGCCCGTCTTTAGGTCTGAACCTGTTTACCCCACGCATATAAATATCTTTCACGCATGCGCGCTCAGCTATAACCTGTTGAATTGGGGGGAAGAGCAAGCGTCATGCATCGTCGGGTGCAAGGAATGTGTAGATTACTTATTCTCATTGCTATATTTTCTCGTGCATACGGATACATTCCAATGGATATATCGGGAATTGCTAGGTCGAGTTTAGGCACTATATGTGATTACCTTATGCCGTGTCCTGTGCATACCAGCCCAGGGCCCGTATGCACATGAGGGCATAACTCTTGTATATGGCTTAAATCTGGCCTAATCAGGAATACTAGGTTATTTCCGTATGCACGGCTTGAGATTAGCGAATTAAACTAGGTATAACGTTATTCCAGCTTCGATGTAGGAGTTAGCCGACTACTCCCATTGTGAACAATAGACGGCCGACGTTAGCTGGACAGCGCGAACAATAGGCAGCCGTCGACATTTCCCTAAGGCCCGTCTTTAGGTCTGAATCTGTTTACCCAACGCTGGCAAGGACCGCATATAAATATCTTTCACGCATGCGTGCTCAGCTATAACCTATTGAATTGGGGGGAAGAGCAAGCGTCATGCATCGTCGGGTGCAAGGAATGTATAGATTAGTTATTCTCGTTGCTATTTTTTCTCGTGCATACGGATACATTCCAATGGCTATATCGGGAATTACTAAGTCGCGTTTAGGCACTATATGTGATTACCTTATGCCGTGTCCTGTGCATACCAGCCCAGGAGCTGCGTAAGCGCGGATAGGCGTAGGCGGATAGACATCCTTGAAGAGCTGTTTCTGGACTGATTGATAATATGCTGCGATGTTACTGCTAATGTTGATGCTGCGTCATGGATCGTCCATATATGACGTCACGCGCTTTTGGTGAGGGGTCCCAAATTTGTGACGATGTGTGACATTTCCTTAGAAACCATATGAATTTTGTGCTGACGCGTGACGAGGGAGAGTGGGGGAGGGGATCAAAAATCATTCTAAATTGCGTGATGTCAGTTATGGGCGGACACTTACGTCATATTGTGCCATGTTTTGTTCTATTTTATTTACGAGTTTATATAGCACCTCTAGAGTTCAACCTATGTTGTGTTATGTCATGTTATGCTATTGTTTTATTGTGTTATTATGATCTTATGCTATGCTATGTAATATTTCGGAAGGGTGTACATTCGAAATGACTGACTAACCTGGACAGAGCGCCGTCTGGCATGGCTCTGCCGTGGAGGTGTTTCCTGAGCACATTCGTCCGTTGAACTGTGGAGGTGGACTGGAACAGATGCGTTGGCGAGATCGTGTTCCTGATCCACAAGAGGAAGAACAGGTCGTCCACGGTTGCCACTCAGACCATCCTCCGTCCACTGAGCATTGTTAAATAGGACAAACAGCATTGCTATTGTTATTTTTCTTATTGTTACTGGTTTTGATGTCATCGTTGTTGGGCCTATTGAATGAATAAACCGATTGACTGATTGAATGAACGATTGATTCACTGATTGATTGAATATATAATTGATTGACTTATTGAGCGATTGAATGATTGAATGAATGAATGAATGAATGATTGATTTGATTGATTTGATTGATCCATCGATCGATCGATCGATCGATCGATCGATCGATCGATCGATCGATTGATTGATTGATTGATTGATTGATTGATTGATTGATTGATTGATTGATTGATTGATTGATTGATTGATTGATTGATTGATCGATCGATTTCGATGACCGAAGCCAAGAAACGAATGTAATTTTTGTGGTCACTATTTCAAAATAGACGTTGAGTGTCATTCAGACCTTGACATGAGTCCATCAGGCAAGGCAGCTGGTCAGTGTTCGACCCTGGACATGGTCGATCGGTGGTGAGGCAACGCCTGGCTCTCGTCTGCTGACCACTTCCGCACGTCACGCTACACTGACCCCACGATGACCAACCCGTCCAATCACCTGCAGCAACAGCATCAGCGGCAGCAGCATCGTAAATGATGTTATGCTAGAGGTATGGACAGGTAGAAACAATGGCATCGGAAGAAATCGATGAAGTGAACGTGAAATGCATTAATTACAGACACCAGTTTGCCTACATACAACAATTGACAACAAACCATATGAAAATTGTAAACATTATAAGTATAGAATTACATATTGCGATTGGAGGGTAATCGGGATATAACTGAAAGTTTAAATGTGAACACACAGATAAGAGAACAACTTCTACAGAGCAAAAGCTTAACTAGTTAACAAAATAATGTGTGCACGAGGTACGCTTAACTAACCTGTGTAGAAATACTAATACCGGTGATGCAGCAGATAGGAGCATACAGGCACACATATATACTCAAAGACAAACACAGGCGCAAAGACGCATAGACAGAAAGACGCAGACAGTCATTGACACACACACACACACACACACACACACACACACACACTTATACACAAACAAAAAACACGCGCATACAAACAGGTATGTACCGATGCATGATTGGTCGTTGGTGTTGTTGCATGGTTCGTACTGTCTTGGTGTATCGTTGCAAGGTCGACCGTAGACGGGGTTAGGGTTGCTACATCGCCTCTCCCTCGCTCTGATGCCAGACCCACAAGACGCAGAACACGGAGTCCACGATCCCCACGATGACCAACCACCATCCACTGTCAGAAGATATATATGAAGAAGAATGAGACGATGATGAAGTTGATGAAGATGATGAAGATGATGATGAAGATGATGATGATGATGATGATGATGATGATGATGATGATGATGATGATGATGATGATGATGATGATGATGATGATGATGACGACGATGACGACGACGATGACGACGACGACGACGACGACGACGAGAACAATTATCGTCATTCAAATTCAGTTATATGCAACCATCCATTAGGAACTCCATCCATACGTTCGTCCATCTACTCATCCATTTACTCATCCATCCATCCGTCCATCCACCCATCCATCCAGATCCATTAAATCCCTGTCCTGTCACTGACCGACTTCAAAGATCCACGTTCCGTTGGCCGTCCATCCAGTCGAGATCCCAACGTAGTTGATATCATGTGGATCCGGATCATACCAGGACATGAACTCATTCTGAAGCACAACATACCCACTTCCTGTCCTTACCGTCAACCCTCCACTCACGTTCAGCGCCCACGTCACCCAGAACGGCAACGATGCGTTCTCATTGAGAGGGTGATGTTCCACCCACCAGGAAGTGACACACTGGTCACATCGTCGTATGGTAGATCGTTGATTGTCCCATCCTCCAATGACGACCTCGTAAGTGTCCACGGTCTGATTGTGCTTCAGTCGTGCTAGCGCTATATGAGCGTCGTTCGATGCCCGGATGTTGAAGGCCAGCTGCTTGCCCTGCGCGGCGAACACACCGTGGTCGTCAATGTAGATGTAGTCGTACGTGGGACCGGTTTCTATGACGACCGATCGACCGTTGACGACGGTTGCTAGGAGAGACGTGGCGATGAGGCATCGGTGGAACAGTGGGGGTGACGTCATCGGGTAGGTGGATGACGTCGGTTGAAGTGACGCTGGGGTGACTTCAGAGACGTCGTGTCACGTGGTGCAGGACTCTGCCACTGTTTGCGCTCTGAAAGTGCCAGTCCCAATCGTGGATGGCGGGTGACCTTTGTCGTCGTACAACATCGTTGTACTGCAACTGAATTTATGTATAAATTATATTTCGGAAATGTGAGAGTGGACAAGTAACCCGCAAGTTAGCCCCTCCAAGAACGAAAGCCAAACTCCGCCCATGCAAATTATAGAATACAAATCTAAAGTATACTGACAGAACAGACAGCCTGCAATTATACACGGCGCAAATAGCAGCCTATACAACGCACGTTCGTCCTATAATACGAGAAGCGAACTCGCTTCCTCTCGCTCTCCACGACATGCGGCGTGTTATCCAATGCGCTACCGAGTTTCGTGATAATTATGCAGATGTGTGCTAACACGGATGACGTTATTATATATATATATATATCATGTTGGTTATTTTGTGACGAAGTTGGAGAAAATGAAAAATTGTTAAAAATTTGTCTGAGTCAAGTCGAGAAATCAACGAATGAGTTGGCGATTTTTTTATCGACTCGACTTGACCTAATTTACAATCGACTCCCATTAAATAGACTGAGACTTGCATCTAGTCGTTGATCCACCAAATTTTGAGGGTTATTATAATAGCTATGGCAAACGTTTAAAAGGTGTGCGTCTGAATTGTACGATATGAAACTGATATTTATAACAACTTCGTCACTGGTTGCACTCTGTCATTGCCAATGTCAGTCCAAAGCTGGCATAAATGAGGAGGCGACGCCAATGGTCCTTTATTACCACACAGCGTCATTAAAGTGAACTACTAATACTTTGCGATAAAGCTTTCGTCGTAAATATGGATGGATCCAACTTGACCAGGTACTCAACTTTTATATAAAAGCGAAGGAAAGCGTTTTTAAAAGGTGTCCACCATTCATGTACGCCGGTCCAAAAGGCGCTTCACCCGTTCTTCTATTACCTAGTTGGTTTCAGCGTGTCAAACCGACGGCCGCGATGAAGCATTTTATCCGATCAATTCATTGAAATGAAAGCAGCTATGTTATTATGGTCGCTATAGAAAAACCTTCACATTTTATATTTAGATCAAAGCACGCAACGCTATAGACAGAAACCGTATGCTATTTTTTTACTCAGATAGATAGCAGACACTCGAAGAAACAGTAGGATTAAATCGAGCAACCTCTTAGAAATAAAATGGGCTATTATTGAGCATCGAGAGTGTTTAATCTATTCCCTCTGCTTTGGAGGGGGACTGGGGGAGGATCGAGGTTTCTTGGGACCGACAAACGACGATCGTTCGAAATTTTTCCTCCTCGTCGTAAACTTTTGGGGGATATTTGGTGACTCACTTTTGCTACCGTTTGTCACCCTGACTTGTCATTTTCAATTAAACGAATACACACACACACACACACACACACACACACACACACACACACACACACATACATTTCAGGCTCACAGCTTTCTTTTTTTCTGATGACCTTTTCTATTTCATTTTTTTAAAGAATTCTTTTACCATATATAGCGGTAGAAAATTGATATATTCTCATCTTTCGGATCTGGCGTCTGACGAACTTTCTAGTGCATGTTTCATCTGTTTTAACAACCATTCATCTAATTCAATATACATGTGAACAGGTAAAACGGAACCTGTAATATGTTCTCAAAGATTTTTCTGGGGTTGTCATTCCTGGGCGAACCCTCCGGCCCCAGAGACGTCTAGGTTAAACACTGATTGAGAATGCTGTTGATCCCTTACCCGCAGATGTCAGACCGCCTCAGTTTTCATTGCTGATCAGAAATCCAGCGTTTTAAAATCGGCAGTCAGTGCTTTACTCTTCGAATATAATTCTTCATCGATTCGATTTCACAAATTAAACTGAACTTATTTAATAATTATGCAAACAAGACTTGGTACCTTCCATATTCTGCCAAGTAGCCGCGCTCCACAATGATCGTACAATGCTAACTAAAGACTTTCCAGTCCAATCCTGTGTTTCATTATTGCCTTAGGTCCATTATTATTATGGATAAAAAACGATAGCGCCACGTAGCGAATGCCTCGTCCTCATTGTGTGCTTCGCGCATACATTAGCCTTTCGCTTGCTTTTACGATGTCCATGGGCCATACATAGGAGATCATCATCAGTCAAACTGCAATTAATTCCTATCTAATATCTATCATAAATAATTCTCCGTTAGTTGCGTTAGCGACGAGACAAAACTGTCGATAACAAAAAAGTCGATAATAAGAAAGTCTAAAATAAAGAAGCTTAAAATAATAAAGTCGATAATAAAGAAATTGATAATAAAAAAATTAATAAGAAGAAAGTCGACAAGATAAACTCGATAACAAAAAAGTCGAAAACAAAAATTCGGTCTTAAAAGTCGATAATAAAAACGTCGATAACGAAACAATGGGATACTAAAACAGTTGACAATTTTAAAAAAGTCGACAATACAAAAAGTCGGTGACAGAAGTCGATAAAAAAAATGTTCATAATGCTTTAATAACCCGGAAGGACAGAAGGAATAAACTATTTTATTTACCTTATTTACACTGAAATGTTCCTGAATTAATTCTAATCGAACTATTGCAACTTCAGACCAATCAACGTTGACGCCGTGGTAACCCTAGCTTAAGGAAACCAAGGTTGACCTATTTTTATATCCTTTCAGTTAACTCAGCAATTCTAACAAGCAGACTATTAAAAAGGGCAGCCTCCCTCCCCAAAAGGCAACCCTGAGTACGAGCAGTTAGCTACTTCATACAGTGTGAGAATTGTGGAAAAATAACTGGGGGTTTGAACCATTATCCACCTGGAAATAGGGTGTGAAAAAGACTTTACTATGGGGCTCTAAAAAAGACTGGGGTTGAAACCCCCAACCCCCGGCAATTCTCACCCTGACTTCATAGCTGTTTCGAGACGGAGACTTGGATTATGAACTTTATGAAGGCAGGCAGCCAGTCCTCTCCTTGCCGTTTGATCTTCCCAACAACAGTGTTCTCCCTCTTCTTTTTTAGGTTTTCTGCCCTTCGGCAGGTTCCAACCTCCCTATAGCCTATATACCTAATTACTTGTGTGACTTGATGCGCAAAAAACCCTCTCCGCAGTCTCTTCCCGCCCTCTCCGGTCCGATGATCGACTTGATCTCCTATTACAAGGACTGCCATGCCACGGCCCAACACCGTGCCTTTGCCATTGTAGGCCCTTCTATGTGGAATGACCTCCCTCCCACTATCCGTAGTAAGATCTTATTGGGGTGCCATATTCAGCCCTTCGCTGCTTGAAGTCTTTCTTATTCCCCGATCCTTACTGTCACAATAGCATAAACCCGACCTAACACAAGACCCAGAAGGCTATGCGAGTTGCAGAAAAATAACTGACTATGAACTAGGCAGAGTTGGGGTGTCCTAAAGATAGACTGGAGAGTTAAAACCCAAGCCCCCGCAATCCTCACCCACTCACGTCCCTCAGACACCGACCATCGAGTATTACTGTGAACTGTGGCATATCCGGTCGTTTGAAAAACTGAATCAGCCATGATCAGAGATCACAAACCTAATGACTCTAATTGGAAGAGTTCTACAGTACAGGACCGGATGTAATATATTATGTACCGCATCTCGCCGCAAGAGGCGCCAATGTGTTTCCAATCCATGTGAAACTGCGTTCTACAGCCCGCCAGACAGTTATTATCTCATCAGAAGAGCGTTTCAAATACTGTATTGACTCATCGGACAAGATCATAGCGAGTAGGGATTGGCTAGAAATGAGTTCCTGGAAAACCTGTTTGCAGACGGAATTGGGCGTGGCCTCCTCGCTATCTGATAAAAAAAATACTCCGGAATATACATTTGCAACATGACGCGAGTTCTGTTCATGCTATAGTATACAACACTAGGCGAAATTTTTCGGTGCCCCCCTCCGCCCCTTCTACCGGAGTGATAACACGGAAATTCGAGATTGCACCATAGCGCTATAATAATCACATTAGATGGAGCAAGAAGTTTCTCATCCACAGACGGAAATCGATTCTCCGCATTGTCGGCCAACCAAAGGCCTGAAGTAAATCGCAATCCGAGGCCATTTCGTAAATCTAATTACACTCCGTGCTGTTTTGCACATAATCCAATCCAAGCGCAGGAAGTCGATACAAATCACATTAAGTACAGTCATGCTCAGTCAACACCACATTATTCGGACACAAGCGCCTGAAGTTCAAATTTGAACCCAATTCCGCTGATACTCAAAACACACTGGAGTGACTGGACAAACTTTACCACAAGAGGTGTGTTTATCCCATTGGCGGGAAGGGTTATCAAACGGCCAAGCCTTGCGCAAACTGGATGAACGCACTGACGCCCTGCTGACAGGCCAACCAACCGACCAGATGCCCCGCAGCCAGCCTCCCTTGTGCCGTCCGGCGGCAGAGAGAGGGAGAGACACAAGCGGCCACCCAACCAAGCCATGCCTGGCAGAGAGAGGGGTAGGGTCTGCTTGCCAGTTACGAATGAATGTCGTCAACGATCGCTGGGGAAAACGACGTTCGTCAGCAGCGCTTATAAATAAATGAAATGTAAACGAAGATAGAAGTGAAAAAGAACGAAACCGTCTAACGCACTATTTCAACTATTTTTCGCCGAAAACGGAAAGAAATGTTAATTGTCGTTTTGCGAAACATTGCCGTCAGCCATTTTGTTTCGTTGACGTATACTGTGCGTCATTTTTACGTCATGCAAAGGATTACACATGAACGCGGAGGGTACAAAGATTTTCAATAAGACGGAAGGATAATAATTATATTAGAAGGCGGAGATATCACATCGCGCTTGTAGCGAAAATACATTTCATTGTAATAATAAATGCGTGAATAATAATTATAATAGGCTACACGGAACGACTATTGTTACATTGCGCTGAGACTTAGCTTCGTTACAAATGATGGATTGTGTATTATTTCAAAAACAGGGAGCTGTTTTTTCTACGCTGAGTTGATGAACTTCTTGTGGAACGCGATAGCCTTGGAGTAATATACATAGATTGCGTGGTGTCAAGTGGAGAAATACATTTGGAATTGCCTGCAAATCGTCTGGAAATCTGTCCTCTTTTATAGGAGCCCAGATGAGCGAGTTTGAAGGATGTATTCGAAGATTGTGGATAATTTACTTCTGGGTCACGTTTTCCTTCTGATTAATTTCCTTCTTTCATGTGGTGAGTAGGCTATTTGTTTTCTTTTATGAATTATGACCGAGCCTTCAAAACATGGCCAGCTGCCTCACTTATCACGGTTTCATTTCTCGTGGCAAGTGCATTGTAGACGGTGGCAAGCTGCCTCACATGCTGATTTTTCTGTCTCAATATTCGAACTGTCTTTTTATTTATTTTGTAATGTAATGTTTTGGTAATATGTATGTAATTGTATCTAATGTGGCATAGGTAATCATCACCATCACCATCATCATCATTATTGTTATTATTTTTATTATTATTATTATTATTATTATTAATCATTATCATTATTTTTATTATAGCTTAGCGCATATAGCTATAGTTATTATTATTACCAAATGTAATGATTGTTATTATTAACACTATTATAGCATCGTTACAAAGGCAATGTGGAAGAGAAGCAGATGGCGTTCCCACGTTGGACTACTATACCGAGATTCTCTTAAATAGGTTTAATATTATTATACTTATTATTATTAATTTTATTTTTATTAATAATATTATTATTTAGTTTAGTGATGGAAATGCAAAGACAACACACACACATTCACATACACACGGACACACACATTCACATACACGCACATTCACACACACACACACACACACACACTCACATTCACATACACACAAACACAACGTATACGGAGTGCAGGAAGATGCTTATTGATTTTCCCCTCAGTCTTGTTGCCGACTTGCTAGTGAAGACGTCCAGCTGGCTTGGTGGAAACCCCCACCCCATCGTTCTTCGCGACTAACCCTCCCAAGTCATTTCCCAGGGGTGGGGTGGGGTGGGTGACCTAGTTGGCCATGAGTGGTGGCTGACTGGCAGTGCGTCACTGATTGGCATCAGCGTCTTGGGATCAACCCCCAGTGAGTCATCCATGGCTTTTGTTGTGGATTGGTGTGGCCGCATGGGGGAATGGTTGCAGACAACGGTTGTCGTTTGATTGTTTGTGGCCCGGCGGTGATTGAATTTGTGATTGCATGCAGAGCTGTGCATTTCATTTAGTTGAGCTGTTACAGTCATATCGTATTGTATTGTAATGTTTTCAATTGCATTGCATCGAACTATGATTCTACTGTAATATTGTATAATTCTATTGTATTGTTTTTCACTGTTTTTGTATTGTTATAGGACTGTTGTATAAGCTATTGCACTGCTTTGTATTTTACTCCATGGTATTGCACTATTTTTATTGTATTGTATTTGTGTAGTACTTTTTATTAGGTAATTTACTGCTCTGTATTAAGCTCTGTTGTATTGTATTGCCTTGTAAATACATGCTGAATAAGAGAATGTCATCCAGTTCAATTGATATCATGAATGAAGAATTTCCTACTGCTACGCATTGTTGTTAATATCCACGGATTTTATTTTTGCATTTACACCCCCAATGACCTACTCACTGTTATTGTCACCCACACCAACTTTTATTACCTACTACCCTACTGACCTAGGCTACTCATTGCATTCACCAATATCGTCTCTAATAGCAACCCAGGGCTGATGTGAAGGATGGAAGGACGGACGGACGGACGGACGGATGGATGACATATTTGACAGACAGTGAGTGACAATTCAAGGACGGAAAGTGACGTCGTTCTGATTAGCAGCAGCACATGTGTTTGACCTCTGATCAGACATTGTTTACAATATTATGATTCCTTTCCGTGGCTCAACTTACACCAACGAACTCAACCGACCTGGACTTCGCCGCAGTCTAAAATGATTCTACGAATGGATTATGTTTAATTTTTTATCGTGTGAACGAAATGATATCTGGAAATCCCCTTCAATGCCCCTACGCCCCCCCCCCACCCCAACCCTGTCACCCCTTCATGATACCCCTCTCCTCTGTCTCCGTGGAATGACAACTATTACTTTTGAACATCCGCGAGACTGAATATTATTATTGTGTGGCGTAATAAACATTCAAAGCGATATCGTTAATGATAATGACATTCGTCAGATGTGCATGTCGTGGGTTAATATGCTGTTAAGTGTCGTATTATGGTTCGAATGTTGTTATTGCAATCTGACTCATTAAGACATTAACTGCGATTGACTTCGTTCTCACAATCAGAACTCGGTTGGAGGACGTGTTCGACTAAGAACATGTTTAACATAACAGGTTTTATTTCTTATCCAGCTTCATATGCATGTCGTAATGACGTCAGATTTTCTTGAGATTCGTCGGCTTATTGAGGATACCCAAAATATGCGTGACGTTCTCAACTGGCTCCCTGTTTCACAGTGCATCTCCTACCGAGTTGCTGCACTTGTTTGGCGATGCCGTCTTTCTTGTGCTCCGTCGTACTTGTCTATCCTTTGTCGACCTGTCTAAGACATTGCTGCCCGTCAAGCTCTTCGCGATGCGGCAACGGGTGAGCTTTTGGTGCCGCGAGCTCGCCCTTCTATCAGACAGCGCCGAGCCTTTTCTGTTGTGGGTCCCGCTATCTGGAATGTCCTCCCACTAACCTTGCGACTTATGCCTAGGCTAAATTCCCCTGCATTTTTTAAGTATCTCAAATCCTATATTTTAGCTGTGGCTTGGCTGGGAGCGCCTCTGAGTAGGTTTCTTGAAGAGGCGCTATGTAAATCCTCGAAATGAATGAATCGAAATGAACCAACTCAACCATATTGAGTACGGTGTTGGTGGGTAGATGAGACGGCAAGGGAGAGGCCACTCGTCCTCATAAGCCGAGGCTGAGAAAATGAAGTTTGCTAAACCTAATCTTCATGTCTGCTTCTCAGGTCATTGCAATGGACTGCTTCTTCTTCCTCTCTCCTCCTTCCTTCCTCCTTTTTTTATTCCCTCTCTCTCTTTTTCCTGCTCCTCTCCATCTCCTGTTTCGTCTTCGTCCTCCTCGTCTTCCTCCACCTCTACTTCCTCCTTTTTTTAATGGCCTTATAAGAAGACTTCCGTGTAACTGTACCGGGGTATATACATTTTAAGACTCTTTCAGCAAAGCGCTTGCAGCCGAAACGATTAGCAATGAAGCACACAGTAAACTGCTACAATTCCAAAGCAATGTTGATAATTCTGATAATAATTGTATCCAGATAATGATCGCGTCTCTCAATTGACGAGTGCTCTAATAATTATAACCATTTCCTCTTCACAAGCAGCACATCTCTAATCGCTTTCTAAAGAGGGTCAATAATTGTACAGACATTAACCGCCACACCTACATATGCATCTCACATCCGATGTTTAAGCCATTACGTTCCCATCCATGTATCACGCGTACAAAAAAAAATCGTTTTTCCTACACCCCTCACACACGTTGCACCTCATTTCAATCAGATGTTGATGTAACCAGACTAACTATACTCAGTCTTTGAATCGGTGCCGAAGTCGGGTGTTTGTTTATCTAGGGGCAAATAGTTGATTGAGGCCCCGAACCGGAAGCGATTGTGACGTGACGCTTAGACCTTTCCTGACGGTACAAAGACGTCAGGAAATGGAAGAGACTTTCAAGGGTCGCTGGAAAGAGGAGAAGGAGGAGGGAGAACAGGAGGAGGAGGAGGAGAGGAGGAGGAGGATGAGGGTGGTTGATGGGACGATGAAGAGCACTTGTCTCGGTGATGGATGGACAAACAAAGGGATGAACGGAGTCTGCGCCTGCTGCCTCCGGTTGCAGCTGGGATGAGGGTTTCTTAGTAAGGGCGTGGGTGGCTGGATGGATGGGATGGGTGCGTGCGCTAGGGAAGGGCGGGTGGTTTGGGGAAGGATAGGTGGATGGAAGGTTAAGTAGGTGGAGTTGTTGATGGGTGGTTGGATGGACGGATGGATGGATGGATGGATGGGTGGGTGGATGGATGGATGGACGGACGGACGGATGGCTGGATAGATGAATGGATGAACGCCTTGATGTGTATTTGGATGGCTCTGGCTGGATGTATGGGTGGATAAAAGGATGAGTGAATGAGATAATTGAGTGATTGAGTGATGGTGAGTGGGTGAGTATAGGTGGATGAGAATGATTGAGCGAGTGAGATTATTTATCAGATGCAAACAGAAGAAGGAGGAAACAGACAGACAGACAGAAAGAGACAGACAGACAGAGACAGAGAGACACACAGAAAGAGACAGAGAGAAACACAGACAGAGACACAGACAGAGAGAGAGACACAGACAGACAGACAGACAGAGAGAGAGAGAGAGAGTCATTTGCATGCCATGGCGTCAACGGCAGATGGCGCTTCTGTATGCATGGATATTACTAGGCCTACAATGATATTGAAACAATTGAGCATTTCATCACACGAACAAAGCACTTCATGATAATGGATGCGTCTGTCCCCGATTAGTACTGCGCTTCTTTTTTAATCAACATCATCGTGATCATCATCATCACCACCACCATCATCATCGTCACCATCACCACTACCAGAATCGTCATCATCACCATCATCATCATCATCGTCATCATCAGTTGGCGTCGCCTTCCATTGTGTACGAATACATTATCTCCGTTGTGTCTTTGGCAACTATCAAGTTTTAGTGTTCAAATCTTAGTGTTAGACAGTTAGACCACGTCTTTTCGTATGCACGTTTTATAATATTATCTGTGCATCGTCCCCTTATATGCAATGGAAAAGACAATGGACTCGTCACGATTTCCATTACTCTCCGTGGAACGAAGGGGTGATCAGGTCGTCGTACCCTTATTGCTATATTGTTGCGTGCAAAACTGCAAATGGATCAATGTCAGGGTCGTGTACGCAACACGCGGCGGTCGCAGCAAAAGATAAACAACCAGCTGGATGTATTATGTGTTGCAAACCCAAACATGTCAGTCAGCGTAGAGGTCACATCAGTGTCATTTGAAGTCAGACAGCAGCCTTGTCTTCTATAGACTATACAAGAACCTATACAAGAACCTAGAGAACCTCTGGTTAAGATAAGAACGGGAGAACATTACTTGCTTCGACAGGCAATAAATATGAGCCTTTGGCTTGCGGCGCCCTTCGGAATGTTCCACTCGGTCGGGAGGGGTCAAGGGTTGCGCTGCCGATGATAACCTGTTGTGATTTTTCGACTGAGGTCGGCCGAGCTGGCCTGGTTTGTCAGACCAGCAGGTGCCTTTTGTTTAGAGAAGAGAGACAATGAGAGAGACAGACACAATCATACATAGCCATACAGGTAGACATACATATATACATACATACATACATACGTACATACACACATACATACAGACAGACAGATAGGGAGAGAGAAAGAGAGAAGGGGAGGGAGAGAGAGGGGGGAGAGAGACAGATAGAGAGGGGAGAAAGAGAGAGAGACAGAGAGAGAGAGACAGACAGACAGACAGACAGACATAGAGAGTATGTGTGTGCGTGTGTACGTGCGTGTTAATGTGTTTAATTAACGGGATCAATTTTATTGATGTGTTTTAAAGGACCTGCTGTTGCAACCTGTCTTAACCTGTTACAAGTTTTATCTCTAAACCTAAGGAATGCAAGACGCCTGGCATCAGCCTCCACTCAGGCATCTTATTGTACGAGACAGGAATTAATGAACATAAACATACAGCGTAGGCTACATACGAGAATCCTGCAACCTTACTCTTTTGCCGCAGGCATGTGTATAATTATGCATGTACATACATGTATAATTGTATATGCACAAATCATGTATGTAAGTTTGCATGTACGTACATATGCACACATGCATGCATGTAAGTATGCATGTATGTAAGTATGCATGTATGTATGTATGCATGTTTGTATGTATGCATGTATGTATGTATGTATGTATGTATGTATGTATATATATATGTATGTATGTATGTATGTATGTATGTATGTATGTATGTATGTATGTATGTATGTATGTGTGCATGAATGCATAAATGTAAGGAGATCATATAATGCATGCATGCTTGTATCTGTATCAATCAATCAATCACATGAATTTATATAGCGCCCCTTCAAGATCTCTACTCAGAGGCGCTCCCAACCCATGCCTGGTCAAAGAGAAAGGTCTTGAGAAGACGGTAGAAAGAGCCAGCAGAGTCACGGGGAAGCGAACGGAGAGCCGCAGGGAGGCCATTCCAGCTAGCTGGACCCACCACGGAAAATGCTCTTCGCTGCATAGTAGCGGTACGACAAAAAGGGACAAGAAAGTCACCGCGGGCAGCTGACCGCAGCGAACGACGGCCCAGAGAAACCGAGACATGTAGAAGCTATGTATGTTCAATGTATGTATGTGTGTATGTATGTGTACAATATTATGTGTGTGCGGTGGCGTAGTTGCTATCCTACGTTGCATGAATGCATGCGCGTAATACATTGTACAATGTACGTTCATCCATACGGACATCTGGTAGATATCAGTCGGTCTGTTTTCACACATACATAGCCTATGAGTGATTCAGAATCTAGACCACAGCGAGGGTGGGTAGTAAATTTCTTGGCCAATAAGAACCACGTCAGCCTGAGAATTGCACTGGAATGAGTATACTGGTGTTTCTCAGGGCTTAAAGTGTGCCTGGACGGTCATGGACGGCGTCCATGCACTTGTTTCAAAACCTGAACACCGTCCAGCCACTTATTGGCGAGCACAGACTGGAAAGGTAAGGGGCGTCCAGGCACTTCTTTTGGAGAGGTAATGGGCGTCCAGGCACTTATTTTTCCACACTTTAGGCACTGGACTGTTTCTAAGATAATGTGGCCCACGGTCAGATTATTGTCTGGATTGCGATACTCACTGTCCATCAAGATCTGTTTGTATCCCGTAGTGTTTGCTCTTTCTATCCGTCTTATTGAACTGACGTTGTGGGATTAGTGCACCACATTCTGGTGCAGTTTACACGTAGCGCTAAGGCGATGCAGGTGATTTTTTAGTAAATTTATCATAATTTTCTGGTAGAGGAAGTAAGGAAGGATTATAATATTAGTCAAGCAGTGAGTTTCCAGATAACGCTGGTGGTGGTGGTGGTGGTGGTGGTGGTGGTGTTGGTGATTAAGATTTCGTTCTAGTCAGTCTCAATTATCTGATGCTGTGCAAATCAACCGCTTTGTCTGAATGCTGATTAGGATGATGATAATTATGACGAGTTGAGTGTTCATTTTCCATTTTAAAGAAGAGTTATGCATCATAACGAAAGTGCTCTCATTGTCCTCCTTCTTTACACCTTAGTTATAATATATCCATATTATACATATTATATATGTGTGTATATGCAATTATGCATATTACACATATTATATAGCCTATATGTTTGTGTGTATGATATGTAATATATATGTAATTATATATATATATATATATATATATATATATATATATATATATATATATTATATATATATTCGTGTTCTATTGCAACTAATGGCTGCCAATTTCCTTCATTTTGTTGGACCTTTGTAGAACAGACCTCAATACAATACAATACAAATTATACAACACAACTCAATATTTCATATCGCTATCCGTTCTAAGCTTCACAAACTCGTGCACATCTATAGATACGACTGTATAGTCGTCTATCATGTGGGAGAAAACCCTTCCTTTAATCCGCGCTTGGGCCTGGCACCGCCAGAGTTACTACCAGGCACAAAATGTCTGGCTGGAGGGAAAGGCCACACTCATTATCCAACAGCATGACCGAAGGCGATTTGAGGAGATGGTGGTGGATGGTAGAGAAAGAACCAGAGAAAGACCCAAACACTCATTCATAGATACATACACAGGCACAGACAGGTAGGCAGACAGACGGACAGACACACTGCTAATTTGTTTCCCTTCCTTTGTTGTTATTGGTCCATTTCGCTCTTCCATTACAGGATGGAAGGAACCACCATCTGCCGCAATTATCCCTTTTCCCTTCGATCCCTCCCTCTCTGATTGTTCCATGGGGTCACCACCCATCCACCCACCAAAGCACTCACCCATCCACCACCATTCTATGCCTGCTGTTGCTTCTATTCGTAGTCTCTGTTGGCAGGTCTGTCCGTGAACTGTATTACATTGAGCATGATGCTTAATGTAGGTCAGTATATAAAAAAATAGGACTCCATGGTTTGTCCAAAACACCAGCAGATGGCCCATGAGACACGCCCCGCTAATATACCAAGATCCACGTGGTAACCCTTAACTTAACAAGGTTTTAAGTGGCTCAGAAGAACCCACTGCATGTCAACCTGAAACACTTGGTAGCCAAATTATGTGTCCACCGAGACAATGCTGCATGTCATCTCAGCCTTTCCACGGGTCTATAACTTTCTTGGATTGAAGAATTATTGTCCTGATTTTATGTTCGTTTTCTAAACAATCTGAACCGGTCACCCTGAGTTGCTTTGTTTGCTTCTAATTCAGTAATGACCTTTTACTCTTCAGTTAGGTCTCCTCTGCTCCTCGGCCTCTCCAGTGTTGCTAGCCCACACCCTTTCAACCTTTCTTCGTAGTTCAAAACCTTGTTACTCCAAATCATTTTCGTAGCTCTTCTTCTTTGTCCTTTCTCACTTTCTCGATGTCCTGTTTCATAAGTATTCTCACTATGCCCCTTTTTATTATTATTACATAAATTTATAACGCGCGCAAGGTCACACCAAAGTGTGAATCTGTTTAATTTAATAATAGGTGTCGTATGTGAATCTGTTTAATTTAATTTGGGTATGTCTTGCGGACATGCGCTTAAGGAATGCAAGGCAGAAATTTAAGAGCATGGGCATACTTTAGAGAGGCTGTAAAATTAAAATTAATCAGTTTAACTTTGTGTATCCCTATCATAGAACTGTGTTAAAAACTAAAAGTATTATAGTAGGTAATACAAAGTATATGTCATCTTCCAGGGGTGGGCAAATACCCCCTCTTGTCCCTATGTGCGAACACCCAATGGTTGAATGGTGCATATATATAAAAACATGAAGGCTTGCATATAGTGACTGTTTATGATGCAGCACTAATTCTCAATGCAGTGAAAACAATCACTAATCCCACGAAGTTTTTGAACAGCTGCTCTTAACTTATAAGGTCAACCGGAACTGCTAATAGAATGTTCACTGCAAGCTTTCTAAATAATTGTTCATAACTGAAAATTGGCTATGTGGCATCTGCTATTTGCTATTTCGCATGCTATTTACATATTTTCCTACTATTTGCCCCTCTCTATTTAACTAGTCACTTCAACTATATATTTTTATTGCAACACTTCCTACTGCTTGAAGACTCTAATTTCCTTGGGGCTGTCGTGCTGGGAGTGCTTCTGAATATAGCTAGTATAATGTAAAAGGCGTTTTATAAATTCCTGCATACGATACCTACAGCGTTTATCCATATTATACATGCAAACATCCATGCATGCTGCTTTGGTTAGTCTGGAAAAATAGACCAACTGATGGGCTTGGAAAAATTACTGATGAAAAGCAGGACAGATCTGCATGCTTCTATCAACACTGTCGTAAATATGGATAACAGGTAACAGACCGAAACAAGTCATGTCGAATACATGTCTATGAACGATACACACACACAGATACACACACAGATACAATCACAGATACATTATTATGCAGACACACAGAGATACCTACATGCATACAGCCGTACACAAATACATTGGTATGGTATGTAATATCTGTATTCATAGATATTAAACATGCATGCATACATACATACATACATACATACATACATAATTACATAGATATGCATCTTATGTATACATACATAAAATTGCAAACATTATGCACAATGGATACGTACATAAGACAAAATATGAAGTGCCTGTGTGAAATTCCTTTCCAAAGACGCAATACCGATTTGCAATTGCAAAATCACATGCACATTACACAAAATGCAAAACCATGTATACATACATACATACATGCATACATACATACATACATACATACATACATACATACATACATACATACATACATACATACATACATACATACATACATACATACACACATACAAACATACATACATACATAAATACATACATGCATACATACAAAACCATGCATACATACATACATACATGCATACATACATACATACATACATACATACATACATACATACATACATACATACATACATACATACATACAAAACCATGCATACATACATACATGCATGCATACCTCCTTGCATGCGTGTGCAAACACATCCTTAAATACGTTAACACCTGCATAGCTTATCCTCTGCTAGAATAACATAATTTATATAGCACTATTATAGTATCCTAAGCTAGCGCATGAAGTGTGTGCTTTCTAAGCGAATGCATTTGATGTGTAGCATGTGCGCATTGCGGTGGATGGCAAAGTTGATCATATTGCACAGACATCAGCACCAACTCTTGCATGTATAACCGATGGATATAAGGAAGCCTTTGGCGAATCCTGGTCGGTCGGTCGGTAGTTCCTCTTACATCATCCACCTGAATATCCGCTCCGATCTCCTGCAAAATACACGTCCATCTGCAATCTGTGCATGGACACACACACACACACACACACACACACACACACACACGCACACACACACACACGCGCGTACACACACACTTATGGGGAAAGAGGAGGAAGAGTCACTTGCCCACCCCTGGAAAATGACACCCAGTTTTAACTACTGCGTTTTTGCTTTCAACAGATCTCTTTGCAGTAAGTGAGTGGATGATGTACAAGATGAAACTGTGAAATTTAACGTTATGCAAGAATAATTTTTAAATTTCAAATTATATCTATACATAGAACTTAGCCTATGTCCTTTGACTTTAAGAAAATTCTCTCCCGGCCTTGCGTACTGAGAGCACCTCTGAACGGTTCACCGTGCTTGGGGCGCTTTATACATGTAAATGTTCGAATGCAGCACAATACAATACAATAGACTACAATGCAATGTAAAACAATTTGGTTTGATTGTTATTTCCTGGCTTCGTGCAGTGTCAGAACTGGAACGTCTGCAATGAGTTTATCTCTTAATTGGGTCACTTGGCGCTATATAAATTAGGAACTATCATCCAACCATTTAAAACTTCTCTTTCTCATAATTGTGTTCCCAAAATTATTGTCGTCTTGCTGTTTCTGCTTTTCTAGATTCGCAGTCTTCTTCTCACGCGGTCGTTCAAGTAGCCGTCGGTCAGAAAGCGTCTCTCCCGTGCTCATTTGAGGCCATCGGAGATAACATACACGTACGTATATACAGGGTGCGACCAAAAAAAATAACCCATTACGAAAATTGCGATTTCTCGAAAACCGCTGAATATTTTCTTACAAATATTTTCAATCTTATTCGTAACATATTTCTGCATATTATTTGAAAATTTTATGTCAGTAGGCTATCTTTATATTTGTGAACATGACATCAGGCAGAAGAAAGAACTGCATTTTTTCAATTTAACACGGCATTCGCGAAATAGGAAATCATAATTTTACATAAAGTAGCCTGCAGTGTGCCATAATAAGGTTTTCTTCACCGATTAAAAGATCTTTTACATCAATCCACCCATTAATATTCAAAACAACCGCGTCTGGGCTAAGAAGAAAAAAGCCGATATCCATCCAAGCCGCCTGTTGGTCGAGAGAGCCAAGTTCTCTCCTAACATCATGGTTTCTGCAGGTGTCAGCTATGAGGGCAAGGGACGCTTGCATTTCATTGACGAGAAGGCCAAAGTCAATGCTAGGTACTACGTGGAGAATCTTTTGCCTATGCTTGTCGCTGACTGTCACACTGTCTTGGGAAATCAGTTCGATTTTCAGCAAGATGGAGCGCACGCTCACGGCGCCAAGCTGGTCCAAGATTGGTCAACAAGTCACTGTCCGAACTTCATCGACAAAGATTCATGGCCGCCAAATTCCCCAGATATGAACCCACTCGACTATGCTGTCTGGGGTCCAGTGCTTGCAAGACATACAACAAACTTCCCACAAAGCCAAAGAACATTTCTGAACTGAAAACTACGATGCAAGTCATCTGGAATGACTTGCCACTTGAGACCATTCAGAAGTCTGTTCTGGGCTTTCGAAAACGTCTGCAAGCTTGCGTAAAAGCAAACGGTGGTCACTTCGAATATTAATTACACAAAACTTAACAGTTTGGCCTAATCTTGTCAATAACAATAAGTAACCTTGCGCTTTGTTACATTTCTGTTTGGTTCGCTACTTTGTTACTTATTGCTGTTATTGCTGTCACCAAATGTCTGTTGAAACGAAAATAACATTGTTTCACTTCAGGGTTGCACCATTTTGGTGTTCATGAATCGAATTTCATTAGATTTAGCCAAGTTGCAGATAGATATGTGTCAAATAGACTGACGAAGTTTTATAACAAAATATTCAGCGGTTTTTGAGAAATCGCGATTTTCGTAATGGGTTATTTTTTTTGGCCGCACCCTGTATATGCATATATATATATATGCACATATAAATATAATGTATATATTATATGTATTATATATATATATATATAATATTATATATATTATATATAGGATTCTTCTCAAATCAATAATAGTCAGGACTTTTGTGATTTTTAAATGTAAATGCTTTGTGTCGAAATTGTCATTATAAATACTTTGCATCTTAAGTTAATCCTATGTGATCCCATGGAATGGACTTCACTCTGCCATCCTCTATGGTAGTCTTTCGTCATCCTTTCTCTCATCTCAAAGCTAGCCTTTTCTTTTGGGGTTGCACGCACTGGGGGTGCTTCTAAAAGGCTTTTTTGCTGAAAGAAGCGTTTTATAAGTTGTCAAATACAGTACAGTAATCGTCGGCCTAATTGTAAATGCTGGGTTGTGTGAAGGTGTGGTGATCAATTTCCATTGCACTAATCCCCCCTTCTTCCCTGGTGCTGTTTCTCCTCCTATATCCAGGTGGAATGGCAGGATCATCATGGAACCCTGTTGACCTCGGACAACACGGTCGTAACACAGGACCAGCGATTCAGCATCCGCCATCCCTACATGAAGGAATGGTTCCTGGAGATCCGAAACGTACGTAACACGGATGCTGGCAACTACACCTGTCGTATTGGTCCCGTTCCGTTAATCAACCGATTCGTGGAGCTCCTTGTGACGAGTACGTATACGTATGGCGCTATATAAACTTTGGACTACGACAGCAGACGGCGCTGTATGCATGGGCGGCAGCGTTGCCACTCCTTGGGTTATTTCACAAGATCTTGGTTTTTTCTCCATTTTTTAGAGTGGCAACGCAGATGGGCTGCCGGGCGCCCGCAAACAGAGACAAGAGGGGCATTCCCTGTGAAAATTGATACCTATATATAATTTTTAGCTACTATAGTCTACTTGTGCATTTTAACAAATCCTTTACATTAAGGCATTAATTATAGCCATGCTAATTATGAAACTGAGAAATTTGTCTGTGGCAGGGCCGCGTACCCAAGCATATGTCATTTTGTAACAACAATTATTATGATATTGATATATTACTACGATCCCATATGTTATGTAAAAATAAATTTTAAAAATTAGATATTGTTCTAAGTTCTCTAATTTTGAGTTAAAAGCCGTTATTCATTAATTCATTCGTATGATGAATTAGTCCTACATATGGCGTCTCTTTAAGGTGCTCGAGCAGAAGTGCTCCAAACACAGCATACGGCTAAAGAGAAGAGTGTTGAGATTCGCTTAGAAAGAGTTCGAGTGACTCTGGATAACAAGCGCAGCACCAAAGCGAAGCAACGCCGACCCCGGAGATGGCGCGTTTCTGCTTGGTATTAGCCTATATACATGTAGCTGTGCAGGCAAAAGCGACTCTGAGCACACCCTGCTGAGCCTGCTCAGAAGAGCGCAAGGATCGAGTGACAACCCGGTGCATTCGGGGTATAGAGCAGCAGAGATCGCGGGAAGATAGGCGCTCTTATCTTATCATAAAAAATGCAGTCTCATTGCATTCTTGTATATATCGAATGGTTGTATTGTATCGAATCTAATCGTATAAAATAAAATATGAAATATATCCTTACTGCGCCTGTTTCCTATGTCACTATCTGACACATGCATCGTCTAAACAGTCTTTAAACTTGTTTTTTTACCGTGCTGGTTTCGGGAGCACCTCTGAATGTGCTATATATATTTATAGGCTATATATATACCTATATATATGTACATATATATATACTTGAATGAATGTAGAATGAATGAATGAAAGTGTTTAGAATTAAGAGGCTAACTGAATTCTTGAATAATTTCCAACTTCACAATGATGATTTTTCAACTTTCTTTGCTTCTGAAGCACCTCCGGAGATTACGCTGCGGTCCGTTGAGGATAGTTACTTGGCCAACAGCACCGTCACCTTGACCTGTGAAGCTCGGGGAGTGCCACAGCCGAGAATAACCTGGCACAGGATGATCGACCACAGAAGAATCGGTCAGTTTTCTACCACATGTGTCTACCAGATGGTAATACCACTTGTGACCAGCAGCTATTATTTTTGTCATCTGAGTCTTGAATGGTGTTGCTGCTGCTGCATGTCCCGAGAATTTAATTTCCTAATTTCTGATGGATCTCATATGGGGCAAAACAACAAATAGGCCTAGCAAATTTAGTGACAATAATAGGCCTAAACTAAAGATAATAGTGATAATCTAATCTTTTGCTTGTGACTGCATGATTACTCTAACAGCTATGTTTCCGATAATTTAATTTATAGCCTACTTGGCAGTAAAAATAATACTGAAAGCAGTAAGCTAATAGTATTTTGCAAAGAAAGCAAACGACTCTAATTGCTTCTGTTGATTTAAAAGCCGTTATGCGTTATGTACAGATCTGCACGTAGAGGGCAGCACCTATACCATTGAATCGGTGAATTGGTCGAAGGCTGGCGTCTACGAGTGTCATGCAGCGAATGGTGTATCACCGATAGCACAGGCGGTACTAAAAGTCGACGTCTTATGTAAGTTAAAAGTCTTGTTATGTTCATAGATATGCACTTAACGATTGACGTTTTAATAGGAATGGTGCGTTTATTTTATGTAGCTTTTGTAGATGTGAATTATCTCAAACTGATATGGAGCAAAGTCAGGACTTTTTTAGTGTGCAGTTCTACTCAAAAAGGTCAAGGCAGTTCCAAAATAAACAGTGCAGCTGTAGAAGCACTTTTTTTGTTCAGTCAAAGTTTAAAATGTTCATTAACATCCGATTTGGAATAGAAATTATTTACCGTGGTGGATGGGAAGGTAGAGAAAGGTTTGGGAGTGCAGTTCTAAAAATTCCTACACAGAAGCATTTGAGCAGATCAGTCGTGATTGGACACTGTAGGAAGAACGTTGTTGCAGAGCCAATCAGAATGTACAGGAAGTATATTTATGCCCTTGCGTCTTCTATGTAAATGTTAATAATAAATGTATATAATAAAAGTCAGTTGGAGTCCAGCCTTGGAACGAGTGTCAACTCAAGTACAAGCTGGTTCGGTTATCACACATGTTGGTAGGCCTACTAGATTATAGTAGGCTACAGATA
This sequence comes from Lumbricus terrestris, assembly GCA_949752735.1. Taxonomy (NCBI): domain Eukaryota; kingdom Metazoa; phylum Annelida; class Clitellata; order Crassiclitellata; family Lumbricidae; genus Lumbricus; species Lumbricus terrestris. The sequence goes on along the minus strand of OX457042.1, from coordinate 3,903,595 downwards.
CCTATTACTAAATGTGAAATGTTTGAAATGGAAATCTTTAAACTTCTAGAGCAGTGGTTCCCAACCTTTTTTGACTTTAGGGCCACTTTTTCTAAGTTGGAGGATACGAGGGCCACTTTTTCTTAGTCCAAGGACATTCTGGGGCCACAAGGCTAAAATTTAATTAACTAAAAGCATAATTATAGGTCTTCAATTGTTGTAACTGATTCAAAATAGATTGTTTGATGTTATTCATAGACTTCAAAATAAAATAGTTTGCAATAGAAATTAATTGTGTTCTGCCCAAATTATAATTTTTTCATATATTTTTGTTAATTCTTTGAGAGATGAGGGGCCATTTTCTCAGGCCTGGCGGGCCACTTTTGGCCCGAGGGCCACGGGTTGGGAACCACTGTTCTAGAGCTAACTCAAAAAGACAAGTGTAGGGCACCAGCTTGTTCGCTAGCGCTGCATCGAGTCAGCGGGTTTTCCAAAGAGTTATCAGGAAGGTCTTATGTCAGGTGGTTAGTCAGAGCAGCTGTGAAGGTTGGTGTCTTTTAGGTCGAGTAATTGAAAGGTGGAAGGTCAGATGAATTCTTGGACAGGTGAGACCTGTTTCGAATGGAAACTGGAAATCCAAACGAGTGATTTATGAAGGAGTATTCTGAGGCAGCTACCAGGTGGCTGTGGCTACCAGGTGATTGGCAATGTTGGTGAAACTAGTAATGGAACCGAAATTTTGAGGAATTCTGGATGCAGAACATTCCAGAGATGTGGTGCAGTGCAAGGCTTCTTTGAGAAATTTCCAGAACTGCACAACCCCTGCTCTAACTACCATGGTAAACTATTCCCAATCAGATCACAATTAACATTTTAAACTATTTTAACTGCACAAAACTGCTCTTAACAACTGCACAAATTCACTCAGAACTGCCTTTTGTGTAGAACTGCACATTCAAAGATGCCCTGGTGCATTGTGGGAAATGTGGCCCAGTGGGGTTCCCTTCGATCAAAATTACAATCAAAATTCACATGAAATTATAAGGGAATGAATTCAATTGCATGGAGAAGCCATAGGTTGAAATAAAAAAGAGCATGCAAATTATTGTGGTCAATAGCAATTCAGAAGGTAGAATAATTATTATAATGGTTGTATCTTTTTAAACTATTTGATGTATGTCTATTGTCTAAGACACCTGCTTCTACTGTAGATTCAAATTGCTGTATGCAATTTATTGAATGTGCTCGCCAGATGCAAACAAAGGCCTGTCTATACTTAGGCCTAATGGAATTCTGTATTATTATGGACCATGATGTAAAAATAATGGGTTTGATGAAAACGTCAAATGAATGTGAGCATGAATTGATTTGATTGACGAATTTCGTGATAGGTCTAACTATGGCTGTTTGAGTAATTGCTTCCTTGAATAACTGAACGAATTGCAGATTTATTGATTGAATGACAGGATAATTGATTGATTGATTCTGACTGAATCTGTGAATGAACGATTGATTGATTCGTAGAATGATTGAGCAATTGAATGGCTGACTCTTTTAATGATTGCATGACTGATTGATAGATTAAGTTTTTGATTGATTCCGAGTGAATGTCTGAATGACTGAATGATAGAGTGATTGAATAATTCTATGCCTGATTCATTGAGTGGTTGAATGGCTGATTGATGGATTATTTTATTGATTGATCGTATGATTGAACAACGTATTGATTGCTAAATGATGGATTCGTTGCTTGATTGACCTTGACTATTGTAACAACCTCATTCATTTCCAGTTGCCCCGATCGTGAAGCTTCCATACCGCGAGGTCATCCAAGAGGAAGGACGGTGGACACAGCTGACCTGCCTCATTGTTGCTAACCCCAGCCCAGAAGTCTACTGGATGCGGAATGAGGAGACGGTCCAGGATTCCACCAACGTTCGAGTGCATCGCGATGATAACCACAGTTCCCTTTACCATATCGCTCTGCGTCTAACATTGGAAGAGCTCAGCGCGTCTGACTATGGACACTACACATGCCATGCGAAAAATAACTACGGAAAGGACCATGGCGTTATACACCTCCGAGGTTTGGAACCTAATCTAATCAAATCTAAAACATCTATGGAACAACAGTAATAATGAGATTTCTCGATAATGAGTGATCTCGAGATTGCTACAGAGCAGAAAAAGAAGTTGCGAGGACTAGCTTATTCAAAGCAGCTATATAGTCAAAGCAAAATCGGTAGGTTGGTTTGGGGTAAAATCGGTTCCAGGCCATGATTTGAAGGGTCCAACTATTTACAAGTATCCTAATGCAATGCAATTTGATTTCGTCACATAACTTATATTAGATTCGAATTCAGTAGAGTTCTTTTGTGATTTGTATGATATAGACAAGTAGCCCACTTGAGTTGCTTTTTTGTTTCGTCTGTAATTTCTCATATATTGTGGAATAAATGCTGAATAGCTTGGTCTTGAACTGTCTAGGTCCTCTAGGACTTCATTTGAAGTTGGAACTCAGCTATCTTAACTCTTTGTCTTGATCCTGTTTAGCCTAATAATCTGGTATGCAGTTCAGGAACAATGCTTGTGACAATTACAGGGCAGGACAACAAGAAGCCATTGTTGGTCAGCACCCCAAGAGACACCCTATCCGCAGTTGGCGAAGATACCGTAATGAACTGTTCCATTGTGAACCTCCCCAAGGGACATAGCGTCATCTGGTGGCACACGACGCCATCAAACGAAACAAGAAAACTATTCGAATCACAACCTGTAGCGAAAAGCAGAAACAAGGTTGCAGATCGTTCTAATTCGGGTATTGATCGGACCAGTGCAGTTTCCGACGCGGTTAAATATGACATTGTCGGACAGTATAACCTGATTATTCGAAAGACGAATTTCAGCGATCAGGGTATTTACGCTTGCCAGATCACGGGTCACGATAACCACTCCGCCATTTTGAAAGTCATCGGTACGCACTGGCTTGTTCTTGATTCTTCACGCATCTTGTAGCGCATTTATTTTAAGTTTATTCACTTTGATTTTTATTCGTTTGTTATCCTTTTATAAATTTGGTTATTTATATTCAGTTTATTCTATAATTAATCTCTTTTAAGTATGTTTGTGATTTTTCAATTGTGATTGTTCAAACGTTGAATTATGATTTGTTGAATTGTTCAAGTTAGTGTATGGTTGACTAACGTTTGTCATAGATGCTAAATGCACGATGCAATTGCAACAATAATATCAATTATAATAATTTTACGGAGATGTTGATTGAAGATAATTTTGCTAAGCATATTCAATGTCGATAAGTTCCTTACCACTTGTCAATGAAAACTTGGTCATCATCTATTGAAAACCACAGTTATTCCTCCAAAAGTTATTAAAAGAAAATATCATTATCGGAAACAGAGATTAAGTTTATGACCCTCATGATTACAGGAATTATTAGATTATTGTAATATTATAATCATTATGTTGTCAAGGCCATGAATGGATCCATGAGATTTTAGAATATTGTATCAAGGGGCATAAAATAGAAGTCATGTAATTATTTATTTATTAATTATGTAATTAATTATGCTTTGGTTCTTATGCTACCAGCCAACCGTGACCCGTCCGCCATCTGTAATGGCCAGAAACAACCTCTGACGTCAATGAACACCACGCTGATCATCTTAGCCGTCGTCGTTTTCCTCGTACTTGTCATAGCCATCATTGTAGTCGTTTTGGTCTACAAGCTACTGCTGAAACGTGCTGGGTTAGTATTTCGGTTCCGTAATTCATGTAGTTTTTAGTCATCATCGTGGTTAATGTGTCTGTATTTATTGTTTGAGGCTGTGTTTAAGCACGGATTAGCCAACTCGGTCGTAATGAGTACACTATCCATGGGATGATCATGCAGCAAGGAGAGGATTGCTCAGTTGCCCTCATATGCCGGTGCAAAGAAAACGAAGTTGCTAATGTTTCATGCCAATGGTTGCATCTCAAACTGGTTTAAGGTGACTGCTCTTCTAGAGTGAAAATATTAAAATTGACTGTACAATAAATCAACTGTAATCTCTACCCCTGCCCATACTCTGGTAGTGTCACTCCAGAGCATGGACAGAAGGAAGAGGGTAGTGGTAAAACTATGAGCCCCAATTTTAAACATATTCTTTGTGCTGAGCAGGTCTCAAATGCAAAGATTTAAGCACAGCAGAAGTTGTGTGCGCGTATATACATAAATTATGTGCGTCTGTCTACGTGCGTCTTGTGTGTGTGTGTGTGTGTGTGTGTGCGTGTGTGTGTGTGTGTGTGCTTGCGTGCATGCGTGTGTGTGTGTGTGAGAGGCCTTGTTAATCTGATGAATGTCTGTTTGTTTTTCACAGGAAAGACACAGTTGAATTGTCATCAAAAGTAAACAAACTTGGAGAGCAATGCTAGGAGGGTGCACGGTAATAATGTCAGATTTCTTAAGTGTCAATAATTATTATGTACATTTCAGTGCAATCTCATCGTCAGTGGGAGATTTGTTATAGAGATAATTCTGTGAAATATTTGCTGTTCAAATTGAGCATTTTTAGCCAATATTTACTCATATCTGATTAGCAGCGACATTTCAAAGATTGTTGTGCTCGGTTTACCCAATGTTTACTGATTGCACATTTTCACATAGTCTATACAAAATTGTTACCATAATAAATGGGCCGAACTGACAGATCTGCCTGAAACTGACTTTGTCGATTAAGGCATTTCTTTAGGGTGCAACCTATCTCACAACTTATTTAACACGTTCAACGCCCAGTACGAGTTAACTCGTACTGGATTCAGTCATTTTACATGGCGTGTAGGCGGTGAACGTGTTAAAAGCCTATTTAACAATCTATCCAAGTCTATTCTGTAGCATGCTTAGCAACCTATTTAACAGCCAATTCAAAACCTATTTAACAGTCTTTTTAAAGTCTATGTAAGAGTCTTATTGGAGGTGTGTTTAACAACATATTTAACAATCTATTTAACATCCTATATAACAGCCTATTTGTGCAAGTATAAAATCGACCAGTTGCTAGGGAGATTTTTCATAGAGATAATTCAGTCAAATGTTTGCTGTTCAAATTCATCGTTTTTCGGTCATGCTGTACAATTTTAATTTGAGATTTTCTGAATGTTTACACAATTTTTTAACCAATATTTACTCATATCTGATTAACAGCGACATTTCAAAGATTGCTGTACTCTGTTTATCCAATACTTACTGATTGCACATTTTCACATAGGCTATACGAAATGTTTACCAAAATAAATTTTTGCATGTCCTGATAATAGGATATAACCCAATTTTGGCTTCATGAGATAGTGTAAGGATGATATGAAGGTTGCACAGATGATGTGAAGGATGTAAAGATGACAGATGGCCCAAAATCTCTATGATTTAAGCCAGGCCTTTGTTACTTATTACAAGCACCTCACTGAAATGATAAATGACCTATACTCTTGGTGACCTAGTTGGCGAAAAGTCATAAATAAGAGCGAAGTTGAACTGGTATCTGTTCACTGTATATAAACATCCATCCGCAAAGTAATTGTTACCAAACCCACACGCAGATACTGTTGTGGGCTACATGCAGGATTGGTATTCTGAAACCTTTTAAGCTCACCCAGAGGTTGCAGCTTAGGCGTCTATATCTCCATAAAAATAATAATTATGCCCAGGTGGGATGGTTATATCTGGCTAGATTTTTGGGACCATATATATTTTCACTAGCAGACAGGTATTTTCACCAAAAGATCTTCACTTGCAGCACGGATACATTTGTGACTGGTTCAGATTTTCAGCCACCACCCACATAACATCTGACCATCACATAGCATCTGTCTGCAGCTTATTCGTGTTGATAGATGTATGATACATAGTTAATGCCACCTATCCTTGTAAGCAGGCTATATATAGCGTGATGATACACATGTGAAGTTGTGGACCCAGAAAGATCTGACCAGGTCTGCTTGTGTTCTGCTATCTGCTAAGGAAGCGGTTTCAGGCCATAAGACTATACGCAAGACATGGGTCTGTAAAACCAAATTTTAAGTTGGGTAGGTGGCAGGTGCTAATAGGTCATACCGTGCTCCAGTCATTATAGGAAATACACATCATTGGAGTTTGAACCGATGTACAGCGCCCTACGCCTGTGCTTATTCTAGTCCCCCTGCTTGGGGGGAATTCAGGTTTCTAAGGGGGAGGAAAAGTAAAACGGCCATTATTCGCGGAGTGCAACCGCTGACCCAGACACTGACGACACCCTTTGACAGGTAATTTTTTATGACGACTTTTTTCTTTTCTAGTCTTTCTTTCAAAATTTCCCATAAACAAATCCTTCTCGGTATTTTAGACCTGATGACGTTTATCTTTTTTCCCTTTTTAGTACAACGTTGCTGCGCTGTCGAATTATTCTGACAGGAAATTACAAATAAATTGTAGGCCTACATACAAGAGCCGTCGAATTTTTTGGGGGGGGAATGAAATTGTTAGTGCATCATTTTTCTGGGGAATGGTATATATGTATTTACATGCAAACAAAACAAGACCTCACGAAATTTTCTGGGGTGGGGAATGTCATTCCTGCCCCCAGAGACGAGTCCTACGCTACATGTATGACGTTATAAAAATCATTTCATATTATTAGTATTGTTAAATATTATTATCAGCACACACATTTTGAGATAAATAATAATTATTACTGTTTTAGCTATTGATGTGAGGTGAATCGCTCAACAGCAAACAACGGAATTTACTACAACAAAAATCGCCGAAAAGCGCTTCAGTTGATGCAGAACCGACAACTTGATCAGAACAGAAAGTGGCATTGGAGTCGAAAATGAAACAAAAAACAACTTTAAGATCTGTGAAAACGCTTTACAAAGCAGTAAACATCGTGAATTTTATTGCAGTTTTCGGTTGATTTTTGCGATAAAATCTGCTTGCCAGTCGTTTAATTAATTTATGGGGGACTTGTGATAAAACCTTTTTGCCATTCGTTCAAATGATTCGTGTGTTAACGTGACGAATGTAATTCTGCTAAATACCAATTCGTGATTACTGTTGAACTTAAATCCTAGTATCATGGTCTGTATTTAGACTGCTGCCTTGCAGATTTGTGAGCAGAGTTTGTAAGGTAAATAGTTTGTGTTTACGAACGCTGTGTGTGATAATGGTGAACGTGGTTTCGGTAGCCATCCTCCATTATCCAGGCTTCAGAGTGGCACCAATTGAATATGACAGGCTGACAGCTGGGTTGGTAAGTAAACGAGACCATTGCATGCTTTCAGTGACAATGCATTTAAAAAATTATCTTGCAGATATCATCTGAAAAGAAATTTGCTCAGAGATATATGGTGCCTCCCAATGCATAAAGATACCTGTACAGAGGTATTTTGTCTTTCCAGTTCACCAGCAATTGGGTTTGACTACTGGGTCTTTTTAAACTTGAATCAAAAACTATTTATGATTGTATGGAGCTAAACCTGTATTTATAACCTAAGTTAACGAGAGCTACTGCTCAGCTTGAAGTTCACAGTTCTGGTAATTTACAAACGTAATTTTCTCTGCATATTTTAAACACCATTGAGATCATTGTTCTGCGCTAATTTGGTGAAATTTCTATAGCGCCATTTTTTAGGAAAACAAAGGGAGTTGAAATAAATGTCTCACTGTCGACTCTGTCATCTTGTGAGTTGAGTCAGTTGACTGTAGGACAAGTTACTATGGAATACTTTGTGCTGTGTTTAATGCATGTGCATACTGTTGGCGTATGTCTGTCTTTGTATTTTGTGTTCGTCCATGTATGCATGATTTAACTTATTAAAGTCGTTTGTTTAATGTTGCTTTTCACGAGCAACAGAGAGTGTTTTAATCATGAAAACTTTGAAATGGGTATTTCTGATTTTACATGAAGCATTGATCAAGTCTTGTAAAGTAATTGCTTAGCTTCACTGTTTGATGTCACGTTGTTAGGCTGGTGCTATATAAGTATTACTAAAGCAGTGTTGTCTGGCATTGTATGTATGATCGTGGGTTGTTTTAGTACATGTCTAATAATTTTAGCATTTAAAGTCTTCAGTTACTTTTGTATCAGTGATGACGTTTACAAATTCAATTGTATGTATTCATGGGAGATCCATTTGTGTCCTGGGTGCCTGGTGGCCACCGATTAGCTTCATGGGCATGCAATAGTGTCTAGTGGCTAGCGTGATTGGCGGTCAACTGAGGGGATGAAGAGTCAAGTCCCTGTGAGGGCAGACAGTAATAATTGTCTTGAGATTTCTTCATTATTTCTGCAGTAGGACTATTATTACTCTAGTACAAACTCTAGTACACATTGCATAGCTTGAAAGTGAGATAGCCATTGACCTTCCCGGCATCATTACAGGACACACTTAACCTCTGCTACTGTGAATAATATTAAATTTCAAGTTTGTTAAAACTTTCTTAATAGTTGTAAAAGTTTTCAGTTGCCAAATTTTAGTTAATTTTTTTATTTTAATTGAAAAATAATTATGGTTTAACTGGACAAAATTACCGGTAAAGCCCATCACTGAACATAATATATTCGTGGCAGCTTCCCATGGTGGCTTCTTTTCATCATTAGCTTTGTGGGTGTTGATGGGGGGGGGGTTGTTTTTGGGTGTGTAGAATGTCACCAATTTGTTTATGGAGGTTGAAAGGTCACCAGTTGGTTTTGTATTCAGTTTGTTTCACTGGTCAGGGGCGCCGTTAGGCGTACGCACTTACGCAAGTGTGTACAGCGCAGAAAGGCAAAAAAATAACAAATTGTAAATTTAAGCGTGAAATATTATAAACGATGAAATTCTATTGAATCTACTTTAGTAGTGGACCACGTACACTTCTCACTCACTGCATGCCCATTAAAGATCGTCATAACAGTTCATAACTTCATTTCGCGTATTCTTATTTTGTGCAAGTTGTGCGTACAGGAAAAAAGTGCGTGCAGAAGTTATGCGTACAGAAAAAAGTGAGTACAGAAGTTGTGCGTACAGGAAAAAGTGCGTACAGAAAAAAATCCTGGCGGTGCCGCTGTCACTGGTGTTTTAGGACACCATTTAGTTTCATGAATGTTTTAGCTATGACTAGTCTTTTTTTGTATGTAAACAAGTTTTTATTGTGCTACCAGTTAGCTTGTGTGTGTGTGTGTGTGTGTAAATGTCCCAGTTACTTTGTGGGTGTCTGAATTGAATGCATGTTGGTTACCTTCTGCTGATTTTGTCTCTTATTTTGCTCTTCAGTATTACTTTTGAGAAACTACATAAGTCTGTTTTAACCGTTTGTCAAACGCAGATGTTGTACATTTCAATGAAACATCTTTTCGTAGATGAAACATTTGTTAAAAGAATCGAGTACATTCTTTTCTCACTTCTGTGTAGAGTCACTTAGAAAGTATAGGGCACACTCATAGGCGCAACCACCCTATGGGACCCACAGGACGCGTACCCCCAACTTTTGAGTGGTCCCCTAACTTTATTATTATGGTCCCCCAACTTTTAGGACGTGATTCATTTGGTCCCCCCCCCCAACTTTTAGGACGTGATTGCACCTATGGGCACACCGTGTGTGATTGCAATTGGCTTGTTGAGCAAATGGGATGTCGACGACGACTGTTTGCCTGTCGTCCAAGTGTTTCCACAGCACTGTTATCCTTAAAAGCCACAGCTTATACTTTTATCCGGTTGACTCATATTACTCTCCGTTGTACGGCAACATCCATTTCATAGGGGATGGGTGGGAACTTGTCCCTGTGGAACAGACTGTACGCAGGTTGTCACTCCCACCCACACATAATAATAGACTCTGCGACAGTGTGCAGGCAATGCACTCATTATACTATAGGTCTGTATCTGATAATCTGAGTTGGCCGCTAGAGGCGTACCTGAGCAGAAATACCGAGACAAAATATCTGTCCTCATGTCGTATCTGGAATGCGCCTTAGTCCATAGAGAGGTCATGTTATAGGCCTGGGCCTAATTGATATGCACGCTGAATATGGGATGGAGAGGATAACCCTGATCAGTCATTCCCCCCGGCTGAATTATCTTCAATCTGGACTATATAAATTTCAGTTAACAGAGATAAATTGCCTCGTAATTGGGTCGTAAATTTCAAATTTGGATTCAGATAACGGCAATTGGTAATCGCTTTCACCGATTGAAATGATGATATTAAAAGGACTGTAGCCTAGTCCTATTCGTTTTGCTGACTTACCAGAGCCAGATGCAAGGAAAGAAAATAGTGATTAAATTAAAATTTTAAAATTAAATCCATGCAGTCGGTGCAAGTGCAATTTTCTTTCCTTGCATCTGGCTCTGGTATGGCAGAGAGTGTGTGTCGTACGGGATATGTAGGCCCTAATTTCTTCCCTTCTTTTAATTTAAAATCTGATGACTTTTTAGTTCTGTACTAGGCTACTTTCTCTTCCACCTGCATGTTCCCGTTGCGTTGATTTACAGCTTCTTGAAACCTGATGACCCAATGATAGGGGAGGGCCACGTCCTATGCAAATCTCTGATAGGGGTCGGGCATGGCCGGATTTCCCTCTGGATCCGATCCTGAATGATCATGATACAGATCTTCTATTATAGGCATTAGGCATGTATACATGTAGATGTTAATTTTGAGAATGTAAAACGGGGCCTTTTATGACGTCACTTCGATTATGATGCAATTCCACAATTAAATAAGTTCACTGAGAAAATGAAATTAGGCCTATTGTGACGTCACTTCGATCAGGATAGAGATCTACTATTATATAATTTCATTAATTTTGAGAATACACAACTAGCCTAGGCCTATATGCTTATTGTAGCGTCACTCCTAATGTGATACAATTTTACCATTATATTCAGTGGCGGCGCTAGAGGGGCTAAGCAGGACGAGTCAGGCAAGGCCGTAGCTAGGGGTGTTTGGGGTGTTTGAACTGTAAATTGAACACCTTCGAAAAGAAATAGGCCCTAATGTAAAACTGAAGTAGCCTAATCCATCTACTGGAGCATGATGTAAGAAAATAATATAGTGTGTGTAATGTTAGTGTGTAATGTAGGCAAATGGCCGCCAATAACCCCGCTATGAGAGCTTGAGAGCTCACATTGCCCTCACGACACGTCTATAAAGCCATTATATTAGTCAGTTGATTCGGTTGCTTGTGGACTTGCTCAAGATCGAGTAAACACCCCCTCCCAAATAAAATCATGGTTACGGCCTTGGAGTCAGGCTAGTTTTATATGCAGGCTAATGCAGCAGCATTATAATTTTATAAGCCTATAATTCTATTATCTCATCAGCTAGGCCTATTGCTGCTAGAAGTAGCCTAACCATGTCGTCAGTATTCTGGAACCAACAAGCACAAATTTTCCGTACAGTAGCCTACTACCAGGGCCCGAGCTCGAGTGTCGAATAAATTATCATGTGACTTCCAAAAATGCTCCCAGTCTACTGGCTGCAATTCAAAGGACTTACGAAAAAAACCTATCAAATTACCGACCCATCTCCAACCTTTCTTTTCTATCTAAATTAACCGAACGAATTGTCCTTTCCCGGCTAAACGATTACCTCTCCTCCAACTCACTCCTCAACCCCCACCAATCAGGCTTCACTAAACATCACTCCACAGAAACTCTACTTGTCTCTCTGTATAATAAACTGGTTTCTGCCGTCAGTCATCAACAAGTCTCCTGCCTCTGCCTCCTCGACATCTCCGCTGCATTCGACACCATCGATCACAATCTTCTTCTTAACCGTCTCTCTTCTTCTTTTGGCGTCTCTGGCACTGCTCTACTTTGGTTCCAGTCATATCTCTCTTCCAGATCCTTCTCTGTTAAAGCCTCCAGTCACTGTTCACAACCCCTTCCACTATCTTGTGGCGTTCCACAAGGCTCCGTCCTTGGTCCGTTGCTCTTCATTCTCTACACCACTCCTTTAAGCCATCTCATAAAATCCTCGTCTGTTGACCACCATCTCTACGCAGACGACACTCAACTCTTCATTTCCTTCTCCCCAGGCTCTTTTTCCACCTCCATTGCTCAACTTCTCAATGTGGTCAATCTAATCTCTAAATGGATGTCTTCCAACCTCCTCTGCCTCAACCCCTCCAAAACAGAGTTCATCATTCTTGGACTTCCTGACCAAATCAAGAAAATCCCAGACCCTTCAATACACCTATCGACTAACTCTTCGTCTCTTACCTTTACTTCTGATGCTCCTGTCCGCAATCTTGGTGTAATGTTTGATTCGCATCTCTCCTTCTCTAACCACATCTCCAACCTATCGCGTTCCTGCTTCATGCACATCCGGGACCTCCGTCGCATCCGACCCATGCTCGATTTCAAAACTGCCTCTACCATTGCGACGTCCATCGTCCACTCAAAACTTGACTATTGCAACTCTCTGTTCTTAAGCCTTGACTCCTCACAACTTAAGCGCCTCCAACTCATTCAAAATTCTCTAGCTAGAGCCGTCACCAGAACACCCAGACATCATCACATCACCCCCATCCTCAAATCACTTCACTGGTTGAAAATCCCAGAGCGAATCCACTTCAAAGTTCTCTCCTTAACCTACAACTCCTTGCAATGCTCTAAGCCAAGTTATCTTCGCGAACTCTTCACCATCCAACCTACCCGTTCTACCCGATCATCCGCCTGCCTTACACTTTCTCGACCGCCGGTCACAAGTCATCTCAAGTTCTCCAACCGAGCCATATCCATCTCAGCACCACGCCTTTGGAATGAACTGCCTCCTGAATTCCGATCCTTTTCAGTCCATCCGCCATCATTACTAATCACACACCATCACCTTCCTCAGGCTCCTCTATCCATCACCAGTGGCGTAGGCAAGGGGGGGGGTTTCGGGGGTTAAAACCAGTGGTGTAGTGGGGCGGGGACGCGGGGGGACGCCGTCCCCCCACTTTTTTCCAGGGAGGGGACGCGACCCCTCACTATTTTGCAGCATTTCTGCTGAAATAAATGAACAAAGAAGACTTCAAGACTCACAGTTTCAACTGCTTACTTACTGGAGCCTTTCTCCTGGCTTTGGTGAAGACGAAGTGACAGAACTTTGCACAAGATTCTCTTTGCCACGTGTCTTAACAGTGAACGCATTCCGCGATTATGTTGATGACGGTGGCCGGAGAATGCCTGCTGACTTAAAGCCTCTGGTGAACTGTACGCGTATTATTCCGTGCAGCACAGTTGAATGTGAACGAGGCTTCAGCCATATGAACATCATTGTCAGTGACACACGCAGTAAGCTTCTTGTCTCTCACGTGTCGTCGTTGATGTTTATCAAGTTGCATGGTCCGCCACTGAGGTCCTGGATTCCAACCAGGTACGCAAAAACGTGGCTGCGGAAACATCGGTCTGCGATGGATACACAAACAAGAGTGGCTTCACTGAATCCATCAGAACTCAGAAGACAAGACTGAAGATCCACTGTGGCAATTCCTCTGACTGTAGCTACTGACTCACTGACAGACTGACAGTCATTGTACTTTAGCATTAAGCACGTACTATCTGTTCAGATATGGAAACTGTTTGAATACTTGAATACAATATGTTACAAATAACAAATTCCTATGTATATATTTACATAATTACATTTGTTTATTTTTTGTTATTTTTTTACATTCAACAGTTTCAAAAATAGCAGCGCTCACACTAGGCAAAATTCTTGCAAGATTGCCCTTTTTGCTACAGTTGTACTTCAATTTCCAGGCGTCCCCCCACTTCATTTTTTAGGACTACACCACTGGTTAAAACCCCCCCCATTGGTTCCGAAAAAAGGTTTTTCTAAGGTTATTTTTCCATTTAAGTAAGAAAAATAGCAAAAAAACAGGGTTTTCGGTCATAAAACCTCCCCCATGAAAAATTCCTGGCTACGCCACTGTCCATCACACCTCGGGCTTTTCATTCAAAACTCAAGACACTCCTTTTCACGAACTCTTACCCTGTCTCATCTGATCCTCCACCTTCCAATTCCCGGCCCAAACGACACCCGCCTTAATAGCTGTTCCGCCCCTCTGATCCTATGGAATTTCGACCCTGACCACCACGGACTACTCTCACGGACAACCCTTCTAACTCAACGCATTTGATCCTGATCTTATGGTAACTCGACCCGGACCACCACGGACTACTCTCACGGACAACCCTTCTAACTCAACGCAGCGCTCGTGAATAAGCTGGTGCCCCGCGCTTGGCTTTCGAGTGGCGCTTTAGAAATTTCGAGTTTACGATTACGAGTTTTTACGATTACGAACGGTTCGCGAATTCGTAGAACATACATGGATACGAGTCGAAGGCTTTGATTACCCAATAGGGAAGCGAGTTATAAATGGCGTGACCTGATTTGTAACTTTCGTACGTGAGTAAGTAAATATTCTTATTAAATGCAATTGGTTTAGAAATATTATTATTTTTCAGTGTCTCAAATTTTGATTAAATGGATACGAACGAAGCGCGTTTAGAATTTTTTTTAATTAGTCCTAATGATTATTCAAGTAACGTGAAATAAACATACGCGCTGCGAAGAAGGTTAATTGTAGGCCTAATCGATGGCCAGACGAAGTGCATTAGCGTGCGCGGCATAGGATCAGAGGTTGCCCCTAAGATAGTCAAAAGTCGTCCATTTGCCAGAGAAGTTGCATTGATGAAAATAACTCGTGATAAATCGAAAACAGGTTGCTGATGGCCTCGCTGCAAAAATAGACCGAGGAAAAGAGCGTCTCCTGAATGAAGTTGCATTGATGAAATTAATGCTTTTAAAAATTGAAGATGGACACACGAAACAATCGCGTTGCTAAATAGAAACTGGATTGATAAAAATCTTCTTGCTAAAATTGGAGCTGGATCGCTGAAAATAACGTTGTAGTAACGGAAACCGGAATAAGTATTTTTACACCTGAAATAGAAGCTGGATTGATGAAAATATTCTTGCTTAAATTTGAGCCTGGTTGGTGAGAATGTTTCTTTGTATGCCCTATATTGGAATTTAATTGATGAAAATAACTGTTGGTTGGACAGAGGCTGGAATTATGATAATATCGCTTGATAAATGGAGGCTGGATTAAGATATTTTATGACTGGAATGCAAGCTGGCATGATGAAACAAACACTTGAGAAATGGAATCTGGATGAAGATTCCTTATAGGTGAAATAGAATCTGGATTAACGAAAATAACGCTTAAGAAATGGAAGCAGGACTAGTAATAAAACGCTTGTGAAACGAAACTGGATTAGGGCATTTTTATATCTTAAATGGAAGCTGGATCAAGGTAATTTTATATCTGAAATAGGAGCTAGATTAATGATAAACGCTTAAGTAATCGAAGCTGGAATCAGATATTTTTACGCCTTCAATGGAAGCTGGATGAAGGTATATTTATATCTGAAATAGAAGATGGATCGATGAAAAATGCTTGATTGATAGTCGCTTGATAAAAGAAAGCTGTATATACGGCTTTACAGCTTAAATAGAAGCTGGATGCATGTTGAAATACATGAATGAAAATCAACAGTCCAGTTTCCATTTATCAAGCGTTATATACGTCAATCCTGCTTCTATTTCACCTATAAGGAATCTTCATCCAGCTTCATTTTCCAAGCGTTTTTTTTTATTAATCCAGCTTCCACTTCACATATAAAATATCTTAAACCAGCTTCCATTTTATATATAAAAATACCATAATCCAGCTTCCATTTTAGATATAAAAATACTTTAATCCAGCTTCCATTACACAAGCGTTTTTCATTAATCCAGTTTCCATTTATCAAGCGATGATTTTCAAAAATCCAGCCTCTGTTCAACCAGCAGTTATTTTCATTAATTCAGTTCCAATATACGCAGAAACATTTTCACCAATCAGGCTCCAATTTAAGCAAGAATATTTTCATTAATCCAGCTCCAATTCAAGGACGGGCATTTTCATCAATCGAGCTTCTATTTCAAGTAAAAATACAAATTTTTTCCTGTTTCCATTTCTCAAGCGTTATTTTCATCAATCCATCTCCAATTTAATCAGGAAGATTTTCATCCATCCAGCTCCAAGTTAAGCAAGAACATTTTCATCCGTCAAGCTCCAAGGTAAGCAAGAACTGTTTCATTCGTCCAGCTTCAATTTACCGATTAAACGCTCTTCTCCTCGGTCTTTTTTGCAGCGAGGCTATCACCAACCTGTTTTCGATTTAGAATTAATTACTAAAATTCTAAACGCGCTCCGTTCTTATCCATTTCATCAAAATTTGCGCTACTGAAATATAATAATATTACTAAACCAGGTATTTTTGTGAATACCACCTTGTGAAATATGATTATATTTATCAGAATTATCAGAATATATTTACTTACTCGCGTACGAAAGTTACAAATCAGGCCACGCTATTTATAACTCGCTTTCATATTGGGTCGTCGGAGCCTTGGACTCGTATCCATGTATGTTCTACGAATTCGCGAACGGTTCAGAAGAGATTATTTCCACGAGTAGGTGTTTTTAAAACGCACCCTAAGTGAAGACTTCCGCTTGCTCACTTCCGACGGAAGTAGGACAATTCGTTCTATTAGTCTTTCTTTTAGTGGTGGGCTGGTGGCATGGGCACGAGGCAGAGGGACGTGGTTGAATTAATTAATACGTTTCAAGCAGAAAATATTAAAATGTTTATTTCGTAGAAATTTGTCTGTTGTACGCTCTGTGCTGCTGCCTAGCTAGTTTTGTTTAGTTTGCTAAATTCATGGTGCAGACTGCTTTAAAAAGTTTAGCGGGCAGTTAAAATTATGTAATGCATTGAGTGGCTATGCATGCGTTAGTCGATAGTTTGATGAATTAGTATTTTTATGAAGTTAATTGATGTTGGCTGCTAGCAGAGTATTGTTCTTTAAGAAATGATAAATTTGTTTCTTTAAAATTCTCTGCTATAGAAATTTGTCAGATACTGGAATGAAACTGTCATAAATGATACGTTTCATTATTCCTTCTGACATACAGCGTTTGATTAAAAATAATGTAAAGTTTTTTTGTTAAACTACTCTGATAGTTAATATATTCCAGTGAATTTTCCATGTCTTTATATGCTTCAATGAATATTGCGGTTATATTCTATAATGACTCGGTAGCAAGTAACTTTTTTTATAAATTTGATGAAAAATATTTAATGACAAAATTGAAGCGGGATTTATCGTGTGAGGGTCGGTTAGGGCTCAGGTTAGGCGTCGTGAGGGTCGGTTAGGGTTAGATTTAGGGTTAGTGCAGTCATTCTGAAGCTGGATTGATGAACAATAATTTTCAATAAAAAATGGATGAAAAATATTTCCTGACGAAATAGAAGCGGGATTTATCGAACAAATTCTTGCCTAAAGAGAAGCTGGATCGATTAAAAGGATTCTCGGCAAACTAGAAGTTGGATTTATTAAAGATAACAATGCTGCAACGTTAGTTCTTGGTGTCTACCGAGCCATTCTAGAACGTCTACCGAGTCATTATAGAACTCTACCAATATTGCTTTCAGTATTAGTAATTGCTATATGGTTGCAGTTCACATGGTTGATAATCTTCAACGAAAAATGCAACGTATTTACTGGAATAAAATTGTCATGCTTATTATTGCTTAATTGTGCATGCCTGATGTAGAAGCAATGGATTCACTGGCACTAATGTAATATCACCGACATTATCACAGAAAATGACTTGAGTTTACTCTTGTCTGTCTGTGTTTTGTGGCAAATGGGAGCCAAGTGTCTTGCGACACATTAATGAGGTATATTCCCTTTCCACAATGTCGAAGAACAATTCTGTTCCCGGTCTCTTTGAGGCTGGTGTGGACGAAGTTTTGCATATTCCATAGACATCCTGGTAATTTTTGACCAGGTTGACAAACCATGCAAAATACATGCTAAATAAGAATATAACTATTTTTGACAATTCTTGAAGTACTTGATGTGATAATTTCTATGAATGACGATGTTGCTTATTGGTAGCAGTTTTATCGTGCAATTTAGTGTGCAAGGTTTCTGACATTGACGCAGAAGATGGCTTGAGTTTACTCTTACTGTGTGTCTGTGTGGCAAATGGGAGCCAAGTGTCTTGCGACACATCCGTGAGGTATATTCCCTTTCCACAATGTCGAAGAACAATTCTGTTCCCGGTCTCTTTGAGGCTGGTGTGGACGAAGTTTTGCATATTCCATAGACATCCTAGTAATTTTATGGCCAGGGTGACAAACCATGCAAAATACATTTTAATCTGGAAATTAAATTGTCTTTTTCTTATATTATTTTATACTGTTTAACGCTGCACAATAGATTTTGATTGGCTAAAAGATATAACAGTGTTTTGAACAGAATCTGTTCCGTGTTGCTTTGTGCACCCTTTGATTATCAAGAATCGCCAACATTGGGGGCACGGTGGTGTAGTGGTGACGTCGTTGCCTTGAAGCCGGAAGGTTCGAATCCACCTCAAGTCGCCGCGTAGGGACCATGGGCAAGCCCTTCATTCGCAATTGCTCAGCACTTTGGCGTGAAACTCCGATGCAGTGTCCGCTCTGCAGTCGGGAGCGCTTCTGAGTAGAGAGCTTGAAGGGGCGCTAAACAAGTGCACATACAAACAAACATTGACCTATTGTAATTCAACATCCATTTGGAGTTCAAGCAACGATTTACAACTTATTTGCCACAATGTGTACTGAAATGCAAAATCCAAAGTGTATGATGAAGTTTTGCAGATGTCAATATTTTTTAGCAAATGATAAAAACAAAACACTGATGAGCAACAAAAAGCACATTTATGATAAACCTCTTGGTAACAAAAATCACTTTAACCAGTAAAACGGTTTCAAACTTGAACAATATGCTTAAGTCTTCTATGAAAGATGTGATCAAATGAAATGCAAGAAAAATGAAATTGGGAATCTTCTACAGGGTAGAACAATTTACAAAAATTAAATCATAAACAATATGTTTAATTCTGCAATGAATTAACATTAACACAAAGAAATTACTGAAACAAATTATGTGAACAAATGAAATTTAAGGATAATTAAATAGTGGAGTACATGCAATTTACTGTCCACTAAGGGGCTGTCTATATATTACGCACGCAGGGAGGGTCACCACATTTTTTGCAATTTGCTTGCAGGTGCAAACGGGTAGGGGTGTCTCGACAAAATTTACACATGCAAAATAAATATCCAGGTTAAATTACGATGTCTATGTTGACATTTTATAGCTCTTGACATTATAATTAAGTTCTGTTCAAATCTAAATCATAAGAGTTAACAAATTTTTGCTAGCAAATTATGTTTAAGAAAAATAAATAGTAGTCAACGGTAAAAATGTTTTATAGATGACTTGCTAATTAATTTTCGCAGAGGTTGGGGGAGTTAGATTTTATTTTTACATATGCATAGGGGTTCTCAAATGTATGAGTTGCAATAGGGAGAGGCAAAAAATATTAATTTTGGCATGCATAATATATAGATGGACCCTAAAAGCCATCCTGCTAGCTTTTACTGTGAAAATAAACATGGCAAGATAATTAATGTTACTGTGGAATAATTTTAATAATTTTTTAAACTCGAAGAGATTGAGTGCTAATTTAAAACGGAATCTGCTAGATGAGAAAAACATTAACAAAATTATAAATTGGGAATATGCTACATAAAAGCAATTTACAAAATGAAATTATAAAAATTAAGCTTAATTTTGCAATGAACTGTTGAGGTTAACACAGGGAAATAACTCAAATACATGAAGTTATGAACAAATGAAATACACAAAAAATGAGAGTGGATTACATGCAAAAACCACCAAACTGTCTCCGGAGAACCTGCCCGGTGGTTCCTGTGAAAATAAACAGTTGCCGAAAAATAAAAAAACAAACTGTCACTAAGGAACAATTCTAATTATCCCAGCTATTTAATTATTCTTTATCCTTAACCTGGACAGGTTACAGATTAAGTCTAATTTAAAAAACTGGGAATCTTCTGCATGACAAACAGGAGCTCGCTAGTTTTCGAACTTAACGTTGCTCTTTACGAACAGTTTGTGGAAATTTCGGCGGTGTCGTGAGAGCCCCATACGCCATTTGAAAGTCTCGTGACAGAATTCACAGGTGTAGCTGTTCAGTTTTAAGTGTACGCCTTTGATGTGCTCTCGTAACGACCGCTCCGTGTTTAACTGTATCCCACAATATTTGCAAGTGAGCCGCTGCTCGTCCACCGACCAGTTCTCATCTGTCCAGCTGGATGCTACCTGTAAAACGGCAAAAACCAGCAAGCGTAAGGCCGAGGTGCTACTGGAAGCGGTCAGTTTTGGCTGGGCCATTCTGGGTTCGTGATTCCCCTACACGGACACATGCCTGGCACTCGGCGATGACGACTTAACTCGGCGCGCCATTTGAAACTTTCACCGCAGTCGGGACAGTGAAACAGCTTTTTCTTAAAATGAACTCCGTTAACATGTTCCTTCAGCACATGAGACTTGTTGAAAACGGCGCTGCAGTAGGCGCACTGCATCACTGGTCGTCCAATCACGTCTGTGCCTAGCGCATTCTCGGGTGCCTACACAATAACAGCAAATATTATGCCTAGGTTGTACCCTGAAAGGATCAGATAATGATGGCAAGTATTAAATTGGGAGTGTTGAGGGTAAACTCAGTTGGGAACGCTACTTAAAAATGATACAACTCAAACCTCAAATCTGACCGAATTCCATAAGAATTATAAGTCTGTGTATACTGTACGTAACATTCATACGAAGAAGACTGGGAAATAATAAAACTGGGTCCTTCAATATCTCGTACTTCAAACAGTAAACAACCTCTTTGTAATGAATTGTATGATGAATAACAATCTGAATTACTTTGTGTATAATCGCATGTAACAATGCTAGCTAAACACTTAACACTCGAGTGCCCAAGGTATTTTTTAGTACACGAAGGCCCAAGAGGGGGGTCCGCGCGGACCCCAGCGTTTTCATGCTAATATCTTGAGAAGGGATTGGACTATCGTTACAGAATTTAGTTCTATGTATTCCCAGATGAATTTGCAATCGATTGATGTATCTTATACCACAATAACACCACCTGGTGTAAAATAATAGTGTAAAAATCTATTGATACACATTTTATGCTTGCTTGCGGCATTTACCGAAGGAAGTCTATCGTTTTCATGCTAAAATCTTGAGAAGGTATTGGAATATCATAACAGAATTTAGTTCTATGTAATCCTAAGTGAATTTTCAGTCGACTGATGTATCTTATATCACAATAGCACCACCTGGTGCAAAATAATAGTGTAAAAATCTCATGATACACAGTATAATGCTTGCTTGCGTCATTTACCGAAGGAATAGCCGCAAATCTTGCGGTACCCTTAGTATACGATGTGGTTGTGGGGTACAGGGTTGGACAATACTCACGCAAAATATACCATTCGATGCCCAAATGGTTGCTCTAGGAATACCTAAAAGCATTTGTGCATATCTATAGCCGTTAAAAAGTTATCCGGAAAAAACGGGCCTGGGGTCCGGTCGGACCCCCCTCTTGGGCACTCGAGGGTTAAATTACCATGCTAGGGAGAGAGCAATTCAGAATCTGTCATTCTGAAAGAGGCACTACATAAATGGATAGCTACGATACCTTGCTGAAAAGCACCTTGTCTAGTAGATGTAAAATACTACGCTTTATTTAGACCACAATGAGAACATGCTTGTTTCCATGTATTTAATTTTACAAGGTATCTCGATACAAGGCCTGCAAGACGGCTAAAATTCCTATCTCCATCCGGAGTATTTTTGTGATGTAAGACATTTGAACCTGCCCAGGGGAAGAGAAGAAGAAGAAGACCCCGATCGGTCTGCCGTGACAGGCAGCCAATGGGGAATAAGCAATTTAGAAAAAGTACTTCTGTATATGTCTTATTAAGAGCAAATGACAAAGCAACTGAGCAGAATGAACATTGAACATAGATGACTGGAAGAGAATTCCAAAATCTTGGTATAGCATAGACGAGCTTGTTTACCACGAAAGTTTCAGTCCAAGGTATGAACACAGCAATTATTGAACAAAAATAAGTTTGGGGAATCTAAAACTAATTTAATTATGGCAAATTGCATCAAGAAAGCATCAGAGGGCAAATGAATTTCACTCAGTGACCAGTTCACAGATAAAACAAGTTTTGACATGGATATTACTTTAGTGACCATCACATATTTATTTATTAGGAGTGCTCAGCGTCCCTACAAGACAGACGCGCTCCTGACCCAACCTAGGTTAAATACGACATTCCTAAGGCTACAGAAATTGGACAGCGTATATTCAGATTAAACGAATTCGTTGCTACATTCTATACATGACTGGTAATTGTGGTAAATGCAGAACACTACAAACCTCGTTGTTTATAGGTCTAGGCGAAGGTTTCGAGTGAAGCTTCCCTGTTGGCTGAGAGATTCTGGACTTTGTCGATGAGGGTCTGCCCCCCATCCACGATTGTCTTCTCGGCTGCAAAGGCATTTTGAATTTCTTCGCTGGTGGTTTCGACAGCTGAGGCAACCAGTTAGGATCCTGGTCGTAGGTTGCGGCCATCACATCACCAGGCACTCCTACACCTTGTATACCATGGAAATTGTTCCCGTCAAACATATCGTGTTGACCGTCCCACGCCTGATTGTCGTCGATTTCGTAACACTCCGTCAAGGCCGGCTCCTCGCTCTTCACGATCATGCAGTCGTCGCCGTTATCGTCAAACGCATCGCTGGCCTCGACCTTCATCCGCGCCCGATAACCAGCGTTACCTTCACCCGGAAAATTCTGATCTAACCGATTATCGTTTACCAAACCTCCACCAAAGTGATCGTAATCGACACCTACAGGCTGTCCGTTTCCATCCACCTCGGTGGAGGTGTTCGCAAACAGTTCGTCCTGCTCCGCGCTGGGGCTAGCATCAGCCTGTTCACCCCCACCCTGAAAATCTCCGAATTTCTGAGCGCCGGCACTGCGCCGTCTGCGCTTCGGTCTCTTGTAAGTGTCCGCGGTGTCCCATTCAACGTCCGGATATTCGTCTTTTATAGTTACAGAAGCCGGGTTACACTTCTGGTCACCGTCCGTCACAAAATTATGTTTGCCGTCGGTTTCGTCGTCGTTGGCAGAATCCGATGACAACATGAGTCCGCTGGATGACATCGTCTCCTTGAGGCTGAGGAGGACAACCTCGCCGTCGTCCAGGGTGATGCCGATCAGTGCCTCCACCTGGACCTTCGACTGGAACGGAAGACCAGCACGACACAGGACGATTATGGAGTCGGACAGCATCTTCCGGAGGCGGATCTTGTCGCTTTTCAGTACCATTCTCTGCGTCAGATGACAAAATCAGACACATTCTTAATGTAACTATTGAACAAATTAAACACATTCTTAATGTAACTATTGAACACATTAGACACATTCTTAATGTAAATATCGGAACATTTATGTAGCCCCAATTTCAGAATCTATCTCCAACCCACTGCAAGCATGACATAGTTTTTAACGCAAGGGCTGAAACCCCATCACATGTTCGATTTCTTACCTTTTTATTCTGTCGTATTCTGCAATAGCTCTATATTTAAATACTTTTTACAGAATGAAAACATCTTACTTTTTCTAACTAAGGTTACTCATTCCATTCTTTCATTAGCATGATGTGCAGAAAATCAAATAAAAGTTTTCAGAATATTTGTGTCATCGAAGTCCTCAGAAACCATTACTGTACTACTTTTCCTGGACAAGAAAGGGACAAATTCTGTATGAAATAAGGCAAACGGCATCAAAATCAGGTTACTACTGTTTTGTGGCTTCTAGCACAATATCTAGGAAGCGAAAAGTGACAGGTTTTGAGCCCCAGCGTCACATCTGTGTAATGTTGTATGGTCACATCAAATGCAATAGCCTGTGCTCAAATACATTACATGTGCCTACATGCATTGAATGAAGTTCCCCCCACCAGTAGATGGATACAGATTTCAACCACCCCAACAGTAGAGAGCACAGCACTCAAGCTACCTAGTTAGTCATCATACTGTCAACCAATATGTGAGTAGATTCCAACTTCTAAAGTGCCAGGCACAAAAAGACGGAATAGGAGTTGCCCAGTATACAACCACGATCAAACGTTGACAGACCAAACCCTTTATCCGCAAATGGCAATACCTTCCCCACCTCATTCACAATCCAGCTGAATAGCAATTCACACAGAGCTACTTGTAAGCAATGATTAAAATAGTGGTCAGGCAGCAATCAGAGGACTATACTTTATGCGGATGACCACATCTGGGTGTTGTACATTGAGGCTCGTGAATAAGCTGGTGTCTTGCCCTACCCTTTTCTGAATCCTTTTCCTACCTCGCCACCAAAAAACCAGTGCAAACCAGACGTGATCCAGGGATGCGCATAAACGTCTGTCCTAACATTAACACCGGACTACAACCTCCTTATGACTACTCTTTTAGTCAACAATTCTGACTACACACGTGCTGATTAATAAGCTGGTAGCACGCGCTTGGTTTTCGAGTGACGCTCTAGAAATGTTGAGAATTGAGACTACGATACGATATCTAACGAACTAAAAATGGACTGAACGCTTAAAATACTTTTGCAACTGATGAAAAAACTGAGGGGATCGTGGATGAATGCGAAGTTAAACCATAACTTGTGGCAACAAAGGTAGCAGACGTCGACAGAAATTACTTTGGAACAACCCTCCCAAAATGTCAAACGCCATCTAGCTATTTATAGCTATAAACATTTCGGCATACCTGGGAACGGCGGTCCCAAATTTTGAACATGTATTTTCGTCAGAGGAAGAGCCAACTACAGTTAAGGCTGCATTTATTCACTTATTTTCTTCATTCTTTACTTATTCAGTTACAAGCGTTTCAGGCTTTTTACGTCATTGTTTACGTTGTTTTGACATCATTCCGTTGGAAAATAAATCAACCTGATATGTCGTAATAGCGCGGTGTATAGGATGAGCGCATAGAAACCACGCTTGAGAAATAGAAGCTGGATGAAGACCTTTTACAGGTGAAATGGTGGCTGGATTGATGAAAAACGCAAGTGAAATAGGAACTGGATGAAGACCTTTTACAGGTGAAATGGAGGCTGGATTGATGAAAAAACGCAAGAAAATTGGAATCTGGATGAAGGTTCTTCTGAAGGTGAAATAGAAGCTAGATTGATGAAAATAACGCATGAGAAATAGAAGCTGGATGAAGGTATTTCTAGATCTGAAATAGAAGCTCGATTGATGAAGAAACGCTTAAGAAATGGAGGCTGGATGAAAAACCCCAGACTTTTTGCCCATCCAATACTCTGCACTATCGATTTATGGAATTTTATAATTTGGGACCGCCGTTCCCAGGTGTGCCAACATTTCTATTGCCATTATTTCTTGATGTTCGAGTATGGCTTTTACAACCATCGGGGCACGCAGTCAACGCTTAGAATGTGTGATGCAGTAAAGACTCGGCAAAGAAACGCTTCAAATTTAATAGTATAAATACCAACAGCTCGATAACTGCTACTGTTTACAATTTCCAAGTCGTGGAAATTCTTTAATCAAAATTTGAACAAAAATAACAGATTCCGCGATACAACGATAACATATCGTTTAAGATGCAACACCAGATGTCGTCATTTTTTGCCCTCAAACGCCATCTAGCTACAAACATTTCTAGTGCCATTACTGTAAGTAAGTAAGTACGTATATACTTCAAACGCACTGCGGGAACATCAATCAGTTATTAACAACAATGAATATATATATATATATATATATATATAACTTTTAGGGGGGCCCGGTAGAGTAGTGGTTAACACGCTGGCCAAGAGTGCGAGAGGTACGATCAAATTAAAGTGCTGACGTCAACCGTAAAGACCGACCATATGGCCATCCTGGCTCTGAAGGGGAAGGTCATGGTTGCCCTGAATAAGCAGCCAAAGCGAGTCACGTTTCGCAGGAGAACCCCTCAGCAGCATGCTACGCTTCTACGAACCCTCCCAGATGTTGACTTCACTGGAGTCATTAACTGCAATGATCCGTGTAAGGCATGGGAAAATTTCTACCAGGTAGTGGATGAGCTGCTGAATCGGATATACCCAATGCGCACGATAACCATGACCTCCGCTGACCCGTACTTCCTCACTCCTTCCTTGAAACTCCTCCTCCGTCGAAAAAATCATCTCATGAGGACTGGCAGAGTGGAGGAGGCATCGGCTATTGCCAGCAGAGTGGGGAAGCAAATCGAGCGTATCACCAAAAAGCATTTGAGAAACATTGACCCAAAAAGTGGAACGGATGAGTTGTGGCGAAGGGTCAAGGAAGTCACAAAGAGCAAGTCCTGCCCACAGCTGACTAGTGAACTTACTGCCGAAGATCTAAACAGTCATTATGCGACGATCTCAAACGATCAGCATTACCTGAAACCCCTCCTCAAGCAAACAGTTGAGAGGGATCAACCTTATTTTACAGAGCAACGAATCTTGGATCATTTACACCATACAGCTGAAGGAGCCGACGGACTTCCTGCATGGTTCCTGAGACTCTCGGCTCCCATTCTATCTGTGGTCCTCACGCGTCTTATCAACCAATCGCTAGCCAACTCATACATACCAGAGCAATGGAAGACAGCTATAATTCACCCTATTGCCAAGGTTGCCTCACCATCAGTACCAGCGGATTACCGACCTATATCCATTCTACCTGTGTTGTCCAGAATGGTCGAAAGAGAGGTCGTGCGGTCTTTCATCTATCCGGTTTTTGTCACTCCGCCGATGTCTACCCAGCTACAGGACCAGTACGCGTTCCGCCCGACCGGTTCCACAACAGCAGCCCTCATCTCCATCTTGCACCATGTCACCGCCCTTCTTGAGGACAATCCCTATGTTTCGATCGTCTTCCTAGACTTCTCTAAAGCTTTTGACTCTGTTAGGCAGTACTACACTCTCGCTGAAAAACTATCTAAACTTGAACTTCCTGATGCAATATACAACTGGCTCATAAACTTTCTATCGGAACGAGGACATAACACAAAGTTCGCCGGGTTCACCTCCAGAACTGCTTATATCAACTCAAGCGTGGTTCAGGGGTCGGGAGTGGGACCTTCCTCCTATGTCGTGACAGCCTCAGACCTGAAACCAGTACTCACCGAAAACAAGATTGTCAAGTATGCCGATGATACATACTTATTGGTTGGAGCCAAAAAGCGACTTACAATTACCGCCGAGCTGGCCCAGATAGCGGAATGGGCGCAACGAAACAACCTGCAGCTGAACCCAACCAAGTTGCGAGAGATGCTGGTTACTCGCAGTCGCATCCAGTACACTCCTGATCTGATCTCCGGAGTTCAGAGGGTCAATGCGATGAAAATCTTGGGTGTGACCTTCCGGAGCGATCTACGAGCTTCGGGGCATGTCGACGAGGTGCTTGAGGCATGCTCTCGCTCACTCTACGCCCTGAGGGTTTTGAGGACTCATGGCCTGCCTGCTGACGCCTTACACGTGGTAACGAAGGCCACAACTGTTGCCCGCCTCATGTACGCCGCCCCTGCCTGGTGGGGGTCTACTACGGAAGGAGATCGGTCGCGCTTGCATGGATCGTTTCATGCGCCGAATCCAGCGGATGGGATTTCTACCTGATGCCTCGCCCTCTGCTGCTGATATGGTTGAGGAATCTGACGAGCGCTTGCTCCGCGCCGTCATATGGAACAGTTGTCATGTCCTTCGCGACCAATTTCCCCAAATGACCAGTACGGTTTACAACCTTCGACCCCGACGTCATAATTTCCAGCTCCCGCACAAGGACAACATAAACTTTATTTCCAGAGTCCTCTACAAGAACGCTTACAACCATTAAATCATTCAATCTCATTAACAATGATCTTTTTTAGTAAGACGTTTTAATTTAATTTTATGATGTTTGTCTCTCTTGATGTTCACCATGTAACCAGGCTGCGGTGTGTCAACCTGGACGTTTTTCACGAATTAAACGAATATCTATATAGTGAGTTCGAGCCCCCGTTGGGCGGATTTGCTTTGTAGGCTGCCATCGACGCCGTGTAATTACAAAGCTGTCTGTTCAGTTAGTAGTTAAGTTTAATTAAGATTACTTCATAACTTGTAAATGTAAAGCGCAGTGCGTCTTGCAGGCGTTTAAATAAAGAAAAGATATTATTATTATTAACTAAATAATCAATAGGCCTAATAAAGTCAGTGAAAATGCAATTAATTTCATTGTTACATAAAGTATGCTAAATAGCAGAATAAACATATCGATAGTCATTTAAGCTCCAAACATTGCTCCAAACTGTGCAAGGCGCTTCCCCAAGCACAGGAAACAAACTGATTCACTATTTGTTTCTCTAATGGGCAATTTTTTTACTATAGTCATCTCAGAACTCCTATGGCCGTTACTTAAAAGCCAAATTCCAGAGCAAGTCCGATCCATTGAGATAATTATATTATTATTAGTCGTAGACTATAAGCACAGAATAGAATGATAAAGCCTAGCTTTATTTTTCTGTGTTTAAGGTCTTTGCTAATAGTAGCGCTTTAGAAATTTGGGGATTACCGATAACTTGTGTGATCATGACGCGGGTTTAATTTTGCTTCGGTAGTTTTCTTCGTCTGACAGTCATTCTATCACGCGCATAGATGGATTTCCCGCTGTTGAGACTTTCGATTTCGATAATTACCGTTGCCTGACAGGCTAGCGCCCTAATCTCTACATTCGACTCGAAACTTTTTCGCAATCGCAGTAAATTCGCATCTGAACATCTAAGGTAAAGTAAAGATTCTTTTCCTTGTGACATTGTTATAACGGGCGCAAAGTATTTGCTCATGACTGCGTAGTTGACTCACAGTAAACCAGAGCGCTTAGACCAAGCCTAGCGTGTGCCCCGACAATGGGGAAAAACGTCTAATAGGCATTTTGACCTACATCGGCACACGGCCATATTTACCCATTCTGTCGCCTACTTGGAAACAGGCCTACGTCGCGTATACGAGTAGGCCAAGGCTGTCGCAGTAATTTATTGCTTCTTTAATTTCGATATTTGTGGCAAATCTCGTTGCTTGCATTTCGTAGGCTAGCCATAATATTATGCCTATTATATAGCAGGCCATCATAGACTTGTAGTCGAACGTTTATGAAATATAAGTTCAGCCGTTTTGGTCTTCCTCGTCGTCAAAAGAGGCTACCAAACCGGCAGTTTGCAGTTCAAACAAGTAAGACCTACATGTTTGATCGAGCCTAGTGGTCTGCGCTTTACAAGCTAGGAGTTTACGATTACCATTACGATTTACGATCGATTGATAGCAGGCGAATTTTTTCGATTTTCAAACAACATGTTTTGATAGGACGTGGATCTTTGAAGCACCACTTGGAAAGATCGATCGAGTTCGAAGGTTGGTTCTTAAGCTAAATCGACCGACGGTAACAATCTACATGCATTTACACTGCAGGGCTTTTTTAAACATGCAGTTGTACACAAAATGTGCAGTTGTAGAAGCACTTCTGTATGGTTAAAACTAGCAAAAAAGGTCATTGTCTTCCGATTGGAAGTAGTTTACCATGGATGATGGGAGAGGAAAGAAGGAGTTGTGCAGTTCTAAAAATTCCTTAAAAACAGCGCTGACGCATAATATTATAAGCCGTGGGCCTATATAGGCCTGCGTGTATGTAGCCTTTGGATGTTGTCCAGTAAAATGTGGCTTGATTTAGGAATGTTGGAGCGGCATCGGTTCAATGCCTTAGAGGTTTAGACGTTAACGTGATAGACGCTGCTATCTTGTCTAACTGGCTAATGATATTATGCTAGGCCATAGTAGCGCCTTAGTGAGGTTCTTATGTGTTAAACCCACTCCTAACACCATTGAGGCCCAGTCTTATTCCACGAGGCCAGGACTAAGATAAGATAAGATAAGAATATTCTTTAATATAAAGGCTACATGGCCGAATTACCCATAAGGCGGACAACCTAACGAGGAAATCGTTTTTAACGAGAATGTCTCTTATTTAAATATCATACTATTTAAACCAAGTGCAGCATAAATTGTTGGTCATTAAAAGAACATAAAGGAACATAATTATTTATATTGGATTCAGGATTTTGTGCTTTTCAAAAACGTTGGCATTGATTGGATATAGAAATAATGTAGGCTACGTTGTACGTTTGTTTATTATACCATTGTCTCATTTGTCTGTACCCAAGATGCGGATATAGTAGCCTAATTGGTATATTAAAGAAATAATTTTCTTATTTTTTCTTATCCTATCTTGTCTTTTCTTATCTTATCTTTGGAGACCAATATGAGGATTTTTAACTTAATACGCGCAGTTAGAGGAAGCCAATGGAGTTGCTCAAACATGAAAGTAAAGATATGAGAGTAGCGTGGAAGGCGTGCAATTAATCTGGCGGCCGCGTTAAGGACTGTAAAGGTGAAAGTCAAACCTTGGGCAGACCAATTAGAAGAGAATTACAGTAATCAATTCTGGAGCAAATGAAGGCATGGACCAAAGGGATAAAAACAGAAGCCGAAACAGAACGCCGAACTGCCCTTAGACGCCTTAGGCTAAATGAAATTATGAAAATATGAAGAGCGTGTAAGATTAGATATATATATATAATATATATATATCTAATTATGGTCTTTTAAGCATAGGCATCTACCCAGCTATATTCATGTATGCATGTATTTACCGAATTTACGTATATTTGTATGCGTGAGAATATGTAGGTTTGTGTGTGTTTGCACTGTTGCATGCATGCGTGCATGTATACGTACGTAGTCTCATGTATACGTACGTGTGCATATGTGCATGTCTGTGTGCATATAGAACACGTGATATTCTTATCATTATGCAGTGCACATAGGCCTATAGGCTATTGATAAACGTAGCATACGTGCGTAAACGCACACAGAGGCTTTGGAAGAGGACGGTTGAAAACTTCCGTGCCTGCGCTGCATGTGGATTGTGGATCCATACGAAGCAGATGACTGGAATGAGTTGTAATGTAATGTAAATCTTCGAGAATTTCTCAGCGCCCACAAAAGCCACGTCAGGGAGACCAGCTTATTCACCGGTGCTATGCGAAATCAAGTTCGCAATAGCCATAGCTGCCTCTTTCGTTCCGGTGCCAGGTAAAAATCTGGGGAGGTCAAGCCGAGGAGACAGCGTGGTGCTACGGTGGTTGTCGGTGATGGTGGTAGTTGGGTGGAACCTGATTGGAATCTGGTTAGGATAGCTTGAAGAGTTCGGTTTTCAGTCCTGAATGGAAAGCAGCAGAGGAGAGTGCAAGCGGAGGAGAGGTTGAATTAGGAGTGGAGATTTGGTAGATAGGTGGATGAGCGAACAGGCGGAGGTCTGTTGGGAGTCCGTTCCAAAGGCCTGGCGCAGCATAGACTAAGGAACGGCTGCAGAATTTCAGAGAGGATGATACTGGAGGCCAAGAGAGAGAGAAAGATTAGATGATGAGCGAGTAGACCTGGGCGGTTGGATGGTGATTAGTGGACGAATGTAGGAGTTGCGAGCAGGGAAAGAGAGCGAGTAAAACACACGGACACACATACGCAGACACAGACACAGACGCAGAAAGGGACACAGGCTCACAGCAACACCTGATTTAAACAAAAACAAGAACCTCTCTTTGCGGGCATATAGGTATACAAAAAGGGCAGGCAGTGCATGGAATCAATGACGTCTTTCTCGCATTGAATTTTATATGATTGCCACTGTCTTATTATCTGCAACCGCATACCAGAAACCACGCATGCGTATAGGCCTACTTGCTTCCCAGTACTCCGCCTTCAGCCCTACATGCCCAAATATGCATACAACCGTGTTACATATAGGGGCCGTATTTGTATACATTACATACACACACACACACACACACACACACACACACACACACACACACACACACACACACACACACATATATATACCTCTTCTCTTTAGTCTTCTGCCATTGAGCAGGTTTGTGACATGGACGACCTAGTGATCCCCTCCGACCTCCGCCATCCCGCTCTGTCTTGCGTCTTCTTCTTGGTGCGACCATATGCATCTCGGTTATCGAGATCGCTCAGCATATTTAATCTTCTGCCTCGTTAGAGACGTTAGTCAGACAGACAAATGGAGATAGACTTTTAGCTGTCAATATTTTCATCTAAATACGTGATAATACAATTGGCATATAATTGTAACCCTCAGGCTACCAAGCTTTTTTGTAACACGGACTACCAGGGGGGTGGTTACCCCCTGGATTTTGGGTTTGGTTTGAGATATCATAACTTGTAATACACCATTGGATTCAGCATTCATTTCTGCACACAATGGTATATTTAGGTTTAGAAAATATGAATGCACCTCGAAATTACGAATTTTTTACCATGGGTACCCGTCGATTCCACAAAACGTACACATACGCATAGGGAATACATTAGACTCTGTGTGTTTTAAACATGATTTATATAATTATACAAGAATAGTTTACATATAATAGTTTACATATAATAAAGTCCAATCTCCAACTATAAAAACTAGTAATAGGCCTAAGTATATTTTATGTACAAATAAAACAAAAAACATGTAGTAGCTGCTGATAAACGTTTCGGTTTGCGTTGTAAAAAGCAACATTTTCGCGCATTTTAATTTATTTTGAGCACTTTCGGTCATCAAAAGACAAATTATTTAGTATAGAAAAGAGCGCTAAATGCCCTCTACAGAATGGCATTATTTATTTGTATTAAAATATAAATTTTGGATAAGTTATAATAGAAAAAACATGAAAATTTCATGAAAATAAAACACCTTTATATACATTTTAATTTATTTTGAGCACTTCCGGTTGTCAAAAGACAACTCAGTGAGCATGGAAATGTATCCCACACATTCCCTCTATAGAATGGTATAATTTGTGTCTCTTCATATTAAAGGGCGCAAAAGTTATAGTCGATAATCTAGGGGGTGTGGTATCCACCACCCCTCTGGTACCTTGGGTATATCGGGTATAACTTTTGAATGGTATGGTATATCATAATTTTTTTAGCTCAAAATGTGTGCCAATGAACCCTCTATAGCTACCTGAAACGTCAAAATTTTATTCCAAACAGAACACGTTTGATTTTGGAAAAACCTAGGATGGGTGGATACCATCCCCCCTCTTGGTAGCCCGAGGGTTAACATTGGATTGTAGTAGTAAACAGACAAATTTATAAATTGCCACGTCAAGAATAAATGCCCTTGTTACTTGTAGCAGCATGGATGTGTTATGGCGCCATAGAAATTGTTGTCATAGCATAACTTGTATGGTCCTATATAAATGGCATGATATATAAATATATATTGTATGCACGCATGGACTTTTTGTTCGTATACGTACGTACACTTACATACATGCATAAATACATACATGCATACATACATACATACATACATACATACATACATACATACATACATACATACATACATACTTAAACACACATGCATACTTACGTATATAGCCTACGTAAGAACGTACGTACGCACGCACACAAACATACATTCGTACAAACATACATAGTCCTATATAGGTTTTTCCACGTCTGATTTGCAGTTTGGATTCAAAAAGGGCCTGGGATGTTCACATGCAATCCTAGCAGTCAGAGCAGTTGTCGACTACTTTACAAGTCACGGGTCCACTGTCAACTTATGTGCACTGGACATGTCTAAAGCCTTTGATAAAGTGAATCACTTTACTTTGTTCAATAAACTAATGGACAGAAAGGTTCCTCGGGAGCTTTTGACCACACTTATAAGTTGGTATAGTCTGAGTGCAGCATTTGTGAAATGGGACAACATTTTATCAGAGATGATAACCCTAACATGTGGGGTTAGGCAGGGTGGTGTTCTATCCCCGGTGCTGTTTGCTGTCTATGTGAATGACATTATTGAAAAATTAAGTAGGTCTAGTCATGGGTGTAGAATTGGCGATACTTACTTGGGATGTGTCATGTACGCAGATGATCTCATCTTAATTTCAGCATCGCTGTGTGACCTCCAATCAATGGTTGATATTTGCTTTGCCGAGTTAAAAGGTATTGAGATGAAACTTAATGTAGCCAAATCTCAAGTTATAAGGATTGGAACACGGTTTCGTAATACATGTAAGTGCATTAAGGTCAATGGAGTAGAAATCAGTTTTGTTGACAAATTAAAATATTTGGGCTGTTTTCTGACTGCAGCCAAGTCATTTAAAATTAGTCTGCATGAAATGCGTGTGAAGTTTTACAGGTCATTTAATTCATTGTATAGTAAATGCTACAAACTCAGTGAACCAGTTTTGTTGCATTTAGTTGCTGCCCACTGTAAACCGTTTCTCCTTTATGGAATGGAAGCTGTGAGCCCTACCAAAAGTGAGCTGAACTCTTTAGAGTACACTTACAGCTCTGCAGTATGTAAAATTTTTAAAGTCTCCCATAGTAGTGTTGCATCTGTACTGCACTTCATGCATGAAATTAATATTACAGACTGCTGGTTATCCAGAAGATTGCGTTTTATCCAGAAATGCCTTTCACACAACAATGTTGTTGTCAGTTTTGCATCAATCTTCTCTTACACGCCTTAAGTGTTTGAGCGCTTGTTATTTTCAGTGTATATATTCTTGTTGTGTATAACATTTGATATATGGTTTAGGTCAACCTAGAAGTCCTATGCATGCAAACTTTTATAATAAGGAAACTTAGTCTGTTTTCTGTCTTTAGTGCTATGCAGGCAGATATGCTGTCCTGTGAATGCTGTATTTCTTTGTTGTTTTATTAATTGTGCTACCATCATTTGGTGAATAAAAGATTGATATAATATAATGCCTGACTTCTCAAACGAATTATGATAGCGATCGAGCACTTGACTAATGTCTTCGACATTATTATTATTATTATTACAGCGCTATAATTATAATAATGGAAGGCATTAAGTTATTAGCAGGCTGTGATTAGCCTAAATAAGTTTGATAGTCAAGTCGAGGTCCACTGGCTTCTATCCCGCCAGTGGCGTAGCTACCATGTGTGCAATGTGTGCAAAGCACACAGGCCCACGACCTCCAGGGGCTCACAGAGATTCTTTAAATATTAGCCTATAATCTAACTTAAGTATAGGCTACATTGTTTTGTGACAGATGTAGTTTTTGTGAACATACTTGCATTAGACTTATTCGCTACTTTACTGACGCCTGTCAACTGCCGTGCAGTCAGGTAAGCAGGCAGGCAGGCCTATACTGAATTCCCTTGAACCTGTTTTTCGTCTCGAGTCATGACGGTCAAAATTTGATTGCGCAATTACGCCAATGTGTGTGAACGACAATAAATAATACAGGTCTAGGTCTAATTCAGTTTTAAGT
The DNA here is from genome assembly GCA_949752735.1 of Lumbricus terrestris. Classification (NCBI taxonomy): domain Eukaryota; kingdom Metazoa; phylum Annelida; class Clitellata; order Crassiclitellata; family Lumbricidae; genus Lumbricus; species Lumbricus terrestris. The sequence goes on along the minus strand of OX457042.1, from coordinate 3,868,164 downwards.
TGAGAACAGTAAACGAATCATACCCGCATCTAAGTTTCGTTCACAAGCTTTCCTATGCAAAGG
>OX457042.1:3798101-3863101 GCA_949752735.1 Lumbricus terrestris | reverse complement strand
TCCTTGTCTGGTCTGCATAATATTATAATTACAACTCTGCTACAATAAAGAAGCCCTAAAGGACTAAGAAAATCCCGCTGACTATATGGACACCAAATGACAGATTTTATGAGTAAATTGGAGAAGGAATGGAATGAGTGAAAATTGAAGGCACAGCATGACATTGCACAAAATACCAAAGAACAACATGGCACAAATATTGTAGGTTATAATACTCACCATAACAAGAGTGATAACATAATATAATATATGAAAACATGGCATGACTTGAGATGGCATAAAGATAGTCTATCATGTTAAAGATATCATGTGTCTGTATGTTCTATTATCAACGAATTGAACAGGCTTAGAATAATAATCACAACAATAAGATGGGAGGTCATATATCATAACAACACCGTTACATATAACGAGACTAATATAACGACACTCGAGTGGCAGAAACAAGCTTAAGCATGCATAAGATGCTTGCCCTACTCCTATCTATCAGACCACAACAATAGAAACAGCTAGATCTCTATCAGTACTGATCATTATTAATTACTACGTTTGACTGCAAGATTTTCTATCAAATAAACGAAAATAGCCATAACCACAGTTTCTATTGCTCAAAGTGACAGTTGACAAAACATCTTTATTACATAATAACGGATATAGAAACTAACAAAAAGCAAATGGAGAGAACCCTTAAGGTACTACTGTCCCACTGTCAGGGTTTCCCAAATACAAGTGCAAATAAACAGTAACAGGTTATGCAAATTACAGAGTATTAAAAATTAATTTTATCTTAACTAATTAACTACATCCTGGGAAAACGTCTAAAGGTGATGTTGAGTGTGCCAATTTAGAAAAGTTGTTGAAAAATTAAAGAATATAGGCAGTAACATAGATGGTCTTCGGTAGGTTTAACAGGAGACAGCGTAAAGTAAATGACTTTTAAGTTTACGTTTAAACAAGGTGAAGGCTTCCGAATAAACAAGGGTAGCCTATAAAAATCTCTATGATGAATAATTACACAGCATAACATTGGTCAATGAACCTCAATACAATTATAATCTCTCCTCTTTTTGGAATACGCCGTCCCCTCTACTCGATCTCAAATTCTAACTGCATGGTGATCTCTCCCCATTTTCTTTTCTCAAAACTTGTTTCTTCTCTCGTGGCCTTGCACTCAGAGAACCTCTTTGAACGGTTCGCCCTATAAGTTAGAGGCGCTTTATAGATTTTTGTAATACGATACAATAACACGTGACAACGTAACATGGTGTATCGTATCACGACGTAACCTAGCAGCATTGCATCACGAACACATTGCAAATTACATCGATTGCAATAGATTAGGCTACTGCAAATTTGCATGTACGTTCGTACATTCGTTTTTCAATGTGCAATGTACGTTCGTACATTCGTTTTCCAGTTCGTAATGAAGGAAATGACGTTCAGTGGAGCAAGCGAGAGGAGTGACTGTGAGGCGGAGGTGGCATTGTTGCGCCAGCTGCGTCATCAGAACATCGTCACCTTCCACGATACTTTTTCCACCCGCACTGTAATCTACCTCGTCATGGAGTACTGTTCCGGAGGGGACCTTGCCCTGTACCTCAAGGACCAGAAGAACTACCTCAGAGAGCCGCAAATCATCAGCTGGACCCTTCAGATCCTTCAGGCTCTACGGGTCGGTTGGTGGTGTCGCTGTAATTATTAGGGATTTATGGGGCACCTATTCGGCAGACGATCGCCGATATGTCTTGACACGTCGTGCAAACATACAACTAGGGTTATGCAGTATTAAAGAGATAGAAATTTTACTTTGGTCATAAAAGGTAAAGACTAGGCAAGATAATGTGAAGTATATAGGGCAAGGTTGAAATAACTTATGTAACGTAAATTAGGTTACTATTATTTTTATTATTATCATTGTTATTATTATTATTGCGGTTGTGATTATTATTATTATTAGTAGTAGTATTATTATTAGTAGTAGTAGTAGTATTATTACTGCTGCTCGGCTACTACTGCTTCTGCTCTATCCTATTATTACTAATAATTATTGTCGTCATAGTTGCAACTATTATTATTATTATTCTTATCATAAATAGCATAAGGTTTGTTAAAATTAAAAGAGGAGGCAATTTCTTACTACAGACTCGCCAACATCAATCGTGCATCCTCAGTACATTCACCAGAAGATTAGATTAGATTAGATTAGATTAAAGAAACATTCGACCGTGCAACATGATCAGACAACCAATCCTTAAATAAACACGTGTTGCATTACTTAACAACGGTTTAGTCTGACGTAGTATAGGGAGTTGAATATGAGACTCGGGCGTGCTGAATACGGTAATATGGCATTAATTTTTCGTGTTGTTTGCAGTATCTGCACGGGCGACCGAAACCAGTTTTACATCGCGATATGAAACCAGCGAATATCTTTCTCACGGAAAGATTGTCGGTGAAGATCGGTGACTTTGGCGTCTCAAGGTATTCTAATCTAATCTAATCTAATCTAATCTAATCTAATCTGATCTAATCTGATCTAATCTAATCTAATCTGATCTAATCTGATCTAATCTGGTCTAATCTAATATTATCTAATCTAATCTAATATTATCTAATCCTATCTAATCCTATCTAATCTAATCTAATCTAATCTAATATTATCTAATCTAATCTAATATTATCTAATCCTATCTAATCCTATCTAATCTAATCTAATCTAATCTAATATTATCTAATCTAATCTAATATTATCTAATCCTATCTAATCCTATCTAATCTAATCTAATCTAATCTAATATTATCTAATCTGGTCTAATCTAATATTATCTAATCTAATCTAATATTATCTAATCCTATCTAATCCTATCTAATCTAATCTAATCTAATCTAATATTATCTAATCTGGTCTAATCTAATATTATCTAATCCTATCTAATCCTATCTAATCTAATCTAATCTAATATTATCTAATCCAATCTAATCTAATCTAATTTAATCTAATCTAATATTATCTAATCCTATCTAATCTAATCTAATCTAATCTAATATTATCTAATCCTATCTAATCCTATCTAATCTAATCTAATCTAATATTATCTAATCCAATCTAATCTAATCTAATTTAATCTAATCTAATATTATCTAATCCTATCTAATCTAATCTAATCTAATCTAATCTAATATTATCTAATCCTATCTAATCCTATCTAATCTAATCTAATATTATCTAATCCAATCTAATCTAATCTAATTTAATCTAATCTAATCTAATCTAATCTAATCTAATCTAATCTAATCTAATCTGATCTAATATTATCTAATCTGATCTAATCTGATCTAATCTAATCTGATCTGATCTAATCTAATTTAATCTAATCTAATCTAATCTAATCTAATCTGATCTAATCTAATCTGATCTAATCCAATCTAATCTAATTCAATCTAATCTAATCTGATCTAATATTATCTAATCTAATCTAATCTGATCTAATCTAATCTATATAATCTAATCTAATCTAATCTAATCTAATCTAATCTATATAATCTAATCTAATCTAATCTGATCTAATCTAATCTAATCTAATCTAATCTAATCTAATCTAATCTAATCTATATAATCTAATCTAATCTGATCTAATCTAATCTAATCTAATCTAATCTAATCTAATCTGATCTGATCTAATCTAATTTAATCTAATCTAATCTAATCTAATCTAATCTGATCTAATCTGATCTAATCTAATCTAATCTAATCTGATCTAATCTAATCTAATCTGATCTAATATTATCTAATCTAATCTAATCTGATCTAATCTAATCTATATAATCTAATCTAATCTAATCTAATCTAATCTAATCTATATAATCTAATCTAATCTAATCTGATCTAATCTAATCTAATCTAATCTAATCTAATCTAATCTAATCTATATAATCTAATCTAATCTAATCTAATCTAATCTAATCTATATAATCTAATCTAATCTGATCTAATCTAATCTAATCTAATCTAATCTAATCTAATCTAATCTGATCTAATCTAATCTAATCTAATCTGATCTAATCTGATCTAATCTAATCTAATCTAATCTGATCTAATATTATCTAATCTAATCTAATCTGATCTAATCTAATCTGATCTGATCTAATCTAATTTAATCTAATCTAATCTAATCTGATCTAATCTGATCTAATCTAATCCTATCTAATCCTATCTAATCTAATCTAATCTGATCTAATCTAATCTGATCTGATATAATCTAATCTAATATTATCTAATCTAATCTAATCTGATCTAATCTGATCTAATCTAATCTGATCTAATCTAATCTGATCTAATGTAATCTAATCTAATCTGATCTAATCTGATCTGATCTAATCTAATCTAATCTAATCTAATATTATCTAATCTGATCTAATCTAATCTGATCTAATCTGATCTGATCTAATCTAATTTAATCTAATCTAATCTAATCTGATCTAATCTGATCTAATCTAATCCTATCTAATCCTATCTAATCTAATCTAATCTGATCTAATCTAATCTGATCTGATATAATCTAATCTAATATTATCTAATCTAATCTAATCTGATCTAATCTAATCTAATATTATCTAATCTAATCTAATCTGATCTAATCTGATCTAATCTAATCTAATCTAATCTGATCTAATCTGATCTAATCTAATCTAATCTAATCTGATCTAATATTATCTAATCTAATCTAATCTGATCTAATCTAATCTGATCTGATCTAATCTAATTTAATCTAATCTAATCTAATCTGATCTAATCTGATCTAATCTAATCCTATCTAATCCTATCTAATCTAATCTAATCTGATCTAATCTAATCTGATCTGATATAATCTAATCTAATATTATCTAATCTAATCTAATCTGATCTAATCTGATCTAATATTATCTAATCTAATCTAATCTGATCTAATCTAATCTGATCTAATATTATCTAATCTAATCTGATCTAATCTAATCTAATCTGATCTAATCTAATCTAATCTAATCTGATCTAATCTGATCTAATATTATCTAATCTAATCTGATCTAATCTAATCTAATCTGATCTAATCTAATCTAATCTAATCTAATCTAATCTAATCTGATCTAATCTAATCTGATCTAATCTAATCTGATCTAATCTAATCTAATCTAATCTAATCTAATCTAATCTAATCTGATCTAATATTATCTAATCTAATCTAATCTGATCTAATCTAATCTGATCTGATCTGATCTAATCTAATCTAATCTAATCTAATCTAATCTAATCTAATCTAATCTAATCTAATCTGATCTGATCTAATCTGATCTAATCTGATCTGATCTGATCTAATCTAATCTGATCTAATCTGATCTAATCTAATCTAATCTAATCTCATCTAATCTAATCTGATCTAATCTAATCTAATCTAATCTGATCTAATCTGATCTAATCTAATCTGATCTAATCTAATCTAATCTAATCTGATCTAATCTGATCTAATCTAATCTAATCTAATCTAATCTAATCTAATCTAATCTGATCTAATATTATCTAATCTAATCTAATCTGATCTAATCTAATCTGATCTGATCTGATCTAATCTAATCTAATCTAATCTAATCTAATCTAATCTAATCTAATCTAATCTAATCTGATCTGATCTAATCTGATCTAATCTGATCTGATCTGATCTAATCTAATCTGATCTAATCTGATCTAATCTAATCTAATCTAATCTCATCTAATCTAATCTGATCTAATCTAATCTAATCTAATCTGATCTAATCTGATCTAATCTAATCTGATCTAATCTAATCTAATCTCATCTAATCTAATCTGATCTAATCTAATCTAATCTGATCTAATCTAATCTAATCTAATCTAATCTGATCTAATCTGATCTAATCTAATCTAATCTGATCTAATCTAATCTAATCTAATCTGATCTAATCTGATCTAATCTAATCTGATCTAATCTAATCTTATCTAATCTAATTAATCTAATCTAATATTATCTAATCTAATCTAATCTGATCTAATATTATCTAGTCTAATCTAATCTGATCTGAGCTAGCATTCTTTCAAGAATTTATATAGCTCCTCTTTAAGGGGAACTACTTAGAAGAGCTCCCCACTCTAGAACAGCCAAAAAAGTACAGCCTTGAGTTGAATAGAAAATGCTTCAATTGGAGCCACATGAAGCAGACGTATTAAACTCCTGTGAAAGTCCATTCCAGACAACTGGACCCACCATGAAAAAGGCTCGATTCAGCATGGTTGCAGTTCGTGCGAATGGAATCAAGAGCACTCCCGTTCTGTGCAGAACAGAGGGGCTGTGGCGTTGGATACCCGTGGAGCAACCGAACTCTCGTATAGGTATAGTCTGGGGCGACACCAAGCTGCGGATCCTATAAAACGCAATGCGCTGCCAGGTTGGAAGCCAGTGTAGTGTCCCCAGCATAATTTCATATAACATTTAATTCATGTAAGCAGTCTAAACCTGGTCATGAAAGTCTCGTGAATTTTCAAAAGTTACTTAGAGCGTAGGCGAATTATCCGGCATCTTCTTAGATGTTCGTAAAATCCCAGAAAGGATCTATAGAAAAGGAGTTGAATGTTTTTTCTACATAATAGGGAACTCGCGCACGTATTGGACCTGGCTCAAACAATGTGCGGAACTCCACTTTATTTGGCGCCAGAATTCTACCGAAATCAACCATATGACAATAAGGTATTTTGATTGCGGAATATTATCCATTCTAAATAATTATAATCTTATCTATAATGGTATTCATCCATCCATCCATCCATCCATCCATCCATCCATCCATCCATCCATCCATCCATTTAATCTTACATCAAACCTAATGTAACATAGCCTATATAATCTAATATAATTCTACCCATCCATCGACCATCGATCATCCCTCCATCCATCCATACTTTCATCCATCCATTCACACATCCATCCATCCATCCATTCACCCATCCATCCATCGATCCATCCATACATCTATCCATACATCCATACTTTCATCCATCCATTTAATCTTACATCTAACCTAATTTAACATAATCTATATAGTCTAATCTAATAATATTTTTAGTTTATTGTTTATTTGATTGATATAATATATTATTTTTTGTTGAATGATTAATTTAATTGGCTGACTGTTTTGTCTGATTTCTTTCACTGATTGCTCAACTGACTAATTTGACTGATTGTTCAGCTGACTGTTAGATTGATTGCTTTACTGATCACTTGGCTTTTTTACTTTTAAATTTCAGATCGATATCTGGTCCCTGGGTTGTTGCGTGTACGAAATGATGACTTTCAAACAGGCCATCAATCCACTTCTTTTGGGCACATTAAACATCGTCTGCGTAAGTCGGCGATTCTTTCAATAAACAGATTCAACTTCCGGTAAATTTAATACGAACTCATCGAAGACCAAAGAGGAAAGACAATTAGACACTCCTTGGGAAAACCCTTCAATAAACATGAATGAACAAACGAACGAACGAATTAATTAATTAATATGTGAATAAATGAATTAATTAACGAATTAGTGAATTAATTGGCCGATACATGAATGTGTGCATGAATTAATGAGCAAACGAGTTGGCATACTGTGACAGACAGCGTTGATAAAATAATTATTTATCACACTTGGTAAGTAAGTAAGTAGTTAGGTAGGCTAGTAGGTAGTTAAGTGAGCAAGCATATTCTCTTATTGAAACCAGCTGCAATCCGCATTCTGGCATACGTACATCATAATTATATAATAACAATAGGCAATCGATGGTTAATATAAACAAAAATCATTCTAACATTTTCACGTTATGGCGAGCTAACGGTTAAACACAGACATTTGATCAGGACTGAAGAGAATAGGCCAATGGTTTCTTTGGAGACAGAAGGGGCAGGAATTGCGTTTCCTAGGACCACCGAAAACAGTCAGGTGTCGGCTTTGAAGCATAGTAACTTGCTCAAAGTTTGAACTGACTCTGCGTTTGAAGGTATCCGCTACTTACTGTTTGCTGTTTAATGACCTTCTGTGATATCAAAGATGATTATCAAAGATGATTATCAAAGATGATTATCAAGGACGATTATCAAAGATGACTATCAAAGATGATTATCAAGGACGATTATCAAGGATGATTATCAAAGATGATTATCAAAGATGATTATCAAAGATGATTATCAAAGATGATTATCAAAAATGATTATCAAAGATGATTAATCAAAGATGATTATCAAAGATGATTATCAAAGATGATTATCAAAGATGATTATCAAAGATGACTAATCATAGATGATTATCAAAGATGATTATCAAAGATGATTATCAAAGATGATTATCAAAGATGATTATCAAAGATGATTATCAAAGATGATTATCAAAGACGATTATCAAAGATGATTATCAAAGATGATTATCAAAGACGATTATCAAAGATGATTATCAAAGACGATTAGTGTCACCCTCCTCCTTTATCCAGGCTTGGGACTGGCAATGCAAAGGGATCATAAATAATATATGATGTGTTTCGACTGTACACTGCACAGCTCAATCCGATGCCGACGAACTACAGCAAAGGTTTGTTGGACATCGTGGTCAAGATGTTGTCCGTTGATCCATCGGGCAGACCTTCAGCCGCTCAGTCGTTCGACCAAGTCAAAGCACTTCTCCATATCAAACCAACACAGGATTCTCTAGGTCCAGGGTAAGAGAGACAGGGGCGTGTAATGGGTGGTTGGGGGTCAGACGGAGTCGCTACTCCCTCACCCATATGAGAGTAGGCCTACTCGCGCCTACCCATTAGCATTATCACTAGTTAATTATACCTACTTGCGCATGTATGCGTGCAGTGCTGTGCGTGTGTGTGTGTGTGTGTGTGTGTGTGTGTGTGTGTGTGTGTGTGTGTGTGTGTGTGTGTGTGTGTGTAAAAGAGAGAAAGGCAGGCAGGCAGACAGACAGCTAGACACACATGCAAACACACAAACACACAGCGCTTTCGATTAGATTTTGCTTTGATCTATTTACTTGCGTTATCAGCTGATAATAATTATTGTTCAACTTTTCAATTTACTGTCTCTCTCTATATATATTAATATTCATCTTACTTTCTGCCTTGTATTGAAATACTGCTAGATGTGTCCGTGTATGTATGTGTGTTTGTATGTCTGTCTGCATGTATGCACATGCATATGTTTGTATGTATGTATGTATGTATGTATGTATGTATGTATGTATGTATGTATGTATGTATGTATGTATGTATGTATGTATGTATGTATGTGCGTGTGTGTGTGTGTGTGTGTATGTGACTATGTATGTATGCTTGTATACATGAATGTATGCATGCTCCACCGTATCTTCGAGAACTCTTTGTTCTATCTTGAGTGTTCAGCGTCGATCCACCCTTCGATCAGCTCCAAGCTGAGCTTCTGGCTCCCCGCTCGTCCGCTGCTAGCCGACAGCGTCGTTCATTCTCTTTTGCTGGTCCTACAACCTGGAATGGTCTCCCTGTTACACTGCGCTTAATTCCCAAGGGTCACTTCACTCTGTTCTTTAAGAACCTCAAAGCTGTCTTATTTAGCCGTGGTTGGGTCGGGAGTGTTTCTGAGTAGCCTACTTGAAAGACGCCATATAAATTTCTAAAATAAATAAATAAATAATGTTGGTGATGGATGGGACCAAACCTCCTAGTCTTTCTTATGATCCCATAGCTACACCCAACTCCACGTTGGTCATAGTCTGACCTCCCTAGTTATTTAGTTATTTATCCACAATTCTTAGTGGGGCGCGGTGGTGTAGTGGTGGCGTCGTTGCCTTGAAGCCGGAAGGTTCGAGGTTCGAATCCACCTCAAGTCACCGCGTATAGGGACCTTGGGCAAGTCCTTCACTCGCAATTGCTCAGCGCTTCGGCGTGAAACTCCGATGCAGTGTCCGCTCTGCAGTCGGGAGCGCCTCTGAGTAGAGAGAGAGAGAGCTTGAAGGGGTGCTATAACAAGTGCACATACAAACAAACAAACAAAATTCTTATACTGGATAAGATTGCGTCTATACTAATTAACTTACCATAGATCTCTTTCAATTCGATATTGATCTGACCTTTATCGTTTTCCATCGAACAGGTCATCATCGGTTTCCGCCTTCCTTCCAAGACCACCATCCTCTCCGTCTCCACCTTCTTCCCCCGCTGCTGTGATTGCCTATGACATGCCCGTCGATTCCCTCATTCTCATCAGAGACCAGCAGCGCAGGAAGGTCGATGGAACAGCCGGTGCCACCCCCGCTGAACTGGAGGACGAATACGATTGCATTGAGTAAGTAGAAACTTTAGAAGCAGTGAAGTAATGGCAATACGTTACAACGGTAAGTGTAATCAAAGACTTATTTAGTGCTTTTCCATGGTTCCCCCGCAGATATTTATACAGAGGGGGGAGAGAGATACGAAGCACAATAGCCACGGTAAAAGTTTTTGCGAGAGCATGAAAATCCAAGACCGAAAATTAGGATTATGGTATTTTTCATATTATAGGTTTTTTAAATGTAAAATTTGAAAATTAGAAACAGTAAATTATCGAAATAAGATCATAACAGAGGCGTCACTACGCACGAAATATTTATGCGTATAGGGCCTACCATCAGAATTATATTATAATCAACGCTGTCGAAATGACGAGAATTGTTTTATTCTTACCAAATGTTAAATTTCTTTGTTTCACTTTGATGATCTCAGTAGGCTAATCATGCTGCGATTACATTACATCATTTGTTTTGCGATTACATTACATCATTTGTTTTGCGATTACATTACATCATTTGTTTTGCGATTACATTACATAATTTGTTTTGCGATTACATTACATCATTTGTTTTTTTTAGCCTCGATGAATTTGAAGATACACTAAAGGGAGATGTAACTACAATTATTGCTCTCCTTACATTTCCAGCAAAAAATGTATGATTGGATGGATGGAAAGAAAGGATTAGGCAAATATATGGATGAATGGATGGATGGGTTTGGGTAGGTGGGTTGTGTGTGGTGTGTGGATGGGTGGATGGATTAATGGATGGAGGGATGTATGTATGAAGGAATGGATGGATAAATGAACCACTAACTGAACGTACAGGTCAACGAAGTAATGAATGAATGAAGTAGCCTACTTAATGAATAAAGTAATGAATGAATGAATGAATTAATTAGTTAATGACTGAAAAATGAATGATTAATTAATTAATTAATATGTGCTAATTAAGTAAGTGGTAACTATGTAAGTAAGTAAACTAAACAGTAGTCAATTGAATAAATAAACTGACCTATTTGAAAATGAATGACTGAATGAATTGATTAAAAAAATAATGTAAAAAATAATGAACATACGATGGATAATTCGTTCCTTTATCGTGGCATATACGTAAATAAGTATCGTACCTAAACCGTCTAAACCCTGATCATGCCATGCCTTGTTTTGTGTTTCTTGCCAAACCATGCCTTGCATTAGCTTTTGTTGGTTTATCTTATATACTATACCAAATCTGTTCTAACCCCGTGCAGATGGGATCGAATTCAGGCATTTTAGTGTAAATTGCATTGAGTGTGTTTCTTTTTCAGGCGATTCCAATAATGACGCCTTCCTGGCGCCTGAGAGAATATGGCTACAAGTTCAACGATAGTAAGCAAAGTTTGTATCATATGTATGCATGTATGTGTGTATGCAAGGGTTGATAGAGAAATTTTCAAGGGGGCGGCCACAAATTTCGGTGACCTTTGCTTTTTTTAGTCGTTTGGTCGAAATGTCTGGAAAATATACCAATTTTTTCTGCCAAAATAACAAAATGCTGGCGTCGACTTAATCTCTGCAGGCAATGAAATAATATTATAGGCCTACTATGAGCTCTCTAGTCTCATTGTACCCTACTTTTCTCTCTCGCTGCATTGATTTAATGCTTGTTGAAACCAAATCGGGGGCACCTTCTATGCACTTTTGAAATGGGGGAGGGGCATGGCCGGATTGGCCCTGGATCCGCCCCTGTGTGTATGTATGTTTGTCTTTATATGTGGATGCATGCAATTATGTTTGTATGTATTTTGCCTGCATGACTCTATGCATGGTTGGGTCACAGCTGTTCTGACCTTTATTTTCCAATATGATCACTTCAGTTTAAAAATCTCAAGTTTGTTTTTCTTTTACTTTCATAACTGACTAGCAGCACCCTTATGATGATTGTATTAAGATTATCAGTCAAGCTATATGTATTCAATCTGTTTACATTGTCTGATCATCTGCCATTCCACCAGCAACTGATATTGGGGTACACGTGATAGCGGGACTTTTTCCTTGAGTGTTCAACCGTATATGATCCTTTCCTTATTATATACTGTTTATTCTTATGATATACTGTTTATTCTTTCTGTTATGCTAATCATTAATGTTATTGTTAATGTTGTTAGTCTGTGTTTTTTGTGATCAATGTGGTATGGTTGTTGCCTTAATAAAATGGTATTTCATTTGATTGATTTTGTCAACATATAATAAGCCTTTGCCAAGTCAAAGAATGTGTGTGTGTGTGTGTTGGGGGTGTGGGTGTGTTTGTGTATATATATGTTTGCATGTATGTATCTATGTATGTATGCATGTGTGTGTTTGTGTATTCATTAACTCATTCATTCCGAAAATTTATATAGTGCCCCTTCAAGCAGACTACTCAGAGGTGCTCACATCCCAGCCATGGCTAAAGATAAATGCACTGAGCAAGTGGTAGAGTAATCACTAATCAATCAACGAATAAATGTATGAAGATATGTATGTATGTATGTATGTATGTATGTATGTATGTATGTATGTATGTATGTATGTGTGTATGTATGTATGTATGTATGTATGTGTGTATGTATGTGTGTATGTATGTATGTATGTATGTATGTATGTATGTATGTATGTATGTATGTATGTATGTATGTATTTATGTATGTATGTATGTATGTATGTATGTATGTATGTGTGTATGTGTGTATGTGTGTATGTGTGTATGTATGTATGTATTTATGTATGTATGTATGTATGCATGTATGTATGTATGTATGTATGTATGTATGTATGTATGTATGTATGTATGTATGTATGTATGTGTGTATGTATGTATTTATATATGCATGTATGTATGTATGTATGTATGTATGTATGTATGTATGTATGTATGTATGAATGTATGTATGTATGTATACTGTGTATTTTTCATTTGTGCCGTGCCTTCAGTAAACTCCAAGGGTTCTGAACTGAAAACCTACAGATTCCCACGTGCCGTGAATGCATGGATCATGGATCTCGTATCATACACATCATGGTCATCACAAATCATGGATTAAGGCTCATGGAGCAGCGATTACAGATCATAGGCCATGGATCAGAAACAGATCAGAAATCATGGCGATGTGAATCATTGATCATGGATCATAGATTATGAGGCACGGATCAAAATCCGAGATCTTTTATAGATCATGAATAATGGATTACTGATCATGCATGTATGCAGTTCATGGATCACAGATCATAGAGCACAGATCATAGAGCACAGATCGTAAATTACGGATCATAGCTAGTAGATTGCAGATTATGTATCCTGGATGATCGTGGAAGCCTTTATGGTTTGTGGATTGATTTTCCATGTGAACAGATGGTCGGCTGATTGATATCAACAATGGAGAGGGATTCAAGTATGATGCTCTTCCAAAGAAACCGGATAACGAGAAGCGTTATCGAGAAATTGCAAAGGTTAGCATATAACTTGCTTCACTACTTGTTCTATTTATACATATAACTAGCTAAAAAGCTAAAATAATAGTACTACTGCGTCTACTAATACTGCTACTGCCGCCGCCGCTGCTGCTGCTGCTGCTACTACTACTACTACTACTACTACCACCACCACTTCTACTACCACTATCACTACCACCCGTCTACTACTACTACTACTACTACTACTACTACTACTACTACTACTACTACTACTACTACTACTACTAATAATAATAATAATAATAATACAAATTTTGATGATGTCAAGAACTATTGCAGCAACAAAACAACAGCAACAACAATGATAATCATAGGTGCAATCACGTCCTAAAAGTTGGGGGGGGACCATAACGAATCACGTCATAAAAGTTGGGGGGACCATAATAATAAAGTTAGGGGACCACTCAAAAGTTGGGGGACGCGTCCCGTGGGTCCCATAGGGTGGTTGCGCCTATGATGATAATAATATATCATTTTGAAGAACGAGCAGTGACATAATTATCATGTGGTAGAGAAACCGACCCATTTTAACTTCTGTCTTTCCTTCAACAGGCGGTCACCGAATACGTCTACGAACTAATGGAGAAGGAGCTATGCATGCAGAGAATCTACTTGCCGGTATTTAATTATTAACAGTCTACAATACAATCTAATGCAAAGCAATGCAATGTAATGACAAATAATAAGCCTAAGCTAAGCATTGGCCTCATTCTAAAGCAGCGATCGCGTATGATCATATATGTCCATATATGCAGGGAGGGTTGATCGAATTTACGCGATTTTGTGTATGGATGGATTGGGGGGAGGTCTGACCAAAATGTACGTACGCAAAATAAATGTCTAATTATGAAGTTCATGTTAATCCATTTATCACTGTATTATCAATTTATCCTATACTAGTTGGGGTAGGCCTACCCGGCGTTGCCCGGGAAATTTAGGATTCGACCCGCTGCCGGCCACAACCACACCACACTCCACGCCCCCACCCCTACACATTTTAACGTGATTACGTCACGAAAGTAATCAGCAGGCAATTCACATGGACACAGTAAATGTGAATTCTGATAGAAAATGTTAAAATATAGGCACAACTGAAAACTAAGGGACTTCGGGGAAGCAATTCGCAATGAAGATTCCATTTTTTAAAGGATGGGCCTGAAACCCAAATCTGTTACAATTCTGATTATCATGTTAACTGTTAGAATTATTTGCGATCGTAGCTCGACTGCGAGAGGGGCGAACCGTGGACGTTCATCTACGTCACACCGAATATATTTTCAAATACAAAGAAACTGTTGATTCTGATTGGCGGAGCCGGACCAATCAGAGCGGGAATTTGGTCACGAAAGTAGGTCATCCTCTGTCCCAATATCCTCTGTTTGATCACTACTTGATCTATTTTCTTGTAAGTTTCAACGTTTTATTAATGTATGAAATAGCTAAAAAAAACAAGTTAATTATTTAACTGATTACTTTTAATTATATCTATTTACACCGTGTCTCAATAAAAAAGGTGCAGAATTGTTTTTGTCAGAACTTCGTCAAATTTCCACCAATCTTAATCACTTTTGGCAGGTAGATGGAAAAATGGCTGAAATTTCATGCTATATTTAAATTTTCCACCTCGCCTGATTCATATCACCGCACTACCTTGTTAAACACAGATGTACCAATTTTTCATATAACGGCGTCTCGAAGCTTGGCTGCATTGAAATCCATTGCATCGAACCGGATGTCAAAGTGAATGGGGCATATGCTTACTATCGCTACAACCTTCTTGCCCAGAAGATACCGTCAGACATACGCCGGATATCCGAGGGCGAGTTTTTTGTCTTCCAACAGGATGGTGCCCCGGCGCATCGAGCACGCGACACAGTCTCTTTCCTGGAGCGAGAGACGCCCGACTTCATTCCTCCAACTCTGTGGCCGCCGAATTCATCAGATCTTAACTCAGTCGACTATAGCACATGGAGTGTGCTGCAGGAGAAGGTTTACCAGTCCAGAATAGCCAGTGTCGACGAACTCAAAACGCGTCTGATCGACGAGTGGGCGCGCTTTGACCAGTCGATTGTTGATGGTGCTATCTTATCTTATCTTATCTGACCATTTCGATCAGTGGCATCGCCGTCGTAGCGCTTGTGTCCGCGCATGCGGTGCACAATTCTAACACTTTTAAGCAGATCTGACATAACAATTAAGAAACTCTGCTATTTACTTCATTGCGTGCTAATTCAGACGTCAGATAGTTTGTTGGAAGTATTAAAATCTAAGCGTTATATGAAAAAATGGTACATCTGTGTTTAACAAGGTAATGCGGTGATACGAATCAGGTGAGGTGAAAAATTTAAATATAGCATGAAATTTCAGCCATTTTTCCATCTACCTGCCAAAAGTGATTAAGATTGGTGGAAATTTGACAAAGTTCTGACAAAAACAATTCTGCACCTTTTTTATTGAGACACGGTGTATATATGCCACCTAATTTACACTTGTATATGTATGAATGATAAAGATGACGATCTCTATGATGATAACTGCAAGATTTACTGACTGACTGACTGACTGACTGACTGACTGACTGACTGACTGACTGACTGACTGACTGACTGACTGACTGACTGACTGACTGACTGACTGACTGACTGACTGACTGACTGACTGACTGACTGACTGACTGACTGACTGACTGACTGACTGACTGACTGACTGACTGACTGACTGACTGACTGATGGTTTAGGTACCTCACTCAATTAAACTTAATGACTGATTGATTGAAACAATTGTGAAAGTGAAAGTGAAATTGTTTTGTTCTTGTTGGTGATGGTGATGTCAATGATGATGAAAATGTTGTTGATGATCATGCTGATGATGATGCTGATGATCACAGTGTTAATAATGCTGACGATGATGGTCCTGCTAGTAACTTATTGTTCCTCATCTATCGATCAGAGCCGTCATCAACGATAGCATAGACGCCGGATCCCAGATCCCTTTGATCCGCGAGGCGACCAGGAACGGATACGCAGTGCTGCTCCTCAACCAGAACCAGACGTTCCTCGAAGTCGACGGATTCAGGGTTAAGATACGGGTGAGGATCACACCTGTATCTATTTGAGGCCTTGCGGGTTTAAGTTATTGAAAAGGGGGGGTCATGGCAAATATGACAATGGTTCGCTTGTTCTAATATATAGGAGAAGAACTATACTACATCGGTTGTGCTATTTTGTGTTGAGCACTATTATGTTATTGTATTTATAATATGCTTTTATGTTGCATTGTCTCGTCTATGCTATTACAGTTATTTATGTCATGTTATTGCTTTGTTGCACAATAGTTGTTAAAAACCATTCTTGAGGTTTTTTGTAAAATTATTTCCTAAAAAAATCTGGTTTTGTTTCTTATTTTTTCTGTTTTCAATTTTTCTGTTTATTTTGTTTATTTATTGTCCACTCTGAGTGTTTCTATGCGCAAATCAAAACTGTCCTCTTCAGCCGTGCTGGGTGAGGAGCGCTTCTGAGTAGTCACCTTGAAGAAGTGTTTTATAAATCCCTTTAATGAATTTGTCGATTGATATTAAATTGCATAAAGAATTGTTTAATGCAGTAAGCGGCCTACAGGATACGAATAGTAAAATTATTTTGTTCCTTTTTTATTTAAGGGAGAAACGACTTTTTTCTTTTCTTATTACCTTTCTCCCGTTTTTAACATCTAGCGTTGCACTGTTTGACGGTATATTGTATGTTTCTATGTGCACTTGTTATGGCGCCCCTTCAAGGAGTCTACTCAGAAGCGCTCCCGACCACAACGCGGACGCTGAATCGGAATTTCACTCCGAAGCGCATGAGCAATTGCGAGTGAAGGACTTGCCCAAAGACCCTACGGGGCGGCTAGGTGGATTCGAACCTGCAACCATTCGGCTGCACGGCAACGAACATACCCACTGCACCACCGTGCCCCACAATTATATTGCGTTCTCTTATAAATCTGTATTTTATTCACATTAAGCTATGCTAAGTGATGCTCTGTTGTTTTAAAGGAAAATCAAAACGAGATGGAACATACGTTGTACGTGTGGGACAAAGTCATCCTAAACAACACGAAAGTGAAGCACATTGCCATCATGACACACAGCGAGGGAGCAGAAATTGCTGCAAAGCTTGTAAGATAATTGTAATGCACGACCTTTTAAACCATCACTTTCTAACCTGTCAAACTTTTGCCTAACCGTGACCCCTACCATGATCGAATAGTGTCTAACCTTGAACCTTGACCCTCAGACATTGACTCTACTATACTGAATCCTTAAACTATAACAATGTGGCCCTAACCCCCTAGTACAGGCCTTAATCCTCAAGTTTTAGACTTCTTAATCCCCAACCTTGCAACCCTATAACCCATGAAACCATATACCTTTTAATCGCTGCCTTCTAAATACTGGCTTTACGAAGAAATAGATTTGTTTAGTCTATGGTGCTACTATAGATATGTATGCTACTTCTACTGCTACTTCTACTCTTGTTACTGCTGCGACTATTGCTGCTATTATTGGCAATAGTAGCAGCAATAGTCGCAGCAGTAACATGAGTAGTCTACTGTTGCTACTACTGCTGCTACTGCTGCTACTGCTGCTGCTACTATTGCTGCTACGAGTAAGCCTAATAATAATTATAATAATTATTATAATTATTATGATAATGATATTGATAATGATAATGACTACGGTTTCCATTGTTAATCATACTTTCTGTTACTGATGTAATGTAATGTAATGTAATGTAATTCAGACAATTTGTATAGCATCGTCAGTAGCAAGCTACTTCTAGGATGCTTTACACGCATAATGTCAACTGTCAGAGTAAATGTCATGAGCTCGAGAGCAAGTGTAGCTTCAATTGTTTTTAAAAAGTTGATACAGTTTTGATATCCTGGATGGTTGATGGAAGACTGTTCCAGGCGATGTAGACCATTGAAGATAATAAAAGAATTCTAATACTAATTGTACAAAAATAATGATCATAATGGTATACTGTTCACATTTTTATGCTAGACTATAATAATAATAAAAAAATTAATAATAATAATAATAAAAATAATAATACTGTTGCATTTCGAGGCACGTTTGCAAAAATGACCGATGAGGATGATCATTAAGTCCAGAACATCAGCAAAGCTTTTACTATTGTTTTTAAAGCCTGATGAATCATTTATACCACGGGCGGAGTTAATAAATAATTATAATAATAATTATGATAATAATGATGATAATAATAATAATAATAATAATTTTGATAATAATAATAATACTAAAAATAATAATTTTGATAATAATGATAATAAAAATAATAATAGTGTGGCTCTTTTCCAATGCGGTGGCATTCCGCGGTTCTTTTCCTGCACTTGATTTCAACGACAACTAGGTGCCGTTCCAGATGTTTTTATTTTATTAATTAGGGTGAAAGTCCATGAGGGATCATATATACCTCGGGACAAAAAAGCTTCAAAAAATTTAAAATAAATAATAAAAATGATTTGTACTTCGTGAAAAACAAAAAGAACAACAAAATAATGGTTAGAATAATAATAGCAATCGTTTAATTTTACAGGCGATCGCACGCAAGGACAGCTTCATGCACCTCGTCTTTGGCGTGGCACTCTGCAATCCACGTAAGGAAGACTTACTCCAGGGCGCTCCAAAAGAAGTCGTCGACTTATTTACAACAGTAAGATACACACGAAACTCTACTTTGTCATCGCAATTGTAAATGTAATCAATCGATTTCTCTGCAGCCTGACTTTTGCTACTATTGCTATTACTTTAGAGTACTTCTCTTAATTTGACTGGAAAATTTAGGTTTTTCGCCTATGCACTACGACCCTCAGGTGCGGGCGAAATTGTGGCTAAGGTCTAGAAATTGGGTGCTTTTGTTAGTAAAATATGGGTTTCTCGCCCCCACCCAAGGTAGAGGGGATTGGCCAACCCCTCCACTGGGTCTGGGTGGTCCTGGTGGACCCCCTGTCAAGATGCATAGTTTCTGGTGAATAGCTGCGATACTGTGGGTGTGCATTCTGGACAAACGTACACATACACAAACATTTGACATTTGACATATCTCTATCGAGATTTCTGCCATGGGGTGGGGGGTTGAACTCCGGACCTCCCACCATCTAACTGTCCAGCACCTTAATTGCTCACCCACACTAAATTAACTTGTTCTTAAACAATCTATTCTCAATTGAATTTATTTATTTAAAGAGTTCAAAAACGTGGGTTGCAAGCAAGAAACCACTGGACACGGTGATCAAGAAAACCGCACTTCTAAATATCTTTACGAAGGAGAAACAAGACCAACACTCAGCAGGTACTTCGTTGTATTGTATTACTCCGCAGCATTAGAATTTTACTATGATGAATTTGTGATGATTTTTTCTATTCTTTCATTCGTTCAAGACTCTATTAGCGCTTCTTCAAGGGGACTACTCAGAAGCGCTCCCGACTCTAGCACGGCAAAAAAGAACAGTTTTGAGTTTAATAAAAAAAATGTTTCAGTAATAACCCCAGAAAGTAGACGCAGCTCCTGTGGGAGCCCATTCCAGACAACAGACAATTATAGTTCTTTATGATTTTGAATCTCTATTGTATTAAATCTTTATGATTATGATTCTATATTATATTAATTCTTTGTGATTTTGTTTCTTTATTTATATTAATTCTTTATCAGTTTGATTGCATATTGTATTAATTCTTTATGATTATGATTCTCTACTATATTAATTCTTTATGATTATGATTCTTTTTTATATTAATTCTTTATGATTATGATTCTTTATTTATATTAATACTTTATGATTATGATTCTCTACTTAGTAGAGAATCATAATCATAAAAAAATTAATAGAATAAAGAATCATAATCATAAAGAATTAATATAAATAAGAATCATAATGATAAAGAATTAATAGAATAACGAATCATAATCATAAAGAATTAATATAGTAGAGAATCATAAACATAAAGATTTAATATAAATAAAGAATCATAATCATAAAGAATTAATATAGCAGAGTCTACTGTATTAATTCTTTATGATTATGATTCTCTATTTTATTAATTTTTTCTGATTATGATTCGTTATTCTACTAATTCTCTATGATTATGATTCTTTATTCTATTAATTCTTTCTTTATCATTATGATTCTTTATTTATATTAATTCTTTATGATTATGATTCTTTATTTATATTAATTCTTTATGATCATGGTTCTTTTTTATATTAATTCGTTACGATTATGATTCTTTATTTATATTAATTCTTTATGATCATGGTTCTTTTTTATATTAATTCGTTACGATTATGATTCTTTATTTATATTAATTCTTTCTGATTTTGATTCTTTCTGATATTAGTTCTTTGTGAGAACGATAATGCATAACAATTGTTCTTTTGCAGGTGACGAAAGACCAGAGTGGACGGCATTCAAATCGATGAACCCCGCATTTGAATTCATTCAAAAACAATATGAAAAGTGTTCGTCAGATTAATACAGTTGTCCCCCATCGACCAAGAAAGATATCGAGCATCTAAGGCCACAAGACAGTTGAACTGTGATAGCCTACTCGTCCAACTTTATCAAATCCAACAGACATCTTGAAGGTGTAGGAGTTATGGCCACGCTATACGTGTATTTCTACCAGAGATGAATATTGAATAACTCATCGACTATAATAGGTTCTAATCAGTCAGAGCTGATTCTTATTCTAGTCGATTGGCTGTAAGATTCTGCAAATTCTAATTCCAATCGATTTGCAAAGTTTAGCAGCTTTTTCGAATTAGAATAAATTAGCAGTTCAATTAATCAACTAGCTTAACGATTAGACAAACCTGCAGGTACGGTAATTGTTATGCTAATCGATAGGTTACGAGGCTTTGCTGATTCTTATCCTTATCGAATAGCAGATTTCAGCAGCTGTTTCAAGTCATAATTGATCAGCGGTTTAGCTTTTTAATTTGCTAATTGATATGACGAACTGCATGCAATTCTTATTCTAATCTGTGAACTAGGCTACTAAGTTTTGCGAATTCTATTTGTGATCTATCTATCAGCATGTTTCAGTAGGTAACTGGGTAATAGATTGGCAGTTTTACTTATCGTACCCATCTCTGATTTCTATATAGGGCTTAACTCATTTACTACAGTTGTTTTTTCCATCGGATTTCTGCAACATTATGAAGCATAATAGTTATAGTTATGCGGTCCATCATGGTAACACAGCAATCCCATTGTTGGTCAATCCTCTTGAATACGTTGTCTAAGATTCAAACCTGCCACGTGAACTTCTCAACCTGTCTTTGCCTTGTATGAGGTCTGAATCGACTCTGATAAGTTTATCTTGAAATGACGCTATATAAGTTGACAATTGCAAGTAGACCTAAAATTTCACTTGTCGTTTAACTATTCATCTTATTTGCCAAGTATAATAAGCTGCAGAAACTAAACTTATCTTTTTAAACTATCGTATATGATTTTCATTGCTTATTTTAACTCATGTACAGCACCATGAACTTTCTCATCATGTTGTCTTACCTTTGTTGCGCTACGGAAGTGGGCTTCATAAATCATGTTTATTATAATAATTCGGCATAACTCCGAACGGCGGTCCCAAATTAATATATATATAGTCTATATCGTCAAATGTTGTAATTGTCACACAACAACTTGAGGTACATGTATACTTTCCGAAAACATCCGACTTGTGGCTAAAGCGCCACTGGAAAGCATCATGCTGATAAACTCCGTTATAGATATGTCCAACGTGTTGATGAAATAGAAGCTGGATTTATGGGAAAAAATAAAATGGTTTTCTATGTTAAGCTGTATTGATGATTTTCATTCATGTATTTCAACATGCATCCAGCTTCTAGCCTACTTCAGATCTAAAATTACCTTCTATTTCTCTCTCGTTATTTTCGTCAATCCAGCTTCTATTTCATATATAAATATACCCTCATCCAGCAGCTTCCATTACTTAAGCGTATTTCATCAATCCAGCCTCTATTTCAGAACTAGAAACACCTTTATCCAGCTTTTATTTCTCATGCGTTATTTTCGCTAACCCAGCTTCTATTTCACCTCTAAAAGAACCGTCATCCAGATTCCATTTCTTTTGCGTTTTTCCATCAATCCAACCTCTATTTCACCTGTAAAGACTTTCATCCAGCTTCCAATTCTCAACCGCTGGACCAGTTGGATAATTAGCCCAAGTTTGAGCAAATATACCTACAGAAATAGGCTGTGCGCAGCAACGGGGGTGTGCGCAGTATGAAAATAGCATGGAAAAACAGCAATTTTAATTTGGGACCGCCGTTCGGAGTTATGCCAATAATTCCTTCATCTTTCGCTCTATTACTAACTATATGGTAAACAAACACGCACACCCGCACGCACGCACGCACACGAATACACACATGATATATATATATAATTATTATAATATATATATATATATAATATATGTATATATAATATGAATATATAATATATTCAATTATTCATATTGTATATACATACATATTATATATATATATATATATATATTATATAAATAAATATATTTGTTTTCTTCAATACAGTGGCGTAGTCAAGGGGTTTCGGGGGGTAGCCCCCCTCCCCCCCATTGGCTTAGGGGAAAAGTTTTTTAAGGTTATTTATCCACTTAAATAAGAAAACAAAACAATTGCTTGTAGTAACAATTGTTTTTCTTTCCTTTGTTACTTTATTCCCTTTTTTCTGTAATACTGTTGGGTTGGCGTCAGGAAGGGCATTCGGCCAGGCCATGAAACCCCCTAAATCCCATCATAAATTCCTGGCTACGCCACTGCTTCCATAGCCACTGCTCTACGTAATGACAGCAGCTGTGACTGGAAAAAAACTAGGCCGTTAAATTTTGACTAATTTTGTCCCAGCTGCTACAACGATAACACACGGTCGTAGCGTCACTACAATGGCGTCCACATTAATTAACCCACACGGGAGTCGCATGGCCAGCGCACGACCAACGTTTGTGGACATCACAACCAGACACATAATACACTATACACTGCACTGACTGCAGTGTCAACTGCACAGCTGTTCTCGCCGTAGCCCAGCAGAAAAGGCGCATTCGTGATTTCACACTGCAGGGCCGGCAGTCACGACATAGGTGTACTGTGCGCCGCACTTAAAAGCTACTCTAGGTCATATGTATTCTTGGGATATGTTTTACTCTTGTATGGTAGTCATGAGCAAGCGTAGACGTTGGATTATCTATTCATCTGACTAAAGCGGTGGTTATAGATTTCTAGGGTATCGCGCACGCGCACAGCCCACTTACTATATTTATATCCAGTTGTTTCCGACGGTAAGTAAGCAAATGGATAGACGGCCGCAAAGCAAAACGATGCACATTTAATATAGTCTAAATACAAAAAATTACGAGGCTTGATAAGAGCAAATAATAATTATTTGAGTGAACGTTATTTACAAAGGTAAGCTTATAGGAAGAAAATTACATAGCGAGAAAGTTGAAAAGATTTTGAATAGAACGGTGATGTGGGGATAGAAACTGATGAAACCGTAACCGGTTTCAGATAGTGGTCGCCGAATTAAAATTATTAAAGGAGCTATTTCTTGTTGGTTTCTCGAACTGTCTATTTTCACGTGGCATGCGTTTGACTTATTGTGGAGTTTAATATGCAAGCTGTCGCTAGAACAAACTAATTACAACAGATAAAAGGGTCGCTACGTTAGGTAAGCGACCCACGATTTGGTAGGCCGACTGTAACGCGGCGCTTCGAATGCAATTTACTATGGTATTTAGCCAAATTTTAATATTTTGTGACGGCGAAAATAAAAGCCAGTATAATGTTCGACGTCGACGAATGATACGAGTTCATTGCAGACGTTTTAAACACGTTTTGACATGTAAAGTGTGGTCGAATGCAACGCGTTTCGAGTCATAAACAGCCGCCATCTTAGGGAGTAGAGACTTACACCTGCCCGAGAATGGGCGTAGCGTTACTCGCAGAGCAAAGTTTTAAGTCTGACCCATGACTACCGTTTTAAATTGTTATTCGGATGTAGACCATGTTTATGCCTAGAGTACGAGATACACCTATGTCGTGACTGCCGCCCCTGGCAGGCGTTATTGCTTTAGCGCAAGACAAAAGCGCTAATTTGTAGTAGGCTAGGCCTACTGTTTCATGGCTAAAAGGCAAATATCCTCCCTCACCGATCCATTTTGCTTCGTTCAAACGTCTCTTCGTCTTAGTTCCATCAGCTATAAACCATAGCCTAGGTTGCTTCTTCCGTTTCAACTGCGGCAGAGGCGCTACTGTGTAGGCCTATAGGGTCCGAACGAGGCGCTAATTAAGTTTCGAATGAATGCCTGATTGATTGATTTGTTGATTGATTTGTTGATTAATTGATTGAAATTGTGCAACCGCTCTTTAACCTCGGCTGCACCGGCTCTCCCAATGGGGGCCCGGTAGAGTAGTGGTTAACACGCTGGCCAAGAGAGCAAGAGGTAGTGAGTTCGAGCCCCCGTTGGGCGGATTTGCTTTGTAGGCTGCTATTAGCGCCGTGTAATTACAAAGCTGTCTGTTCAGTTGGTATAGTTAAGATTTTGTGTATTCTGTGATCTTCGTTCTTGTGAATTGTTTAAATTGCATAAGTGTACATTGTAACCGGTTGCGGTGTGTCAACCGGATTGTTAATAAAGAGAATATTATTATTATTATTATTAGTCTCTATAAGGACCCCGCCTTTTGCTCATATCCTCCTATCTCCCCTCCTAATCTAACCTCTCCTCCGCTCGCACTCTACTCTGCCACTTTCTTCACATGACCGAATAGGCTAACGAACCATTCAAGCTATCCTATTCAGATTCTACTCGATCAGGTTCCACCAAACGACCACAATTTGTGACCGATCATCGCCATAGTTAACGCTGCTTCGATCCTCAGCTTGGCCTCCCTGCCTTTGATCAGAATGTGTGTGTGTGTGTGTGTGTGTGTGTGTGTGTGTGTGTGTGTGTGTGTGTGTGTGTGTGTGTGTGCGTGTGCGCGCGTGCGCGCGCGCGTGTGTGTGTGTGTTAGTTACGCCACTGGTCATGGGTACGATCGTCGATATATCTATATCAGCATGCGAAAAAAAAATCAGGTGAATTAACCCATAAGTACCCTTTTGTTTGCTTCTATAGGCTTACATCGTGACATCCTACCTGGACTCCCATATTGGTCCAGACCAGACGTGATTGAGGAGGCTAATGGATGATGATGGTATGAGAATCTTAGTAAGACGAAAATGAATAAGCAATGAAGCCGCATTTTAGAGTCACTCATTCTAAAAGGAAGCACATAAACATAGAGTTGTAGGCTAGGGTTTTATGACAGCGTAAAAACGACTTTTGAAGACCCGTCGCTTACGCCAATCTATAAATTCCCGACGGCCTTTATAGCAGGCTTCATAGCCTATTATAGTATTTCGCGTTTTACAAACAATATCACAGGTTAGGAATCTAAATATATCTGTAATATACTATATGTGCTAAAACTACAATAATGTCTCATGAGCTTGTTTGGTGCAGAAAAAGCACCGCGGGAAAACAGGTCGTCACGGAAATACCAACTCTGACCAAACACTCAACTGCGCTGGTAGGCTAATAATATTATCAATATTGCAACCCCGTTATAAAGCCTGTCGATAGCGTCATGGACTAAGCTTATACGTTTAACTATTAAATATTTCGTTTTGAAGAGAGTTAATTTGTAGGAATTCAGTTAAGGATCTTTTTAAAAATCTGTTATTGCGTTTCCGTCTAGTCGTAGGCTTATAAACGTTTGCAGACATTCGCATTTCGAGGCAAGTAGAATTTATCATAAATAGGCTACGTCTAGTCAACGAACGCCATTATTGAGCCACTGGGTTTAATTAAACACCTCATGGGCAAAAAACAAAACAAACAAACAAACAAACAATTGCAATAGACTCCAGGGCAGCAACGGCCTTCGAGGGGATAGTAATTTCCACTGAAAAGTTTTTGATTTCTAACGAGCCAGGGCAAATCGAACCCAACCTGTAAAATATTATCTTTTAGAAAATTTGATCTAGCCTACATCCGCTGTGGCATAAATAAACTTGGCTGACTAACTGACTGTTAGCTACGTAGTGCAAGAAAAACTGTTTCCTGAGCGTGAAAAACTGTAGGTAGGTAAGAAAAACCTGAGTGATTTCTCCCCCAGAATATAGCAAACCAGCATATAGAAAACGGGGTCCGTTATGGTTTTCCTGGTTCTGGCGTTGCAAACGTCTCGTATCTTGCGTTTAATTCGTTTCTCGTGCAATCGGCCTGATATTCAATGTGGCTTTGAGAAGTAAACACAGGCGCCATCTTGGTTCTTTGTCGTGTGTTTCACATAGCCTAGGTTGCTGGTTATGATCATCATAAAACGGGCAAAGGTTGAAAGTGCTCGACTTTTTTTTATTCTAGGCCTTTTCCTGATTGTAGAATTGTAGGATAGTTTCTTTCGTGGATTTATCAGAAACGATCGGGTATGAAAAGTCATCATTATTAAATTAAAATCTGTAAATTGATGGTGACTAGTTTTTTCGAGGCGAGGGGAGGACTAGTCAGTCCTAGTTAGAAAAGATCGAGGCGAGTATTTTGTTCATAATGTATAGAATTTAGTTTTCTTATGGTGTGTTGGGACGCGTTGTTCTAGAGGTAGCGTGCCTAAGCAGCACCACAGTATAAATAGCAAACTCAGAGTGTTGTTGCTCAAATTTTCTCCGTGGTGGCCTGATTTCTCTCGAGACTCCTAATTCTAATTCCGCCCTTTCCAGGCTCGGCTATGATGACTGTGCGCCGTATGTGCATGGAAAGCTTAGGCGGCGAGGGGAGGGCTAGCCACTCATCTTATATTCCGAGGCTATAGAAAGCACACCACGTCTAATGATGTCCTGTGGATAAGTGAGGAGGGAACGGTTGCCCTTTCTTTTTGGGTAGTCATATGCAAATTATGTAGCCACTGGTGCGCGCGTAGGCTGTCAAGATAATTATGCAGAAAGATATTCATCGTACACACACACACATGCACGCACACACACATGCACACACACACACGCACATATACACACATATCACATAGGCTACACGGGCAAATTCACACGCGCGCACGCACACACACGCAAACACACACACACGCACACAAATACATGCATACACACGCGAGCGCGCGCACACAGGGGCAACTTCACACGTACAAACAAACATACATTTAAACCAATCGTATGGTTGATTATCTGTCAACCCACTGTCCACGATCTGGTAGTGCTAGCCCCAAAACTGGCTTAAAGGGGAGGGCGACACCAATCAGCTTTGTTATTCATGACACAAGTATAGGCCTATAGGCTTCTAAATAATCCTGTTTGAAACACGGATACTGCCCATACTCTGTTATTACATGTAAATAGGCAGTATTTTCTCTATTACTCTACTTGCGAATGCACAACGGGACATAAAATAACCTATCGTTAGCCTATCATACATCGAAACAATAATTGGTAATTAAAAGTGCAAATTGAATCGCAAGTTGAATGAAATGCCTAAATATGTTGGCGTCAAACAAGTCATCTATACATCTATATTGCCAGTCCAAAGATAGTAGAAAGGAGGAGGGTGACGTATAACGAACGATACAGCATCGCTAAAAAGACACTGCCCAAGACATAAGTCTCCTACCACGTCACGGTAGCCGCTTGGTTATAGCGCTTGGCGCTATGTTTTTTGCCTGAGCACATACAATGTATGTCAAGTGTAGGCCTATTATAAACTCAATTGGCCGTGGAGTCTGATGACAGACTGTTTCCAACCATTCTCAATTAATTACCCTAATCACGCCATTCGAACTTTGCTCGCTCCCTTCTTTAGTAGCGGATGTAACTTTAGAGCTAGACTATATAACAACTTTGATGAATTCATTTCACGCATTCCTTGTAAGCACAGCTACTAACATCATATTTCATCTTTTGCGTTTCATCTTAAATTGCGTTTTGACAGTCTAGGCGTAAGTACCATGAACAATAGCCTATTGTCTGTTTAAATTGCGTCTGTGTCAGCTGAATTGCTTAGAAATAAACAAATTGATTGATTCGATTTGATTTGACTGATTGGTTGATTGATTGATTGATTGATTGGCCTATGTATGTATAAACATGTATGCATACGTCCATAATGTGTACGCACACGCATAATTACATGTGAATACACTCATATACTTACATGTGAATACACGCATACTTACGTGTGAATACACGGATATACTTACTTGTGAATACACGCATACTTGCATATGAATACTTGCATGTGAATACACGCATACTTACATATGAATGCATGCATACTTGCATGTGAATACACACATATACAAACCTGTGAATACACGCATACTTACATGTGAATGCACACATACTTACATGTGAATACACGCATATACTTACATGTGAATACACGCATATACTTACATGTGAATGCACACATACTTACATGTGAATACACGCATATACTTACATGTGAATACACGCATATACTTACATGTGAATGCACACATACTTACATGTGAATACACGCATATACTTGCATGTGAATACACGCATATACTTACATGTGAATACACGCATATACTTACATGTGAATACACGCATATACTTACATGTGAATACACGCATATACTTACATGTGAATACACGCATATACTTACATGTGAATGCACACATACTTACATGTGAATACACGCATATACTTACATGTGAATACACGCATATACTTACATGTGAATGCACACATACTTACATGTGAATACACGCATATACTTGCATGTGAATACACGCATATACTTACATGTGAATACACGCATATACTTACATGTGAATACACGCATATACTTACATGTGAATACACGCATATACTTACATGTGAATACACGCATATACTTACATGTGAATGCACACATACTTACATGTGAATACACGCATATACTTACATGTGAATGCACACATACTTACATGTGAATACACGCATATACTTACATGTGAATACACGCATATACTTGCATGTGAATACACGCATGAAAATAGCGCTTTTAACGTGAACCGGATGCATGATATGCCGTGCAAGCAAACAAGTCGTTGAACAGATCCACAGCTGTCTTGTCATTGCTTGTCATTGCATGGTAATGGTGCCTTTCATATTTAGCTCTGTACAAACACTCAGCTGTACAAACCGGGTCAGTGCATAGACTACAGTTGAGGTCAATTATAATTGTACAAGTCCTTGTAGTTGTGATAACAGTATCTAAGTGTATTTTGTTCCTATTGTACGTAATAATAATTATGACAAGAAGTGTCCTTGGTGTATACAAGCTTTGAGTTGTCGAAAGGAGGTTTGAGTCGGGTTGATAGAGGATCATGCAGAGGGGCAAAACATCAAGAGACAGACAGACAGACAGACAGACAGACAGACAGACAGACAGACAGACAGACAGACAGACAGACTGACAGACTGACAGACAGACAGACAGACTGACAGACAGACAGACAGACAGACTGACAGACAGACGGAGAAACAGACAGAGCATCAAGAGACAGTCATACAGACAGACATACGGAGAGACAGACATTCAGAGATAGACAGAGACAGACATATAGAGACAAACAGACAGACAGACAGACAGAGATAGGCAGACAGAGATATACAGACCGATGGAGAGACAGCCAGAGATAGAAAGAGAAGGAACAACAGACAGACATACACACAGAGACAGAAAATTACTTGAGATAGCCTACTGTCCCGTGATGGTGACCCTCCACCAGATAAGGCATGATGGCCCCCGGAGTCAAAGCGAGGCACCGGCGCATCTCCACTGGTGTAAATATACATGTTTTTGTCATACATGTAATGTATGTTGTATAACGTATATGCAAATGTTCACGTACATGTATATTTGTTTGTATGGAATGATGTATGCCTATGCAGAATGAGAATTTCAGAAAAATAACTGCAAGGTGCACTGGTCAAACGTTGATTTATGCGGAGTTGGTGGTGCAATAAGGACTTTAATATCAGGTTCTAAGAAAACTAGGCTAAGGGTTGAACCTCCCAACCCCATGCAATGCAGGGCTGTTTCTAAGGAATTTGTAGAACTGCACAACCCCCCTTTCCTTTCCCATCCTTCATGGTAAATTACTTCCAATCGGAGGACAATGACCTTTTTTGCTAGTTTTAACTGCACTGAACTTGTGACAGAAGTGCTTTTACAACTACACAACTCCATTTAGAACTGCACATTTTGTGTACAACTGCACGTTAAAAAAGCCCTGCCATGCAGGGTAATTTTCAGTCTGTGTGTCTAAATGCATTTAGTGCATTGACCTATGCGTTGCGAGTGGGTTGTGTGTGAACTTTTGATACACACGCGTATTTTTTCCTTGTTACATCATTCTGCTTGCAAGTGATTTCCTGTTGATTTTCGTTATTTGAGAGGCCCCTCCCGTATCGGATAAACTGCATACGCTACTCATCATCTGATGCTCTCGGCCGTTCATTTGCTACGAGACAAAGAGGACTACTCAGAGGCACTCCTAACTCCAGAGTGGCCATATAAAACTGTCTTAAGATGAGAGTGGAATGCATGAGAGGGAGGTCTATAGAAAGGGAGGGAATCATCATTGATGGAAAGGCTATTCTAGATCAAGGGTCATATACCAGCGAGAAGACGCGGTTCTCGTTATTGGAGGTGCATGCATGCGAGCAGAATGGGCGGATACCTTGTTCAGCCATAAACGGAACGAGCACAGGTGCCGAGCACTATTAGAACTTGGCTTCAAAGATCGCTAAGGGATCTTCGTTTACTAAAACTTCAGTGGCAAACGCAATCAATGACAATAGATTAAAGATGATAGATAAATAGATAAAAGATAATAGATAATAGATGATAGATAAATAGATAGATGATAGATAGATAGATAGATAGATAGATAGATAGATAGATAGATAGATAGATAGATAGATAGATAGATAGATAGATAGATAGATAGATAGATAGATAGATAGATAGATAGATAATAGATAAATAAATAAGGGATAATACATAGATAAATAGATAAATGGATAAACAGATAATAGATAATAGATGATAGATAAACAATAAAGAAATCGGTTATTCTACTTGAAGGACACACACAGTCGTATACCGACTTGTATAGACACACATTACTACAGGCACACAGAGAGACATACACAGTTCTACCAACACAGACAAACATACACACATAGGCAAAAACAGACAAACGTATAAGGACACTTCTACACGTTCACATACGGACGGACGCAGTTCTGCAGGCACACACAGGCAGATAGGCAGACACGATTTTAACGTCAGACAGACACACACGCGCACACAGGGTTGTGCAAGCACACAGACGGATATTAACTACGCAGACATTCCTATAGCATACAGACATAGGCACATACATTGCAGTTTTATCGGCGGACGGACAGACTATGGAATCTAAATTTTAATTTCATAATTAAACTGAATTGCTTGTCATTGGAGTTTGACCCTATACCACAATTCCCAGTCCCTGGAAGTCATGGCGTCATGATAACCGTTGCAATATCGACCTAATGGAGTATTGTATAGTATTGGCGAGCAATATAGCAGGTTAGCGCAAGATAATGAAATCTGTCTCTGTCTCTGTCTCTCTCTCTCTCTCTGTCTGTCTGTCTGTCTGTCTGTCTGTCAGCCGACTTACAAACATCCTTATTGCGCAGATGACGGCAGCCACAATATTTTCTCCTCCGTCATGTGAACCTGACTCACTGTAACTATGCATTGACCAGACCACGGCTGATTTCTGCGGGCTGCTTCTGATGTGGTTATATATAGTATTATGAGGGTTATGTTTACGCCATAGGTATATATATATATATATATATATATATATATATATATTTATAGGGCCTATGTATATTATATATTCACGGAGTACTATAATATTATGCAAAACGCATGGGGCGGTGGGCCTAATCAGGGATGTAGCCAGGAAAAATGTCGGGAGGGATTTTCCGTTTCGGGATTTTTTCCAGGCATTTTTTCCAGGCGGACTTGGAAAGTACACAGAATTATTGTATTATAAATGACCGTTTATAAAGTGCTTTTCTC
Organism: Lumbricus terrestris; assembly: GCA_949752735.1. Taxonomy (NCBI): domain Eukaryota; kingdom Metazoa; phylum Annelida; class Clitellata; order Crassiclitellata; family Lumbricidae; genus Lumbricus; species Lumbricus terrestris. The sequence continues at coordinate 3,830,027 of OX457042.1, read as the reverse complement.
AGCAAACGTCTTCAGAATCGCTCCTAGTGCGATCGACTCTGAGTAAGAAAGCAGGATTTGAGAGGAGAGAAAGATGAGGATTGAGTGTACAAGAGAGAAAGACAGAGAGAACTGACGGTGTAAGTCCATTCCATAGAGATGCATGTCTTATGCAGGCAAATCATCTGAATTGAACCATGGCAGTCTCCTGATTGCGGAGAACAACTGTAGTTTGAAATTGAGAAATTTGATTTAATTGTGAATGCAGCAAACAACAGCCAGATGGATAGATGTATAGCTAGATATCTATTTAGATAGATAGATAGATGGATGGATGGATGGACGGACGGACGGACGGACGGACGGACGGACGGACGGACGGACGGACAGACGGACGGACAGACAGATAGATAGATAGATAGATAGATAGATAGATAGATAGACAGATAGATAGATTAAACGACCATCAACTTTCATCTCTGATTTGTTATCGATCTTTTAGATCTCTTATCTCTAAATCGTTGTAACCTGCATCCGACGAATGTACAACGAATGATGACTTAACTCACGCATGAAGAAGAATCTTCAAAGATCAAAGCACTTCCGCCTATTATCATCATCGTCAAAGACATTTGCCGTCAGACATCAAAGCACCGCCGCCACCTCTGACCAATGCAACGAACGTAGGACAATCAACGACAAAACAATGCGAAGATAATAGGATTTTTATAGCGTCACAATCGGATTTATCGATTCCCATTTGGGGAGATGGCGGCGGGAACAGAGGATCTGCTGCTGCAACAGGTTGGCATCGACCAGAACTATGACGTCATTCGGAAGATTGGAGAGGGAGGGTTCGGACAGGTGCATCTTGTGGAGAGCAAAGATGACCAGAAGCAGGTATACACACGTGATGAATCTACTTCGTCATCATCATCGTCATCGTAATCATCATCATTATCACCACGTCGTCCCATCGTATTCGTCGTCACCATCATCATCATCGTTGTCATCATCATCATCATCATCATCATCATCATCATCGTCGTCGTCGTCGTCGTCATCATCATCATCATCATCATATCACGCTAACCCTCACCTTGTCACTATACCTTTAATACCTTTAGTACCTGACCATGTATTCTTTGCTTTAGCATAAATCTACTATCATTGCCTTGCCTTACCTTGCTTTTCCATACTGTCTCGAATACTGCCTTTCCTCTCGGAGTTGTACGCACTGGGAGCGCTTCTGAAAGGTTCTTTGCTGCAAGAAGCACTTTATAAATTCTCAGATAGAATACAATACAATACTTTACAATACCTTAGCTTTCCTTAACTTCATCACTGCTTGTAAAGTAGGCAAGATATGACCTGACATTACTTTTAATTGTAATCACACATTTATATAGCGCCACTTCAAGAGAACTCCTCAGAGGCGCTCCCGACCTGACACCAAACCACAATCAATTATCTTCCTTTCATGTCCTTACATTTTTTGCATTACCTTTCCTTACATACCTTACCTTACCTATGAACCGAAGTGACAGATCAGACTGTATGTGTGTGCGTGTGTGTGCGTGTGTGTGCGTGTGTGTGCGTGTGTGTGAGTGTGTGTGCGTGTGTGTGTGTGTGTGGCAGTGTGAGTGTGTGTTTGTGTGTGTGTGTGTGTGTGTGGCAGTGTGTGTTTGTGTGTGTGTGTGGCAGTGTGTATGTGTGTGCGTGTGTGTGAGTGTGTGTGTGTGTGTATGTGTGTGTGTGTGTGCGTGCGTGAGTGTGTGAGTGTGTGTATGTATGTGCGTGTGTGTATGTGTGTGTGTGTGTGTTTGTGTGTGTGTGTGTGTGTGTGTGTTGCTGTATCTGGTCTGTTGTCCTTGAAGTACGTCGTCAAGGTCATCTATGGTCGTACGAGGGATGAGATCGAGTGGGCAAAGAAGGAGATCCAGTTCCTTAAGGAGATCGACCATCGCAACATCGTTCTCTACAAGGAGGACTTCGAGGTCGCCAACGGGGTCATCGTCATCATGGAGTACTGCAGCGGCGGTGACCTTGCGAAGCTCATCAAGGCAAGGTCAAGCGCCAAGCTCTACTTCCGCGAACACGAGGTCATCGAATGGCTGACTCAGATCTGCGAAGCGCTGGAGGTATGAGGGGACAACGACAAGTCATTTCAGATTAATTGTTTGTAGTATTACTATTGCTATTGCTATTGTCATTGTTAGTAATAGTAATAATACTATATAATAATATAATAATAGTAATAGTAATACTAATAGTAATATTAATATTAATAGTAATAGTAGCAGTAGTAGTCAAAGTAATAGTAATAGTAATACTAATAGTAATATTAATTTTACTATTAATATTACTATTAGTGTTACTATTAGGCCTACTATTAATATTGCTATTGCTAGTAATTGCTATTAATAATAATAGTAATAGCAATGTTACTATTACTATTTTTTATTACTATTGTTATTACTATTACTATTGTTATTACGATTACTATTACTATTACTATTGTTATTACTATTACTATTGTTATTACTATTGTTATTGTTATTACTGTTACTATTGTTATCACTATTACTGTTGCTATTACTATTGTCATTCTTTTTTTTGCCTGATGTATCAATGATCCCACGGGATTTAGAAAAACTGCTATTACCGGTATAAGCGGAGGCAATTTTGTCTGGAGGGTGAGGCCTCGTCTTTTCGGTTGGCAGGAAAGATGCTTTGAATGCGATTAGGTTATTATTATTATTCTTTATATATATTTACGATTACTGTTCTTGTTGTTATTATTGTTATTATTATTAAGTTGCTCCATATACTTTCATACATACATACATACATGTGTGCATACATACATAAACACATTCATACATATATGCATACATATATACAATACATGCATGCATGATGCATTCATACATATACATGCATCATACTACATACATGCATGGTTACATGCATACCAGTAACATACATACATGCATCGAGAGTATGGATCGTATTCTTGAGGTTTCTAAAACGTGCAGTGACGAAAACCCCCAAACGTCACCACATCACTCCTGTCCTGAAATCACTTCACTGGCTCAAAATACCTGAACGCATCGAATACAAAGTCCTCTCACTCACTTACAATACACTTCAATCATCCCAGCCGTTCTACCTTCGTCAGTTGTTCACCATCCAGCCACCTCGTTCAACACGCTCCTCATCCTCCATTACACTGCTTCGCCCTCCCATCACTTCATCACTGAAATTCGCAAACCGCTCCATAGCCATTGCCGTTCCACCTCTCTGGAACAAACTTCCGCCAGCACTTCGGCAAACTTCCGACCCATCATACGAACTCACCAAAACTCCACCTCTCGCTATCTCCCCACAGGTCTTTCACTCAAAACTGAAAACATTGCTCTTTCAAAAATCCTATCCTGATTCTTCTTCTCCTTACATCCCCCGCCACTTCAACTCTAAACATCACCCACCTTAGCCGTCCATCTATCTGCCTGCCTGACTCTCCGGACTTGACCCGCTGCCTATCGATTTTGTTTTGATTGAGCGCCTGTGAATAAGCTGGTTCCCGCGACTTGGCTTTTGTGGGCGCTGTAGAAGTTTCGAGATTACGATTACGATTACCGATAAGATAAGCTAAATAAGATAAGCCGTGCATTCAGGCTGCTGCTGCCATGCATAGGGGCTTATCACAAGCGAAGCCTGGAGTCTGCTCTGGAAATTAAGGTCCTCGATGATAACCCGCGAGGATAATTTATAGGAGCCGATGTGCAAAGCAGAAACACAAGTTGTCTCTACCAGCATACACTCAATTGCCCGGGTACACATGCACGTGAATGCAATGTATTGGATTACAGAGAGTATATCTATTGCATGATAAAAACAGAAATGTTTGCATCCGGTTAAGCCTTCAACTTAGAAAAGTGTATGCCTTGTTTCTCTTTTTCAAGTGTGATTTTGTACATTTGTGCATGATATGTGGATTTACATGTATGTTACGTGTGTTTGTGTGTGTGTGCGTGTGTGTGTGCGTGTGTGTGTGTGTGTGTGTGTCTATTTAGGTGCTTCCATACGTGCGTTTGTCACGGTACGTGTGTGTGTGTGTGTTCATGCAGAATTTTTTAATACAGTTCTACGGTCGTATATGGTTTAGTACAGTCTTTGTTGATATAAATTATGTATACTTTAATTTGATGTATTTGTGTATGTCCGTATGTATGTTTTAATGAATGTTTCTATGTGATTTTATGTAACGCATTTCTATGGCTCTGATAATCTCTCATTGAAACTGCTTAATGGTTGATTTATTTATTTCTCAATTTGTTACATCTCCAAGTTATCAACAAATGGCAGAATTACCAACCTGACTAACAAGCATTCTTAGCAAATTTGTAAATTGTATTAAATTGGGGTAAAATTGGTGTAAATGTTGTTTAAAATTGGCGTAAAATTTGTTTAAAATTTGTTTAAAATTGGTGTAAAATTCGTTTAAAATTGGTGCAAAATTTGTTAAAAAATTTGTTTAAAATTGTTGTAGAATTGGTGTAAAATTTGTTAAAAAATTTGTTTAAAATTGGTGTAGAATTGGTGTAAAATTTGTTTAAAATTTGTTTAAAATTTGTTTAAAATTGGTGTAAAATTCGTTTAAAATTGGTGTAAAACTGACTGTTTCCGTTCGTGTCAGTATCTTCACTCGAAGCATATCTTACATCGAGACTTGAAGCCGGCGAATATCTTCATCGCAGATGGCAACATTATCAAGCTCGGTGATTTCGGAGTTTCACGGTGAGCATCACGTTCACTAACTGCAACTGTATCGTATACCGTGTTATTGAATCATATGTGAGAATTTATATAGCGCCTGTTGCAGAAATGGATATTAATAGTAGCTCTCAATGTGACAGTGCCTAAGAAAAAAGTAAGTCTTCTAGTGGGTCTAGGAATTATGGTGGCACTCTATAAGATCTTACAGATTGTGGATGGAGGTCATTTCATATAGAAGGGTCTATAACGGCAAAGGCTTGGTGTTGGACCATGGTGGTCCTAGCTCGAGGAACTATTACAGGAGAGGAAGTCGTTCAGCAGACCGTGGAGGGCGGAAGAGACTTGGAGAGGGGTTTGTGTATTAAGTTGCAAAGGTTTTTTCGATCTTGTAACTTTGAAACATTGGTAGATTAGGTATATCAGTAAGATTGAGATTTTATTAATTGCAACGATGATTAATTTTTCTTCTTGGCGATTTGCTTTATGAACGACAAAGATGATTTGCTTCATGATTAAGATAATTTGCTTCATGAAGAAGTTGATTTTCTTCATATATGACAAAGATGATTTGCTTCATGATTAAGATGATTTGCTTCATGATTAACATGATTTGCTTCATGACAAAGTTGATTTGCTTCATGATTAAGACGATTTGCTTAATCACAAAGATGATTTGCACGACATTACTTTCGGTTTTCTCGTGGCACCATCCTCTAGTTCCAAGTTACCTGTCAGCTATAAGACATGTGTTATAGGCTGCATTGATCTGTTTATTGTTAACAGACAACTCATCAGTTCGTTTGATCAAGCGACAACGATGGTTGGAACGCCTCTCTACATCAGCCCAGAGATGCAACGGCAACAACCGTACAGCTACAAGGTTTTGATTAATTAATTAATTAATTATAATCAATTAATTAATTATATTAATTGGTTAACTGAAGTCTATCAGTTGTAATAGAATTCCATTCTTTTAATCGTTTGTACAATATTGTATTCTAATCTTTGGTATCTTGTTCTAATTGCAGGCTTATTATATTTGTTCTCAATTATCTTAGGCCAGTATATAATAGAATTCTCTTCTAACAGAATTCTATTGCAATTCTATTCTAATAGAATTCTATTACTGCCACTCTTGCAATTCTATTATAATAGAATACATTCTATTAGCGCTTAAAAACTGTTCTGTTTAGCCGTGCTGGAGTCGGGAGCGCCTCTGAGTAGTTCCCTTGAAGAGGGGCTATACAAATACTTGAATGAATGAATGAATGAATGAATGAATGAATGAATGAATGAATGAATGAATGAATGAATGAATGAATGAATAAATAGAATTCTCTTGCAGGCCCTCCAGTTTTATTCTGACGGAAATCTATTACTGTCTCCAATTGCAAATCTGTTTCTGACTGAATATTATTTTGTCATATTTTCTGTGTAGTCCGACGTTTGGTCGGCAGGATGTGCCGTGTATGAGATGATGGCTTTCCACCCAGCCATCGATCCGATGATGGTTTATATGACACAACAGTGGGTGGTGAGTCCAACAAACTGTTTACAACACCATAGACAATAAATACATTTTCTGCTTATAAATCGAGACGGCTACTGTAGTCGTCGGTCTAACCATCTTGTGTTGTCTTGGCGTTTTACTTGTTGCGCGTCGTCGAGTTATTTTTAGACCATTGCTGGTTTCAGCTCGGAGGACGTACGAACCAGCGGAGATCAGTCACCGTTGTAGGACACCACGTCACGTGGGACTGCCGCAGCTGAGCCTATTGTTGTAAAAAAAAAGCGTTTCTCGTTTTTATATTCTCAGAAAAATCACGGTTTCTTCTTTCATTCTTCTTTTTTGTCTCGTTTGTACGGTTTTTATTCTTTTTTATATGTGAGTATATTTATTTACTATCTGTTATTATTTTCCTTAATCTGGTTCCTTTCAAGGATTGAGGATTCGGCTAATTTATGTCACCATTTGACCATTTTGACATCATCGCTCATTATATAAATTAATAATAATAGTAATAATTATTATTATTATTATTATTATTATTATTATTATTATTATTATTTCCTTTTAATATTTTTAACAAAGAGCATCAGAAACAGGAAGTACACTACACTAGGGAAGCAGTAGCTATTTCAAAACAATGAATGATTATTATAATTATTAGTATTATTATTACTATTACTGTTATTTGTTGCTGATAGGTTCGACCAATGCCGATGAATTACAGCAAGGACCTGCGTGACGTCATTCAGGCGATGTTGACGGTTGATCCGACGAATCGTCCGTCGATGAAGGAAATCCTGCAGTTCACCATTCTACAGCAGTGCATAGCCAACCGTAGAGTTGTTGTGATTGTGCCAGAGCCAAGGCGAGTAGCTGAATGAATTAATGAATGACAGATAGAACAAGTGCACTGAATGAATGAATGAGTGAATGAATGATAGATAGAATAAGTGCACTGAATGAATGAATGAGTGGATGAATGATAGATAGAATAAGTGCAATGAATGAGTGAATGAGTGAATGAATGATAGATAGAATAAGTGCACTGAATGAATGAATGAGTGAGTGAATGAATGATAGATAGAATAAGTGCAATGAATGAGTGAATGAGTGAATGAATGATAGATAGAATAAGTGCACTGAATGAATGAATGAGTGAATGAGTGAATGAATGAATGATAGATGAATAAGTGCACTGAATGAATGAATGAGTGAGTGAATGAATGATAGATAGAATAAGTGCACTGAATGAATGAATGAGTGAATGAATGAATGAATGATAGATGAATAAGTGCACTGAATGAATGAATGAGTGAATGAATGAATGATAGATGAATAAGTGCACTGAATGAATGAATGAGTGAGTGAATGAATGATAGATAGAATAAGTGCACTGAATGAATGAATGAGTGAATGAATGAATGAATGATAGATGAATAAGTGCACTGAATGAATGAATGAGTGAATGAATGAATGATAGATGAATAAGTGCACTGAATGAATGAATGAGTGAATGAATGAATGATAGATAGAATAAGTGCACTGAATGAATGAATGAGTGAATGCATGAATTAAGGACTGATTAAGTATTATGACTAAATGATTGAATTTTCTAATGAATTTATTGGATGAATGAATGAACGAATGGATGAACGACCGGAAAAATGACCGAGTGAATGTATAAAATAATGCATAATTATTGATTGAGAGAATTAGTGAATTACAGTATAAAAATACCACGTGACTGAATGAGTGAATTCATGAATGAATGAACGAATAGACAAGGGCTTCATGAATGGATGAATGGGTGAATGGGTGAATGGAAGAATTAACGAATGGACAGATTGATAAGTGAATTACTGCATTAATGAATGACAGCAATTACTGAGTGAATTAACGAATGGTCGAATAATTGATTGAATGAATGTACACATGAACAAGTGAATTGATTGACTTAATAAATGTGAATGAATGAATGAATAGACCAAAGTGTTAACGAATGAAGTGCAGTGTGAATGAGATGAGCATGTGATTCAATGAGCAAACAAACAAATGAATGAATGAACGAATGAATGAATGAATGAAAAATCGATTGCATTGATTAGTGAATGATTGAATGGATTGTGCAATGCTGATAGACTAATTATTGATTGCAAGCGCTGTTTTTGGTCGATCTAATGTCAATCAATAGTTTCGTGATTGAATGATTTTGCAAATGATCAGTTGATTGTGAATGATCTAATTGTGTTCAATTATTGATTGATTATTGATGAATTAATTGTTTAATGATTGATTATTGATGAATTTATTATTGATTGATTATTTTAATAAAGATATTGATCTTTTCAGTCTGAAGCCAGAGCAACAACCGGAACCAGAGACAATGGAACCTACTTCCCCAGTAAGTACTCAACTGTCTTACCCCTTAGATACTCTTTCGTTCATCGGCTTGTATAATTATGAGAGTATGTGCATACTCATCAGTACAATATGAGGCCATCTTGGCCTATCCGTCTTTTCCTTCTATACATCATTCATTCATTCATTCATTTATTCATTCATTCACTCACTCACTCATTCATTCATTCATTCATTCATCAACCTGCTGTCCACATTATAGTTAGACACCTTTCCACCCATCCATTCGTCTATCCCCATCATCCACCCATCCACAACCATATCATCCATGCATCCATTCCCACATTCATCGCTTCCACTGTCCACTATCTTTTCCATCTACCGATCCATCCACTACTCATCCATGTATCCATGAACACCCAATCCACTGGTCCGTCCATCTTCCCATCCTTCCCCCGCATATTCATTGTTCCACCTTTCCATATCCTCTTCATTCGCCTTTTATCCCGACATTCGACCATCCATTCACTCATTTATCCATCCACCCATGTGTTCTCTCCAATTCATATCCATCCACCCATCCATCCATTCATCTAACCACACATGCAGCAATTCGCACACCCATCCATCTATCCATCCATTCATCCTTCCATTCATCTGTCTGTACATACACCCATCCATCCATTCGTCCATCCACTCACCCACCAAACCATCCACTCATCCATCCATTCATCTATCCAGACATTCCCCTCCCACACACCCATTCACCCATCCATCCACCAATCCGTCCTCCCTCCCCACCTCCCGCTCTTTCATCCATCCATCGCTTAATATGTAACTGCTTTCCTTTGCAATTTCAAAATCCTGTCGGGGTAAAATTAAATTTTCCTTTCTTCTATTGAAATAACTTCTGTGCTATTGTTTTCCAGGATGATCTCTTTGACAACACTTTTGTTTTAGTCACAATGAAGCCAAAACAAAGCGAGTCAGTCAATTTTCATTCTTCATTCCGATTATATTATTATCTCAGAAGATTTCAAAACTTATGTCGCCTCCTTCTTTACTCAAAGTCTAAAAGCCAGAGCTTGAATGTCTTATTAATTATTATTTATATGGAAATTAAAGACTTTTGAGATGTTCCCTTCAACCGCCTTGGAGAATTGAATGTAGGTTATTAAAGGGACGAGATGGGATGAAGTGATGAGGTTGAGCGATGATTGAGACGCGGAAAAACGGGAAGCCAACAGGAGATTATCCACAATGGACAGTATGTCGTAAAATTATCGTATTTAGTCATTTCTATTGAGCAAGTACATATTGTTAAAGAAACTTTTCATATAGGGATGCCCATATTAATTCTTAGCATACATTGATCACCTGTTGCATTCAATCCTTATATAGAATCACTTAACTTGGCAGCGTTTTAAGGGTGCCTAACTTTGATCAGCCGTAAATAATTATTTTTGAGTGTGTATCCCCAATGTCATCTCATTGATCACGACTGTCGAATTCCATCCTTAATTAGAATCGGTTGACAGCGTTTTAAAGGTGTCTAACATTGATCAACCATTAATATTATCGTGAGTGTGTACGCCCAAAGTTATTGCATTGATCGCCTGTCGAATTCCATTTTTAAATAGAATCGATCGGCAGCTTTTTCAAGGTGTCTAACTTTCATCAGCCATAAATTGTGAGTCTAATTAGCTACACAAGGCATTTACCTATGGCGCTCAAAAACCAAACCATAATTCATCTTTCTTGGTCTATATTAACTAATTAATATTCTGAGTCTTATTAACCTGATTTCGGATGGGATTACAGCGTCGTCGATAGTGTCCGGTGTCACAAATAGAGTTTATCCCTAATAATCGCACCCCCAGATGAAGAGAAGGTGACAAAAACACATGTTGCATGTGTTTATTTTTGCAAATTAACGTCCATACGTCCAAACGGCTTTGTTCTGAACATTGCCTTTGGTTATCTTTGCTTTGGTTTTAAAGAGCACTTAGATATTTAGAACACTTGAGAACACTTTAGAAAATTAGAGTCACTAACTAAATTGGACTTGCCTTGCTCTGAACATTGCTTTGGACATATAAAAGCAATTAGAGTCACCTTGAATTTTAATTACAGCAAAATTTATCAATTATGCGCATTTTCCAATAAGCATAGACTAGTTAGGAGGATCGAATGGCTTATTCCACAGATACTCTATATCTCCAGCATTCATTCATCCCCTAGATAGCTTTAGAGGGATAGACGCCAGCGCAATAGAAGTCTGCATTTAATAACAAGCTCTTACAAGTTACAGCTACACTTACGAACCGCAGACCTGACATGCTGTGGTTACGCCATTCTACCACAGAGTTCACACAATAGATATTAGATTACAATAGATTGTAATTTTGTGTTGATGTATTTCTTAATTGAAACTGCTTCGTCATGTTTTGTAGCACAACGATTAGGCCGGGGTCAGGATCAGAGGTACTACTTGATGCAGAAGTAAAGCTACTATTATTGTTATTAATACTACTTCTACACTACAATTTTTTTATTGCTTTACCCGTGGTAGTTCTGCGCCCTCAAGAGGCAAAAAATTGTCCGGAGACTGAAATTATTTTTATTATTATTTCCGGCAAGGTAGGACTACATAATTATGATCCCTCAGGAGTCTAAAAATTATGCTATTATAATTAATTCATCATCATCATCGTCGTCGTCGTCATCATCACCACAATCATCATCATCATCATCGTCGTCGTCATCATTGTCGTCGTCGTCGTTATTATCATCATCATCGTCGTCATCATCATCATCATCATCATCATCTCGCATTAAGTAAGTGCTACTATTCAATGGCAGGATCATCATCATCATCATCATCATCAATCATTGTAGTGAGCGATAATGTGAGTGAAGGACTTGCTTAAGGTTCTATCACAGCGGTCGTCCTGTGGGAGGGAGGAGCTTAAACCAATTATTGTGGTACTAGTATTAGTTTAACGACATGCACTATGTGATAAGTTCATATCAAAGATCAGTAGTGTCACCCTCCTTCTTTATCCAGGCTTGGGACTGGCACTGGCAGATTACTAGCAATGGCAGAGTTTAAACCAGTCTTATATAGAGCGCCCAGAAGGTGACCTGTCTATTATGTACACCGACCATTTGACTTTTTAAAGCTTAAATCTTAATAATATTATATAGGGTGGTACGCGGTGGTGTAGCGGTAAGTTCGTCCCCTCGTGACCGAAGGGTTGCAGGTTCGAATCTACCTCAATCAAGCCACTACGTAGCGACCTTGGACAAGTTCCTCACTCCGAATTGTGTGTGAGGAAGGCAATGCGAAACCACCTCAGTGACCTCACTCATCTCATCTCTATCAAGGGCGTAAAGCTAATGAAATTGCCTTTGGGCAGTGCTTTAAAAGAAGATATTCATCGTTTGTCGAATCTCATCCATATATAGAATTGGCTGGTACTGTTGTAAAGGTGTGTAATTTCTTTATATATTTATTTCTTCTTCCTCCTCCTCCTCCTCCTCTTCTTCTTTCTCCTCCTCCTCCTCCTCCTCCTACCCCTCGTCCTCCCCCTCCTTCCCATCCTCCTCATCCCTGTCCTCTTCATCCTTCTCCTGCTCCTCCTCCTCCTCCTACCCCTGTCCTCCTTCTCCTTCTCCCTGTCCTCCTTCCCATCCTCCTCCTCCCCCTCCTCTTCCTCCTCCTGCTCCTCCTCCTTCTTCACTCTGTCTAGACTTGCATCAGTTGATCTGTCCTCACTCGTACTTTTCTGTTGATATATTTCAAAGGATCTGTCAACCACCTTTTTTCACACTCATTTGAAAAACTCGGCAGAAGAGCGACTTGCAGAGCTCGGATACAAGTTCAACGACAGTAAGTAAGACTTTCGCAAATATATTCTTCTCGTTATAGACTCCGATAGCTGTGACCTCAACTTGGTAACGTATCGTAATGGTATTAAATCTACGAACTTTTAAAGCACAACTCGAAAGCATAGATGGAAAGATTGATGGATGGGCAGGCGGACAGACATGATTGTTTAATATGTTTATGTTCAATGTGCTTTTATCAATCTTGCGAGAAGCCTTAAGCTCCCAATGAAATCAACTTTTGACATTTTATAATATGACTCTATGATGATATATAGTGAAATGGTGACCATTAATTCATAATATTTAATGAATAATTATTGATGTAAATAGGGAACCCTGATTTGTGGAACCATAATAATTATGTTCCTTTGTCTTTACCTATTGACAACCTGCGTACGACTGCTGTAAACTGTGTGCTTGTATTAACTTTTTGTGTTGGTCAATAAAGATTGATTGATTAATTGATTGATTGATTGACAGATAGATCGACGGATAGATAGACAGGCTTGGAAATATGCAGATAGACAGATATATTGACTTAGAGGTAAATAAATAGACATCATGTAAAGATAGCTATAATTATGTGCATATTAGTTTATTGATCAACCATGATTGAGGAGACTCTTCTGTTTCTTGAAGATGGTCAGCTGAGAAGCGTCGAAGCAGATGAACCGTTCAGATACGAATTCTTCCAAGATCGAACGATGAACGAAAATCGATATCAGGAAATAGCAAAGGTATCATAATAGCAAAGGTATCATAATAGCAATGGTATCAGAGAATAGCAAAGGTATTAGGAAATAGCAAAGGTATCAGAATAGCAAAGGTATCATAATAGCAATGGTATCAGGAAATAGCAAAGGTATTAGGAAATAGCAAAGGTATCAGAAAAGCAAGGGTATCAGAGAATAGCAAAGGTATTAGGAAATAGCAAAGGTATCAGAATAGCAAAGGTATCATAATAGCAATGGTATCAGAATAGCAAAGGTATCAGGAAATAGCAAAGTATCAGGAGATAGCAATGGTATCAGGAAATAGCAATGGTATCAGAGAATAGCAAAGGTATTAGGAAATAGCAAAGGTATCAGAATAGCAAAGGTATCATAATAGCAATGGTATCAGGAAATAGCAAAGGTATTAGGAAATAGCAAAGGTATCAGAAAAGCAATGGTATCAGAGAATAGCAAAGGTATTAGGAAATAGCAAAGGTATCAGAATAGCAAAGGTATCATAATAGCAAAGGTATCAGGAAATAGCAAAGTATCAGGAGATAGCAACGGTATCAGAATAGCAAAGGTATCAGAATAGCAAAGGTATCATAATAGCAATGGTATCAGAGAATAGCAAAGGTATTAGGAAATAGCAAAGGTATCAGAATAGCAAAGGTATCATAATAGCAACGGCATCAGAGAATAGCAAAGGTATTAGGAAATAGCAAAGGTATCAGAATAGCAAAGGTATCATAATAGCAAAGGTATCATAATAGCAATGGTATCAGAGAATAGCAAAGGTATTAGGAAATAGCAAAGGTATCAGAATAGCAAAGGTATCATAATAGCAACGGCATCAGAGAATAGCAAAGGTATTAGGAAATAGCAAAGGTATCAGAATAGCAAAGGTATCATAATAGCAAAGGTATCATAATAGCAATGGTATCAGAGAATAGCAAAGGTATTAGGAAATAGCAAAGGTATCAGAATAGCAAAGGTATCATAATAGCAACGGCATCAGAATAGCAAAGGTATCAGGAAATGGAAACGGTATCCTCCATCTTTCATTCCAATAAAAACGATTAAAGGATAATTGCAATTGAATAATAGGCTACTTATGATGAAATGATTATTGTGATTGTTGGTTTGACAATATAATCACAATTCAATGCTAAGTAAATTAACTGATAGTCACAATGAAATTATAATTGCAGTTAAGTAATAATAACTATTAAACAATGGTTACAATTGAGCGATTATTGTGATCGAATTATAGATTGATACTAATCACAATAAAGAATTAAAGAACTGCTTTTCTTTTCTCTTGGTCTTCTTCTCAATGGAGTCGTAACTCTGATTGGTGTACTGTAAGAAGCACTGTATAAATTAAATTATTAACAAATTGAAAGCAATGCAATTAAGCAATGGTTATAAATTGCGATTAAAGTTTTATTATAGATTATATTAGATTACATATATTATATTATATTATATATTAAATTATTTATATATCATGTGGTTTCTTTCGTAGGTTGTAAACGAGTATGTCGGTGATCTGTTGGAAATCGAGTTACAGATGAGTCGAGTGACTCTACCAGTGAGTCACGTTCTCTTATCTATATTCACATCATCTTCTCTAATCTAATCCATCTAATCCATCTAATCATCCAATACTTTGAACTATGCATAATAAGAATGATTGTACTTCTGCAGAGCTGTTATCCAAGCATAATTTATCTATTTTTTGTATATAATAGTCTTTTATATAATTGTATATAATAGGCAAATGTATAACTTAATTATATATATATATATATATATATATATATATATATATATATATCAAGCAATCTTACCCACTCTGACAGTGCCAGTCCCAAGCCGGGATAAAGGAGGAGGGCGAAGCAGATGATCTTTGTCATCACACTGCAGTGACATTGAACAGAAACTACTGCTGTTAATACCACTACTTTGGGGCTGAGGCGACCCAATAGAATCACGTAAACCTCACAAGGATGTCAGCAACTATATATTTAATGGCCTTGACAACCTTAGATGACCTCTGGAACCTTGGACCACTCCAAAGGACACTGGACACCTTTAGTTCCAAAAATGTCCCAACAATCCCAGATGAAGCTCCAGAGTTCCTTGTAAGACCCAATTTCAGAACTCAGAGCTGCTTCCACTTTTCCATTCTATAGGTCGACTACAGGAAGGGTGAACCGTTCACGTTCATCTACGCCACACCAGATTTCCTGATGAACCGGGACAAGATGCTCGTTCTAGTCGGAGGAGGGAGTGCCATAAGGGCCGGCGTCTGGTCAAGGAAGTAAGTGCAACCCCTCCGCCTCCGCGGTTCTAATGGTCGCAAGTAATATTATTACAATCGCTTGTTTTATTGTTGTTAAAAAGGCAATTCGAAATTAGCCAGATGCATAAAATAATGTAATGTTGATAATTAGTGATTGTGAAAATGAAGATTTTATCGATATTTTGTTATTATCACATAAATTTCTTACGCGTGCAAGGTCACAGCGAAATGTGAATCTGAGGATCGGATAGTCACTAGAGGAAGATGCAGTTAAAGGTCCATGTGCTTGAAAATCAAACAGAAATAGTGAGTTTTGAGCCGCTTTTTGAAGGTAGGGAGTGAATTTGAGCAACGAAGAGAGAGTGGAAGTAGATTCCATTCTTTGGGAGCATAGGCATGGAATGCACGTGAGCCCATAACAGTTCTGCATCGAGGCTCAGCTAAAAGACCCATGTTTGATGATCGATATTGATGATGATGATGACGACGACGATGACTAAGACGTTGATGGTAATGGTGATGATAATGCTGCTGCTGTTGTTGGTTATGACGATGATAAACAATTTTTTCCAAAGATCCGTGTCTTCGTCTGAATTATTGCTGTGGTCGTCGTGTGTTGTAGGGTTGTGATAAACGATTCGATGGAGATGGGATCTCAGATGTCGGTCGTTCGTCGGGCGATCGACGAAGGATACGCTGTCGTCATTCTCAACCAGAACCTGACGGAGGTTCTTGTGGATGGCGTCACGTGCAGGGTCCGGGTAAGAGGGAAAGAGTGATTCCACCAGTGGCGTAGGCAAGGGGGGGTTTCGGGGGTTAAACCCCCCCATTGGCTCCGAAAAAAAGATTTTGTAAGGTAATTTTTCCATTTAAGTAAGAAAAAATAGCAAAAAACAGGGTTTCCGGCCATAAACCCCCCCATGAAAAATTCCTGGCTACGCCACTGGATTCCAGCCCAATCTAATCTAATCTAATCTAATCCAATCTAATATGATATGATATGATATGATATGATATGATTGATATGATATGATATGATATGATATGATATGATATATTATAATATAATATAATATAATTTAATCCAATCTAATATGATATGATATGATATGATATGATATGATATGATATGATATGATTGATATGATATGATATGATATGATATGATATATTATAATATAATATAATATAATTTAATCCAATCTAATATGATATGATATGATATGATATGATATGATATGATATGATTGATATGATATGATATGATATGATATGATATGATATGATTGATATGATATGATATGATATGATATATTATAATATAATATAATATAATTTAATCCAATCTAATATGATATGATATGATATGATATGATATGATATGATATGATTGATATGATATGATATGATATGATATGATATGATATGATATGATATATTATAATATAATATAATTTAATCCAATCTAATATGATATGATATGATATGATATGATATGATATGATATGATATGATATGATATGATTGATATGATATGATATGATATGATATGATATGATATGATATATTATAATATAATATAATATAATTTAATCCAATCTAATATGATATGATATGATATGATATGATATGATATGATTGATATGATATGATATGATATGATATGATATGATATGATATATTATAATATAATATAATATAATTTAATCCAATCTAATCAATCTAATCTATCTAATCCAATCTAATATAATCACATAATCTGTGACTCATTCAATTGTAGACATGTAATTGTTATTATGGTTATAGCTACTCAAGGGACTGCTTTTCCCTGCTTCTGGTTAATTGCAATTGTAAATAACAGCTTCTAAGCCGCAATCAGGTCAATATTATACTTGCGGTATCCGGACTTTACCCCCCGGCCCATTACCCCCCGCCCCGTAGGACATTACCCTCCTGCCATTACCCCCCCCCCCCACCCCGTCTCCTTACATTTAGGTCCAGTGTATGTAATACTATGTATGCATGTATGTATGTACGTAATATGAATGTAAATATGTAGGTACGTATGTATGTAAGTATGTGCGTATGTATAGGTATGTATGTGAGTATGTATGTAAGTATGTGGGTTCTATGTAAGCATAAAATACATACATACATACACACATACAAGGAGACGGGGGGGTAATGGCAGGAGGGTAATGTCCTATGGGGGGCTAATGGTCGCGGGGTAATGGCGGGGAGGGTAATGACAGAGGGGTAATGGGCCGGGGGGTAAAGTCCTAGACCCATACTTGCATCTTGCATTCACATGACATTGCATTTTACACCAGTTGCAAGAGTGAGACATTTCATCTAACATTCTTTGAGCAAAACTTCCACTTTCAATTGCTGAACAAAGTTCGACACCTTTAAAACGGTGCCAACCGATTCTATATAAGGATGGGATCGACAACGTTCAATGATGATTCCGGTAAGATGAGATAAGATAAGATGAGAAAGTTCTTTTAATGACCAACAATTTATGCTGCACCTTGGTTTATATGGTATTACATTTAAATATGATAAAGCATCCTCGTCAATAATGATTTCCTCGTTAGGTTGTCCGCCCTAGGGATGATTCGGTCTTGTAGTCTTGGCCTCATGGAATAAGGCTGTTACATTGTAATTTGCACAAGTTTCAATAGTAAGACATTCTGTTCTATAATCCCAGTTACACTGGTACGGCATTTGATTTGGGTGTTTTTCTTTTGAAGGATAACCACGATGCAAGGAACCACGCGTCGTATTTCTTTGACGCGATTATCATAAAGAACACACGTGTCAAGCACATTGCATTCCTCGCTCACAGCGAAGGTGGAAGGGTTGTAGCACAATTGGTAAGATGATCAATTGTCTAATTTTACACACACAGTTGCTTGAGAGAGTGTAGTGGTTAAGGCGATTCTCAAACCAAGCGGTCGCAGGTTCAAATCCATACCTGCTGCCCTAGCCAGCTTGACTATATTGAGTACGCTTACCGAAAGTACAGCTGACAGCAGTACCACTTGACATTACATCTTACATTAATTACATATTATCTTCCTATGACAGTTAATTTTACACCAGATGTAGTAGTAAGATATTCCATCTTACATTCATGTGACATTGCATTTTAAACCAGTTACAGTAGTAAGACATCTTATGACCTTACATCCAAGTGACATTGCATTTTACGCCAGTTACATGAGTAAGAATTCCATCTTACATTCCTATGCCAGTACATTTCAAACCAGTTACACTAGCAAAATTACACCAGGTGTAGTAGTAAGGCATTTCATCTTTATTCAGAAAAACTGTAAATCTTAAAAAAACACTATTATTCTACATCAGGGCAGGCAGTACAGTTTACGGTAGTTTGCACATAAAACACTTGATCTTACATTCATTTGGCACAACATCTTACTGTATTCTTACACAATTTAGAGTAGTTATACACGTAATCTTACACTCATAATTTATGGCACTATGATTTGCAAAATTACTGTAGTAGTCTGTTGCAAATTACAGTAAAAACATTTTGACTGAAATAACGAATAAAATAACAACGATGATCTTCGAAAGTGGAAACCATCAGATGAATGTTTTTGAATGTTGTTCAGGCGGTTGATCGCGACGAGTATTTCCGTAGACTTGTCTTCGCAGTCGCTTTCTGTAACTCGAGACATGACGACGTTCTGAGGGACGCTCCCAAACCCATCATAGACTTCTTCAATACTGTGAGTGACTTGCGTCTTACTGTACTTTATCTCTATACTATTCAATGTATCCAATTCATTCATAGTGGAGATTATTCACTTCATTCATTCACTTCAAGTAGGCCTGAAGTGGCGGTGACACGAAACGGAGTATCCCCCCTGAAAGCTATCCGGGGGGATGAATTAATCTATCCCCCCGGATGGAATTAACCGGTCTATACTATCCGGGGGGATAAACCATTCTATCCCGTTTTTTTTAAATGAGCATAATAAAAAAATTATGCTGTAATCAAAATTTAAAGTGACTCTAATTGCTTTAAGTGTCCTAAGCAATGCTCAGATAAAGGCAACTCGAATTTATTTAGTGACTCTGAGTGTTCTTAAGTGTTTTAAATGTTTTAAGTGCTCTAAAAACAGGGTAAAACAAATTATCTAGTAGGAATAAACATACCTGTTAGTGTCATTGTTCAAAACAAAGCAGATGAAAATTAATTTGTCCCAAAAAATACAGGCGGAAGCGTTTTTTCGACTTTTTTTAATTTGGGGGGATACAATTAATACGGAGGATACTCTATTTCGTGACATGGCGGCGCCAGCTGTACAATTCCAAACTGCGCCACTGGTTGTTCTCTGCCAGTGCCAGTCCCAAGTCTGGATAAAGGAGGAGGGCGACACTAATCATCTTTGATATGGCGGTGTCGTTAAACATGTAACAAGTATACAATATCAGCAGAGGGTCGCGTGAAGGTCATAGGAGTTATTCAACATGTCGAAGAAATTAAATTTAAGCCGATATTGAAAGTTTAAAAGAATTTTTTCGCCAGTCATAAGGCAGGTCAGAGGTAAAATGGGCAAACATGCCGCGAGCTACGGTAGCGCAGCCACTGATTTCAAGAATTTATATAGCGCCCCTTCAAGAATTCCACACAGAGGCGCTCCCAAGGTGAAACAAACAAGTTTTAAGGAACCTGTAAAACACTGACGAGTCAACCCTGGGTAACAGGCGCATATCCAACGGAAGACTATTCCAGACAGATGGTGGTTGTGGTGGTATTTGCAGTTTAACGTCACTGTGTGGTAACAAAGACCATTAGCGACGCCCTCCTCCTTTATCCAGGCTTGGGACTAGCACTGGCAGAGTGCAACCAGTCAGTGGCGGAGTTGGACCTACAACTGAAAAAGCACACTGACAGGTTGATGTTTCAACAAGATATGTAGCACCCCTTAAGCATATACTAATCAAGATCCCCCGCAGAAGAGGACAGTTTTAAGGCTGTGATCAAATGCATCCGATTAAATCTTAGCCATTATCTTTTCATCAATCCATCCATTTATTCATCGACGGTTGACCCATCATCTATCCATCTACCACCTATCTATCTACCCACCTATGCATTCATCCATCCAGTTTTTAATGTGCACCGAGCGGTATCAACCTGCTCCCCCGTCCACCGCTATTGTAATGGAGTGGTGCACATTGACTTCAGTAGAAGCTATAATATCAAGTAGGCCTACTCATACTTACCTGCTTACGTACATACATGATACATACTTCAGTAGAAGCTATAATATCAAGTACTCATACTTACTTGCATACGTACATACATGATACATACTTCAGTAGAAGCTATAATATCAAGTACTCATACATACGTACATACAATACATTGTTATGATATACATACTTCAGTAGGAGAGATGATTAGTAATGATTTTGCGTTGATAGAATTCACGCAACTGGATGGCAAGCACAAGACCGTTGAATGAAAGTCTCTCGAAAGGAGGCGGTCTCTTCTCGTCCCGGAAAGACTCTGGAAAAGTATCCGCAGGTCAGCAACTCACCAGTTCAGCTTTGTGAATTAGAATCATAGCGATTATGATGATAACTACGACGGTGGTTACGATGATGACGAAGATGATGGTGGTGGTGATGATGGTGATGATGATGATGATGATGATAATGATGATGATGATGATGATGATGATGATGATGATGATGATGACGATGACGATGACGGTGACGATGGCGATGATGACGATGATGACGATGATGACGATGATGATGCTGAAAATGGCGATGACGATGATGATGATGACAATGGCGATGACGATGACGATGAGGAGGAGGAGGAGGATGACGTCAACGTTGGTGTTGACGATGTTCATGATGATGATGACGACGATGATGACGACGACGATAATGATGATCATGATCTTGAAGAAGCGGATTACTACATAAACTATTTTTCGTCGTGTGTTGTAGGTGACCAAAGACCCGAATGGACAGTCTCATCAGCCAAAGATGCTGCATTCAGCTTTATTGATGAGAAATATCGTCAGGCCATTTCGTAGCCTAACCCCATCTTCTTCTTCTTCCCCCCTCTCCCGCGTTGCACCCGCCTCGCGACCTCCATCATGACCTCTGTGATAGAGACCGGAGTAGTGTCTGACTTGCCAGCCGCCAAACCGAATCGGATGACCTTCCGACGTTGACAGTTCAGCCGCTGGGAATATCCGCTGTGTTGGTTGACAGATCGCTAAGTTATTCGCAAGTTTTTGCCTGGAAGTTACAGCTTTAAGTGTCGGCATTTAATTAGACTTTCAAAAGCGCCGTCTAGGATTATGATTCAGCGCTTTTTTGTTGTTTAGAAGATATATCTTGCAAAAGTTCTGCGAGACAGCAAAGGCTACGAAAAAAGCTGCGGTAGTTTTGTTGCAATTTTGAATTTTGTACTTGCCTCTGTTCAGTTTATCCAACGCAATTAATATTACGGTAGTTGGGCAATCGCGCATGCGCTTGACTTGACCTTGATCAGTGTTAGGGCAGTGACATAAACAATTAACATATTTTTGTGAAGCAACTGTGAACCCATCGCGAAGGTTGGCTATAGGCGCATGCATGGGCGGAGTTTATCAGGGGCTAGGGGGCTAAGCCCCCCCAAGAAGACCCAAATTCATCTTTTTACCGTGTAAATGGTATCCTTTCCCGGGCTTAGCCCCCCCCAAGAAGGCTTTAGCCCCTCCAAGAACGGAAACCAAACTCCGCCCATGGGCGCATGCGCTTGACCTGACCCAGATCAGATCCAGCGCGTTCTTGCACTTGATCCAGATTATTATGAGCGCGCTAACGCAGATAATTATCATAAAACAATAATTATTATATAGAACTTAGTCTGCGGCTACAGCGCTTGCGCGTGACTTGACCTGAATTAGTTTGATATAGTTCATGGGCAGTTAAGCGTAGTTATGGCATAGGCCATAGGCTAAGGGTTAGAGAATTCTTCGGTGAAGCTGAGGTGTAATATACTCGATTTTTTCGTATTTCAAAGATGTACTTCCCAAGTTCTTTTTAGCTCCTCCAAGAACGGAATCCAAACTCCGCCCATGGAGACGTTAGCGCAGACTAACGCAGTTCAGTTGAATTGCAAAGACGAGACAATGGGAAGCCAATGTCATGTGATGTCGGGAAATGTTTTATTTTTGCCATACCCTAGTCTGTTGTTGTCTAGTTTTGCTAACTGCAATGCAGTCTTGCTACCCAGGGACGTCGGTTTAAGACAGGGTAGAAATTTCCGGAGGATTGTGGGGTTGACCGACCCCAACATTTCTTAGAACCTCGTAGCAAAATGCTCATTAAACATCTAAAATCCCCCTAAATCAGCGTCTTACTCCCCAGTTATTTTCATGCAGTCCTCATACTTGGTAGTTGGTGTGGAGGGAATATAGGCCTACAACCTCTACTGGGCAATCTACGTCAGCGTGGATATTGACCCCCCCCCTGCTTTGACCCAGGGAATCTACATTAAGAGGATTGGTTAGGCTACTCGACATGAAAATTTGGAGTAGCCCTACATCCATTACACTTCGTACAGGTCTTGCCATTTCAAATTTTATCTAATACTGAATAATATATAATGTTTTAAATCTTCACAGGCAATTTCTATTTTGCAAACATGATTATTCAACAATCTGCCTTCATAAATAAATATTATAAATATAGTTAATTGAATGCATTTGTTATGTGAACAAGATGTGAAATTTCTGGCACCACTGTTATTGTTCAAAAGCTTTTACAACGATGTTAAAAATCTTAAAATCTGATATTTCCAGTCAGTGTGTAGTTGATCCTTGGCTTTGACCATAAAATGACTAAAGGTTAAAAAATTGTTGCTATCCCAATCTGCGTGTTAGGTTAGCTACATGCGTTGAGAATGGTTTCGTGAGAAATAATGTGTACACAATTCTTCTGCCACTGACCAAAATGTATTGACATTCTTGAACACAGGCTGTTGACCCATGTGCGACCAAGGACTACTTATAGTATAAACAAGTCTAAGAGCCTTGCTTACCTGCAATGCTCTATTTTCAAAACTGAAGCTCTGCCGGTGGTACGTCCACCTGCAAGTGCCTTAATACAACGGCCAGTTTTCCATTTGGAACCCATTTGATTCCCATAAAAATGCCGAAGGCCCATAATTAACCTGAGCCATGTGCGATGCTCTTTTCGATAAGGTTGAGAACCGATATTTTGTGCCCTTAACTTAAGTGCAGATGACGATGAAAGGCTTTTTGGATCAATGCAATAATCGTCGGATTGTTGTGTGCTGCTCTTTTATCCTGTGTTTAATAGTAATATTATTAACTATTTCAGTCTTACATTCCGAATAAATTTGGACAGTTTGGAATCAGTTTCGTTTCTAACTTTCATACCACTTCCCTTTTTCGTGGTGATTGATGGTTAAGTTGGTTAACACAGGTTATTTAGATTCGTTTGTATTCTGAGTAACTTATAACACATGCGCAAATATTGATATTCGAGTATGAAGCATAAAACCTTCGGCCTCTGTCGGTCTGTGTGTGTCTCTCTGCCTCTCTGTCTTTGTTTGTGTGTGTGTGTCTCCCTCTCTCTCCCTCTCCCTCCCTCTCCCTCTCTCCCTCCCTCTCTCCCTCCCTCCCTCTCTCTCTCTCTCTCTCTCTCTCTCTCTTCTCTCTTCTCTCTCTCTCTCTCTCTCTCTCTCTCTCTCTCTCTCTCTCTCTCTCTCTCTCTCTCTCTCTCTCTCTCTCTCTCTCTCTCTCTCTCTCTCTCTCTCTCTCTCTCTCTCTCTCTCTCTCTCTCTCTCTCTCTCTCTCTCTCTCTCTCTCTCTCTCTCTCTCTCTCTCTCTCTCTCTCTCTCTCTTTCCCTTTGTTCCAACCTTTCACTGTCTTTCTCTCGTGTAGACGAATAGTGATACATATAAATTATCTCTTTTTCTGGCTGTCTTCCAGTCCGTCTCTCAATCTTTCCCCGTCTTCCTGTCTGTCTGTTTCTCTGTCTGTCTGTCTATATGTCTGTCTGTCCGTCTGTCTGTCTGTCTGTCCGTCTGTCTGTCTGTCTGTCTGTCTGTCTGTCTGTCTCACACGAGGTACTCAAAATAAATCATTAACCCTCATCCGAACAAGCTAAAATGCAACTTAATTTGGACAAGGGGGGGTCTGGCCAGACCCCCCGGTTTAATGTGAGTTTTTCATAGGAAATAGTAATTTTTATGTGCCAATTTTGTAAGATGATATCAGAGTAACTCAAAACAACAATGTATCAGTCTCTTTATGCAATATAAATAAGTTTTATGATGAATTTGAAATTAAATGTTTAGTTACATTAATTGTCACGGTTTGTCATACATGCTCATCGTCGCAATATTAGTCTATGTATAAAATTTGAAATACAAAATAAAGAAACCATAATATTAGTAAAATTAGTACTGAATGCTCTTGTGATAAGAGTCAGTATGACTGTTTTCTAGAAAATATCCATAACAAATAATGGAATAGGACTAAACCTAAAATGTAAACATGTAAGCTTATCGTACATAGTCCATTAGCTGTTGCTTTCGGGTTTGTATGTCGAATGATGATGTCTTTCATCTCGGCTGTTACAATGCTGTCAAAACTATCTTGTATTCTCAATGTATCCGTATTATTTTATTCCGAATCTTCTTTTACTGCATTGTGCAACAGAGCACGTCGTCCTGGCATTGCTTTTGATCGCGGATCTTTACTTGTATTTAGCCTATAATTTTGGTATCTCGGCTTCAATAGTATAGACAATTTCGTCATCATTATCTTCACTATCAGATCCAGTCTCATCATCGTGTTTATCATCATCTTCAATTTTACATTGTTTTCATCATAAGAAACACCTGAAGGTTTTTCTTCAGGCATTGGCATCTCTTCATATTCACATTCTTTATCGTTGCTCCCACTGTCCAAACTGTCATCATTGTAGTCTCGGCCAGTATTATCTTCATAACTTCCATATCACTCAATCGATTTGGTCGTTTAGAGGTGCTAATTGTAGCTCATTAATATAGGAACAAAGTCATAAAAGCAATCTGAGAAGATATCACTCCTAAAAAAGTTATGCAGCAAATATATGGAGGGGGGTCTGGCCAGACCCCCCCTTGTTCGGATGAGGGTTAATCGTCTGTATTATAAGTTTATAACCACCATACCACCGTAACTGTTCTCACCCAGTGACTTCTCTTTCTTTTCTGTTTGAGAAGCCTCTGTTGGATTTTACCGTCACGGATAATTAACTACAAGCAAAACCATTGGTGTCACACATTTGGTGACGACTCAAAAGAACAATTAGGGATCTTTCTTTCTTTCTTTCCTTCTTTTTTCAGTGAAACATTCATCCTGAAACGTGAAACGACTTCCCCAAATTTCCCAAGAATCGTTCCGCTCGGCGTGGTTGGTGCTCGATTATTGTTCTCATAGTATATTCGTTCTATACAATATATTGACCAGGGTAATGCGTGGCATTTAGAAACACGATCGCATGAATGTATGCATTGTAATATGTATACATATACAACATATATACAACATATATATGCGTGTGTCTATGTGCGTGCGTGTGTGTATATATATACATTTTGCTGCCAAGCAGAAGTTATGCGAACAAGCTGGTAAATACCTTTTACATATCCTAGGGGCCGTCTATAAATGGCGTCACGCAATTAAGGACGATTTGTGACCCCCCCTCTCCCTTCGTCACACGTCGTCGTGAAAGTCATATACCCACTCAAATATATGACATCAAAAAGCTCTTCACACACGCCCATACACCCGAAAATAACCAGATTTTCAGAATGTTATTTGCAATTTTTTATAATAATTATTAAATGAAGTAATTTCAACAATATGCCTACAAAATAATACTTGAAACTATATTTAGTAGAACAATCGAAAAAATCAAATGAATCCATGAAGAGAGAGTGTGTATGTATGCATGTATGTAATATGTATGTATGTATGTATGTATGTATGTATGTATGTATGTATGTATGTATGTATGTATGTATGTATGTATGTATGTATGTATGTATGGATGTATGCATGTATGTATGTGTGTATGTATGTATGTGTGTAGGTGTGTAGGTGTGTATGCATGCATGTATATATATATATATATATATATATATATATGTTTGTACTGTATGTATCATGTATCTACATGTACATGTATCTATGTAGGCCTATGTATGTATGATAATGTAGGCCTGCCAGAGTGCATGGTTTTAGCACGCTATATTTGTTGTCCTTATGGTTTTTTAGCTTGCGATCTAATAGGACAACGATCATGTCAATAACCTAAAGGTGTGTTTTAGGCTATTTATATAGACACGGAAGTAGGCTACTTCACCAAAATGTCTCTGTCATCCTGTTTAAACCGCGTAACTAACCTGCGTAGTTGGAAATTCCAATAGCCTACAGAGATTTTACGTATGCAGGTCTAGTCCTATAATTATGCGTATGATATATTAGAGACAGACCGACTATTTAGTATCGCCAGTAGAATCTAGATTATCATATTAAAGTGGAGTTCATACACGGATATAAACCGTTGTTAACGTTGCAACGACATCGAAATCTGATGAAAGTCGTTTATTAATTAACATTCAAAGGCGAATACATAGCACGATAAGCAGATCAAAAGGCAGAATCGAGAAAATAACAATATTATATTGAAGACTTCATCGACCGTTGTTATAATTATGACGTTGGAGGATCATCTGAAACGTGATGGGAACTTCAGGAGGCAGTACAAGCTGCTGAAGGAGATTGGACAGGGAGCGTTTGGGAAGGTCAACCTCGCTGAAAATAAGAAAGATAAACAACAGGTAGGTCCTATATACGCAGTGTGTAGGCGTTCAAGAACGCTTTCCGGAACTCACGCATCATATAATCCACAAACAAACACACACACACACAAAACACACACACAAACAAACACAAAAAACAAACGCAACACACACAAACACAAAACGCGCACACACACACACACAAAACACACAAAACACACACACACACACAAAACACACAAAACACACACACAAACAAACACAAAACACAAACAAACACAAAACACACACAAACACAAAACGCACACACAAACACACACAAAACACACACCACACACACACACACACAAAACACACAAAACACACACACAAACAAACACAAAACACACACAAACACAAAACGCACACACAAACACACACAAAACGCACACACAAACACACACAAAACACACACACAAACACACACAACACACACATAAACACACACACACACAAACACACACAAAACGCACACACAAACACACACAAAACACACACACACAAACACACACAAACACACAACACACACATAAACACACACACACACAAACACGCACACACACACAAACACACACAAACACACACACACACACACACAAACACACACACACAAACAAACACACACACAAGACACACACACAAACACACAAACAAACACACAAACACACACTGACTCACAAATACACAGTACACACACACATACATATATATATATACATATAAACAAATATATATAACGGCAAAATTATAACATAATGGTAAAAGTTAAGGAACGGCGGTTTCCGAGTATAATAATTATTATAATAGTCATCATGCGGAGATTGGTTTCGAGTTTCCTTCCTGCATGGGATGGACCATGCAAGGATGGTCACTGCGTAGTCACCCTAGTGCGCAAGGGCGGATACAGAAATTTTCGAAGGGGGGGGCCAAAGTCCCATGGAACTACTTTTTGGGGGGGGCCACGTCTACTTTCCGAGCAAAATAGCTGGTCAAAAAAAAGAAATTTTTGAAATGGGGGGGCCATGGCCGGATTGGCCCCCCCCTGGATCCGCCCTTGCTAGTGCGTATAGCACATCCGTAAATGTGGTGGTGGTTTTTCAGTTTAACGTCGCTGTGTGACAACAAAGACCATTAGCGACGACCTCCTCCTTTATCCAGGCTTGGGACTGGCACTGGTAGCGTGCAACGAGTGGCGGAGTTGTGCTCAGCTTTATACACTTTATATAGCGACTGCATTATTTTGTCATCGACCCTGAACATTATCAATGAACAATTGATCGGGTGAGATCATGGCTACCGTTAGGCATATAGTCCGCTTCAATAGCACCGCGCCATTTAAGCCCCCCCCATCACAGGGACTGAGCTAGTCTTAGATTTAAGTCAACATATGCCCCATCCACCGCGTGTGAGAATCATAGAAAAATAACTGGAGGGAGGGGTCAAAAGCTGAGTTTGTGGATTTGGGGGAGCAGTGGGGGACTTTACTATGGCGTCCTAAGAAAGACAAGGCTTGTACCCTCGTCCCACAACCCCGCCCCCCACCCCCTACCATATGGCAATTATCACCCTGCGTCCACCTTAATCCTCTCTTTCTAATGATATTTTTCATATCTTCTTGTCCCGTCTTCTCTGCTATGATTTTGTTTGCTACAGTATTTTGTCCCGCCACGATACAATTTAGAATCCTTCTCAGCCACCTATGTGTGCTTCCTCCAGTCGTATTCTGTTTGTCATCGTCAATGACCACGTCTCAGATCCGCACAGCAGTGTGCTCGCGACAAGTGCATTGTTGGCTACAGCGAATCTTAGGTTTTTTGCAGCATTCTTTTTCCTTCATTTTGTGGTGCGGTGGTGTTGGCCTATGTAACTAGTGAGTGGTGGGTTAATTACCTTAGAACCTGATGGTTCCAGTTTCTAATCTACCTCAAGCCGCCGCGTAGGGACCTTGAACAAGTAGGCCTACTTCACTCGCAATTGCTCATGCGCTATAGGCGTGAAACTACGATGCAATGTTCGCATTGTAGTATGGACTGATTCTTGATGGAGAGCTTGAAGGGAGACAGAAACGCTATAATAGCACATGCGAAAAATAAAATTTAAAAATATCTTCATAAACCTTACAAAAGCAGCATTTGCCTTCGCTACACGTGTGCATCTTTACTTCTCTATCAAAGCTGCTATCAATTGTATTTTGGCTTCTTATATACCTAGGAACAACCAGTGGCGTAGACAAGGGGTGTTTCTGTGGTTAAATCCCCCCATTGGCCTAGAAAAAGTTTGTTTACAGGTTATTTATCCACTTAAATAAGTAAAACAAAACAATTGCTTGTAGTAACAATTGTTTTTCTTACTTCATTTCCTTTGCTACTTTATTCCCTTTTTATTTACTGTAACACTGTTGGGTTGGTGTCATAAAGGGCATCCGGCCAGGCCATAAACCCCCCATCGCCCCCCCCCCCCCATAATAAATTCCTGGCTGCGCCACTGGGTACAACAAATCAATCTCTTACTACTGTTTTTCCTTGTACTTGACAGTATGCAGTGAAAGTTATTCCAACGAGAAACGCCACAGAGTTGAGAGAAGCCCGTCAGGAAATACAGATCTTCAAGGACCTCGAGCACCCCCACATCGTCCACTACAAGGACGCCTTCGAAGTCCCAGACGGCGTCATTGTCGTCATGGAGTACTGCGAACTCGGAGACCTTGAGAAACTGATAGAAGTGCGAACTCCGACTTTGAACTTCTTTCCAGAGTCGCAGGTCGTAGAGTGGGCGGCGCAGATCTGCAAAGCGCTACAGGTCGGTTGAAAATTCTGAAAAGTCTCGAAAAGTCTATGAGTCTGAATGACTATTGGTATGAATCTTGACATGGTTCAGACAAAAGTCTCACGTAGTCGTAATCTCTAAACTTCTAAAGCGCTACTCGAAAGCCAAGCGCGGGGCACCAGCTTATTCACGAGCGCTGCATCAAGTCAATATAGGGTTGTCCGTAAGAGTAGTTCGAAGGTGATCCGAGTCGAGTTACCATAGGGTGAGAGCCTGAGAGGGGAGGGGGTGCGGGAAAGCTACTAAGGCGGGTATCACGTGTAATAGAAGGATCACATTCTTAGTATTGACCTGAAAAGAATATCAGTTGAGTAAATGGTAATTAAGCGATAAACACACGATTGGGTAGGCCTATAAATCAAGAAAGACGTGGACTAAGCTATTTAGATTTCCTTGGTTCCTGTAGCAGGGTATACCCGTCAACACAATGCATGACTCGTATTCGTAATCGTAAACTCGAAATTTCTGATGCACCACTCGAAAGCCAAGCGCGGGGCACCAGCTTATTCACGAGCGCTGCGTTGAGTTAGAAGGATTGCCCGTGAGAGTAGTCCGTGGTGGTCCGAGTCGAGTAGCGTTAACACTGATATCTGGTTAAGGCATGAAGCAAGTTCAACGGTATGCCTAATTGAGAAGTTGCACAATGTTATGACGACCATGCATAGCAATCTTGAAATGGGTCACGTAGCATAGTACATGTTCGATGAGCTTGAACACTTTGGAATAAGAGTCTCGTCTCTGAATTGGTTCTCTAGGTATAATAGCCTACCTGTCAAACAGATTACAAGATGTTTCTATTAACCACTCATCGTCACTCTTAGTCTGTTGTTGAGGCGTGTGGAGTACCTCACGGTGACACGGTTCAATATATCGGGACCATTGTTATTTATTATAATTTATATTATAGTAACTGTTATATGAAATAAAATAATTGATGTACAGACTGTGACAGCCTTAAAATAAATCATGTTTGCTGACGACACGAATATTTTTTTCCACTGGGCCAAGTCCTTTCGTCCTGTCTGAAACTCTAAAATTGACGATATAAGACTGATTATAATCATTGTTATAATTAATAAACTACTGCAGAGTCGGAGTCCAGAGCGCGGCCACTTGTTGCTGTTCAACAAGTACGACACTACTATATTATTATCAAAGATGATTAGTGTCGCCCTCCTCCATTATCCAGGCCTGGGACTTGCACTGGTAGAATGCAACCAGGTGGCGGAACTTCTAGTGCGCTGTATCAAGCTCTCCTCCAGCATATCTGTTCGTTCTGACATCTATAGAATTGAACTAAAACAAACCGAATCAACAGTTTTACTCACTTCTGTATTTTTAAAACTCTGATGTTAGCTGAGTATAAACTTTTTCAGACATCATCCTGTTGAGTGTTGACGAATTAAATGAATTTGTTTGCGCAACTCAATTAAATTGGTTTAACACTTTATAAATTAATTGAACTCGTCCCTGCTCATCTCTTTCCAGTATTTGCATTCCAACTACGTGCTCCACAGAGATCTAAAACCAGCCAACATATTCCTCGCGAGAAATGATGTCATAAAACTCGGAGACTTCGGAGTGGCGAGGTTGGTACCGTTTTTTTTTGTTCCATTTCACTGAAGTGAGACGTGGTAGTCCTATAATTATGTGAAAGGT
>OX457042.1:3698101-3795601 GCA_949752735.1 Lumbricus terrestris | reverse complement strand
AACCGTACGTATTTTTATTCCCATTATTTACTCCATTAAAATGAACCAAGAGTAGGTCTACCGTCTACTCATGTAACATTATGGTCCAAATGAACTGCATTGAGATTTTTTTGCAACTTGACGCAATTTCTCTTTCACTGATTGCAAACTTCTGACGATGTGGTATATAATAAAATTATGTTCTGTAACGTGATTCCATGCAATTCAAATCATTCGATCATTCTACTCACTTCTTAGAGAAATTTGAATGTCCAATTCAAATAATTCATTCGCGTACTAAAAGACCAGATTATGGTTAAACCCTGATTCCATTGGAAATCTGGCCTTGTCCTCTGACATCAGAATGCAGATAGCAATATTATCGATGAATTTAAACAGCATTCTTGTCTCATCTTATCTCAACCAATGATGTCTCCCGAAGTGTGCCTTCTCTTGAATTAAACCTGGCTATACATGGGCGAAGACCTAGGGGGGACAGGGGACGGTCCCCCAACGGAGGTGTTGAGGGGACGGCCCATGCATTTGTTCCCCCCCCCCAATCGTTGATGGTCAAGACTAAAATAAATAAATAAATAAAAAAAGGTCATCAACTTTTTTGGCGGCGAAAATAGAATTTTTTCGAGATTTCGCCGGTCGTCAGAAATTTTTGCCGGAAAAAGATGGAAATTTTTCTGCGACACTCAGCCATTCGTTCATCAGAAAATTTCGCGTCTTTCCGTCCCCCCAAGTCTCGGCCCAGGTCTCCGCCTATGTGGCTATAGGCCTACACCATTGGCATCAGACGGCTCTAGCTTTACTCTGCAGCTGCCTTAGAGAATTAGAAGCGATGGGACCTATAAATATGGACCACGAGCATATATGGATTCAATCACGGGCAACGATGCAAATTTGTAGGTCAGCGCGCTACTATTTTCTGCTCTCAATTTACTTTAAAACCTTAGATATGGACATTTTAAATTTCGATGCGGTAGTTAGCGCCTATACAGATTTAAGAAGCGACTTCACAGGGGGGTGGGCGAAACCCCTACATTTCCGGGCAACGCCGGGTAGCATGGCTAGTATATGCATATAATTATAGACCTGCTACCTGTCTATCACTACCTGTCTACCTATTCCACTCTTCATGTATATCGTAATCCATGCTAATTCCAGTCGCCCGTCTTCGCTGGATGCAGAGATCAATGGAGACCACAGGACAGCGGACATTCTCCGATCACCCGGCGGACGTTCGGTGGCTGTGGACTCTGGTGTCGATGATGTCTACGTAGAATTGGATTCCGTTGCGGTGCCTGACGATGAAGAGCAGCGTTCAAGGTCCACGTGGTACAAAGACACGGAAACGGGCGTCGCGGAAAAGGTCGCCGATGTGAGTATAGCATCGGAATGCGCCTCTTTTATTTCTTTAATTTAGTTCTTTGATTTTTTTATGAATAAAGAGATGAACGAACAATTAAATGAAAGAGTGAATGAATTCAAGTGAATGGATTTAAGTGAATGAATTTGAGTGAATGTGTGATTGATTGAACCAATGAACGAATTAACATAATTATTGACGAATGTCTGACTGACTGACTGACTGACTGACTGACTGACTGACTGACTGACTGACTGACTGACTGACTGACTGACTGACTGACTGACTGACTGACTGACTGACTGACTGACTGACTGACTGACTGACTGACTGACTGACTGACTGACTGACTGACTGACTGACTGACTGACTGACTGACTGACTGACTGAATGACTGACTGACTGACTGACTGACTGACTGACTGACTGACTGACTGACTGACTGACTGACTGACTGACTGACTGACTGACTGACTGACTGACTGACTGACTGACTGACTGACTGACTGACTGACTGACTGACTGACTGACTGACTGAATGACTGACTGAATGACTGATATGAATACGTGAACCATATTTCTTTATTTACTTTCTCTAATTAATTTCTTCAATATTATTTTCGTCATATGGCCTTTCGCTGACGTTTTCTGTTTACTTTCAATGATTCCGTAAATTCAAGTCACTATATGTGACCGTTTTACTTAGTTAGTTCAGTTTTACTTAATTAGTTTTACTTATAAATTTTTTATTTGCTTGATGATTAAAATTAAATTGCGTAGGCCTATACAAGGTTGTTGCGTTTTAAACTGTAGTAGCATACAATACGTAAAAAGTCCACTTTTGGTTTTCCTTTTTTCTCGTTTTCCTCCTATTTTTTATTTTCAAATCACGACCTTTTGTTCCGTTTTTAATCGGTTTTGTCGTTTTCAACATCTATTAGTAAAACCGAAGAATGAATGGGTTTGGAAATGTTTTATTTGTCAGGACTTCTGGACGATATCGGATTCGCCGACTGTGAAGAATCTGGCGGAACTCGGGGTGCGATTTAACGACCGTAAGTTCGTACAGTAGGCCCCTAATTAATTTTTAATTACTTCATTCATTCACTCATTCATTCTTTCGTACATTCGTTCATTCGTTCAAACGTCTTTTCATTCATCTGTTCGTTCATTCATGAATTTATCAATTCATTTTTCTTCATCCTTTAATATCCAATCAAGCAATCAGCTGACATTCACCTCCATTTCATTTGCTTGTCGGTGAAGGCAGTTGGTGGCAAAATGATTAACCAATCAATCAATTGAATCAACCAAACAATCAATCAGTCAATCAATCGATCATCAATCAATCAATCATTTGATGGTTAAGTATTCATTATCTGGACAAATCTTGATTCTCTGTCTTTCAGTTGGCCAGTTGGTCGAATTGACCGGAAGTAGATTTAAATTTGACTCCTTTTCGGACGACCACGCGACCAACCAAATGCGATACGAAGAAATCGGTGACGTACGTATTGCATGTGCATCGAAATAGCAGCGCTAAAATATATGTTTTACAAGTAGGTAAGTGAGTAAGTAAGTAGCCTTTATTACCGTCAGACAAAGCGCTCATGCTTTTCATTGTTACAGTAGGCCTACACAGCGATTGTAAAGATAAATAAGAAAAAACTATAACGGGAGTACTTTATGAAGTCGCACATGTAAAACACTAAGTATATTAAGAAAATCGCTTCAAAGCAACTCAGAGGATGAAGGACTAATCTTTTCGATAACCACTTGATCTATCAGTCGACAGGTCAATAATTTTGCTTACATGCGCAACTATTATTATTATAGGCCTATATTCTGTATCTCTGACTCTGTATCTGATCATTTGTCTGTCTCTCTGTCTCTGTGTCAATGTCCGTCTGTCTGTCTGATGAAGCGTAGCCGTTCCACAACCCACCAACTAACAGTCTCCGGACAATTTTTTGCTTCTTGAGGCATTATAACTACCTCGGGTAAAAACTAAAAAATGATAATAATATAAATTACAACAGACCCGAACAGTGAAAACACCGAGAGATCTAGAACTAAATGACAGCATGGTCTAATGTTGAAAGCGATCATATGCATTAATCTGTAGACGAGTCTGTCGATTGTTTAAACTTTAAAGAAATAAAAAATATAATAATAATCTCGGTTTTATTATTACAGCAAGTTACTCGTTACGTTTACGATCTTCTGGAAACGAAACTTCAGATGAAGCGACTCTGGCTACCGGTAAGCAGTCTTTACAAACATTTCTACAGTTTAGTTAATTGGGATACATAAAACCCCAACTGGTTATCCACTCCAAATTGAAGTTCCCTTCTTTAAGAATTCATACCCAAAGCAGAGACGTATAATACCCGAGAAAAATGTTGGGGTTTCCATTGGGGGAGGGGTGGAGGGAGAATTTTCCAATGAGCATATTGAAACGCTCCCGACCCAGCCTCGCCCACTCTTAATGCTAGTGATGATGATGATGATGATGATGAATCATGATGATGATGATGACGACGACGACGACGATGATGATGATGATGATGATTTTTCTTAAATTAAACGCATGCAATAATGATGATCGCACTGCGTTTTACATGATTGTGCAAGTTATGGAGTAATCTTAATTAACATCAAAGTGATCAAACTAAACTACTAACAGAAGAGGCAACCTGCAGTATGGTACATGTATGGTATGCTGTGGTGTAGTATGGTGTAGAACAGTATATGGTATGTTGGCATAAAGTGTCTGGTTATGATATGTCATGCATACAGATTGACGACAATGATGATGAACCTCGCAGTTTCATCTTCGTTACGTCAGACTACACAACTAAGGACAAGAAACTTCTCGTTCTTGTTCATGGACCAGGAGTTCCGCGCGCTGGTCAATGGGCCAGAAGGTATAATTATTATACATGTACGCATGATTATCTTGAGTTGACGTAGGCCTATACAACACAACTTATTGCATGGATGTGGTGGATCTTTCTTAGGCTAATATATCAGTTACCGAAAACTTCTGCCTCATTTCTGGGCTAGAGAATAGAGTATGTTTAATGTGCATGTCTTGAAATGCCATACTGAAACTTATCACATGAGATGACGATGTGCCTTAAGCTATGACGTCAGTTTATTAGAGACTTCGTCATATTCCGGGGCAAAGAAATAGGGTTCTTAGCCGACAAGTTCTTAGAGGTAACACCGAACGAACGAACCGTAACATTGATCTGGAGATGAACCTCTGGTCATCGATTGGTCATCCATCACGGAGTTCAGAATCCGTTGACTGTGGAAGGGATTCCAGATTGTCCGTTTAGACCCAGGGTCCGAGCAACCCCAAGTTACTCTGTGTATACGTTAATGGCTGACTGCTCTCAACCCGAGGTTGCCTTACAGGTTATACCGTCACATTTGTGCTGTCCACAATTGTGCGCACTTGAAGAATGATTTAACCTTCTTTGTTTATTGTTCCATAGGATCATTATGAATTACTGTCTGGCCTCTGGCACCCAGATACCCTGGATTCAGATGGCAATCAAAGAAGGATACGCTGTGATGGTCCTAAACCCGAATTTGAATGAACACGAGATCACGAAAACACCAATCAGGGTGAGTAAGCAAGATGAATATTCGCGGCATGATTGTGTTGCTGAATATCTATTAGTGTAACGATGAATAGTCATTGGTATCGTGATGAATATTCATCAGCATGGCAATGAATATTCATTGCTATCTCGATATGAATATTCATCAGCATGGCAATGAATATTCATTGCTATCTCGATGAATATTCATCAGCATGGCAATGAATATTCATTGGTATCTCGATGAATATTCATCAGCATGGCAATGAATATTCATTGCTATCTCGATATGAATATTCATCAGCATGGCAATGAATATTCATTGGAGTGCTGTGCTTTGTTTCGTGGAGGAATTCGATGAAATCGGATCCGATCGGATTTGAGTTGCATTAAAATAGAACCGAACAAGACAAATAAGAATACAGTTTAGTAGTTGAGTGTAGGTAACCTGAGTAGGGGAGGATAGAAGATGAGAGGAGGGACGACAAGAACAGAGCAGAGGGGCAGAGAGAGAGAGAGCAGAGGTCTGAAGAGAAGAGCAGAGGGAGCAGAGGACTGAAGAGAAGAGCAGAGGAGGACGAATCGCATTTATATCACATTTCATTCCATTATTATCTATAATCTGTAACTTATATGGCGCCTGCGTTTAGTCACAAGTCATCATCACAGATGGTGCTCCAAACCAGAAATCAGATCAAACATGTCGAGAAAATCGATCAAAATATCCCATCCATCCACTTAGCACAGCGGTTCTCAACCTGTGGGTCGCGATCCCCGCGGGGGTCGCCTGACGATTTGCCAGAGGTCGCCTGAACCCTTCAGAGATTCGCAAAATATGTACACATGTAATAGTAATTTCTCCACTGTCTATACTGCACTAAACAATATTTGAAAATACTTTTGCTATGATTTATTTGTGAGATTGCGGCAGATAATCTTATTTTTGCTATTCCAGTTTTCAAATGTAAATTCCACTTTTACCAATCGTCTAAAAAAGAAAACAATATCCAGATTGCTCAAAGAATCTGTGCTGTCAGCTGGTGAGGCCTGTATGCTTAGACGGAGACTTTGGGAGACAAAGGATCCCCTATTTCCCAAAGTCAATGGTCTCACAAAATTTGTTGTGGAGACCGAGCTGCTTATATCCCCCAATATTTCAGATAAGCTATATTTCATACATGTATGATTGTATATATCATTATTCCTTTTTACAGCGTTATCCGCTCTTTATTCATAGGCCTAGTGAGCAATTTTGTTAAGATGAGAGCTTGAAGTGCTACCATCAATGTACAAATTTTAAAAAATTGAACAATGTCATTGGCCATTTATTGAAGTCTTAAACCATGTCTCTTAGCACTGAAATCATGAGCAATATTTTTTTAGAGATGACAGCTTTAGGCCTAAATGCGACAATTGAGGTGTGGAAATGTAAAAATGTTAGACAATGGGAAGGACACTTTGGAAGTCTTTAACAATTTCTCAGCACTGAAATGATGAGCAATTTCGCTAAAATGACAGACTAATATGCTACAATTGCAGTGTGGAAATTCAAAAGAAGGCACACTTGAGATGGAGAATCTGGGGACTTCCAGCAGCACAAGCCGAATAGACTTAAGAAACTTAAACTTCGAGCTATCAAATATGCAGCTCTCAGAATCACACGAGCCACGAAACCTCCCACAATTGCTAACAGCCAAGGCCGTAGCCAGTATTTGATTTCGGGGGCATTTCTTCAGTTTTCCGTCCGAAAAAAAACTGATGACCTGTTTTAGTCATCCGACCGAAATCTTCAGAAAATGTCACAAATTTCCCGTCCGAAAAAACTGATGACCTTTTTATTAGTCATCCGGCCGAAATCAATTCATTTTATTTCCCCCCTCCCCCATTTTTTTCATTTCGGGGGTGTTTTCATGGTTTTATTTCATGGTTTTACATCATGTGCTAGTAAATGCATTCTATTATTTTTTTACCTTTCACATTTCGGGCGTGTTCAAACACTCAAAAACACCCTCTAGCTACGGCCTTGCTAACAGCAGTTTCTAATTATGAAGTCAAAATGCATTACAATGGACGATAGAAAAAAATGTAGTGATGTAGAGGCGACTCGATAGATTTTGTTCTTGGGGGTCGTCGCAACTTTCGAAATGTTACCAAGGGGTCGCCGCACGAAAAAGGTTGAGAACCGCTGACTTAGCAGCTGGCCTCGATCCTTTGACTACTCTTCTGTAAACCCATCCAACTTGACGCAGCGCTGTGAAATGCTTGCACCCTGCGCTTGAGTTTCGAGTATAGCACTTTGGAGGTTTGAAATGAATTTACGATTGTGATACTGATTACATTACATTCGAATTCTTTGATGTCATTGTCTCCCAGGAGAATGAGAGCGGTGCCAAGCACGCCCTCTACGTCTGGGACAAGGTCATCTCGTCGGCAGAGGCCAAAGCGCCGAAGATCGCATTTGTTGTTCACAGCGCCGGTGCCAGTGTCGTCCTTCAACTCGTACGTTTATCGATTTCAATTATTTCTGATTATTTCTTTCGAAAATTATGGATGATTTGTTTTATGTGTTCATCCATATAAATAAAGAGGAAACTGTGTGTGCGTGTGTGTGTGTGTGTGTGTGTGTGTCTGTTTGACCGGGATGCATTTCCACAGTTTTTGAGATTTTCACTCCAAACTTTCACTACTGTGTCCGTCTCGGCATGGGACACCCCGAGGGGGTTGGCGAATCTCTCCCACCATGGAGGCCATGGTGGTGGTCGAAAACCCAAATTTTTACGCATTTTTGCGTATTTTCACTAGCAATTCCAGACTTTCTCAGCTTTTCCCCACAGTTTTTCATCTTTTAACTCGAAACCTTCGCTACTGCGTCGGTGGGGCCATGGGAGAGAGGGAGGGACGGAGGAAGGGGGTGAGGATGGAGGGGAGGGTAGGGTAGGGAGGGCGGGAGAGACACCGTGAGAGACGGCGGGAGGGAAGGAGGATCGAAGTCACACGCTTTCAAGAACTCCTATTTTTGACCCATCCAAACTTTCTACCATCCCGGCTTCAGCGAAACCAATTCTGGTCAATTGTAAATAGGGCGCGGTGGTGTAGTGTTGGTATTCAGTGCTTTAATTTTAGCCGGAGAGTTCCAGGTTCGGATCCACCTCAAGCCACCGCGTATAGGGACCGTGAGCAATTGCTCGTTCGCTTCATCGTGAAACTCCGATATTCAGTGTCCGCGCTGTAGTGGGTAGTACCTCTGAGTGGTGAACTTGAAGAGGCGCTCTATAGCAAATAGGATAAATGAATAACACATGATGGGACGGCAAGAGATGATGGATGTAGTCGTCAAAGAACTGTACATTCCAGAAGAGCTTCTTGTCTGCTCGAGCAATCAGAGATCTTCCATACTTCAACAGTATGAGTCTTCTCATGACAATTTATTTATTATAGGTCTATCCGGACAATAATTATCCACAGTTATATTATCGGATGTGATCAACATTAATCGTTTTTATTTTATTTTTCTCAGGCCTCTCACCGAGAACAGGAATTCAAAGATCGCGTTTGTGGAATCGCTCTTGCAGATGCCAATCCATCTTTTCTTGCAAACGCACGACCTTCAGTTATCAACCTGTTTTCCAAGGTAAGGTTTCCAACCGTTTGCGAGACATCTTTATGCTCCGACAGTTACAGTAGGACACGAACTTAACGTTGAACCTTGTAAAGTATGGGACGCTGTGATGTACTGTAGTCTGTATATAATGCTATATGTGCCTTAATTGTTCCCCGCGGGTCGCATTTAAAATCTACCTCAAGCCACTACGTAGCAAACTTGACAAGTTGCTGAGCCATAGCCCATAGTCCATGAGGAACGCATCGTAGAACAATCTCATTAATCTGATCTAT
The DNA here is from genome assembly GCA_949752735.1 of Lumbricus terrestris. Lineage (NCBI taxonomy): Eukaryota > Metazoa > Annelida > Clitellata > Crassiclitellata > Lumbricidae > Lumbricus > Lumbricus terrestris. The sequence continues at coordinate 3,786,742 of OX457042.1, read as the reverse complement.
GGGTCACGGTGGCATAAAAATATTAAAAAGCCAACAATATACATATACCTTCGGGAAAATAACTCATCATCGTCATCACGTGAAAAATTGAAATCAAAATGATCAGGCATATAATTATATTGTTTCTAATTATTAATTATAGGTCGTGCATCATTATAAGCAGTACCGTAAAGTATAAACGACAGTGGCGGCGCTAGGGGGGCCTGGGGGGGCTAAGCCCCCCCTACAAGAGGCTCAGCCCCTCCTAAAAAAATGACCATCTGAATTATTTTACATTAAAACATCCACGATTTTGGTCGACTAAAAAAAAAAAAAAGGTCGTCAGAAATTTTGGCGGCGAACATAGAAACTAAAAAAAAAAAAAAAGGTCGTCAGAAATTTTGGCGGCGAACATAGAAAATTTTCATGAGATTTTGGTCGATGACTAAAAAAAAAAAAAAAAAGGTCGTCAGAAATTTTGGCGGCGAAAATGGAAAATTTGGCCGCGGGCTTCAGCCCCTCCAAAACTGAAATCCTGGCGCCGGCAGCCGCCCGGCACTGATAAACGATTGAAACTACAGGCCATTTATAGCAGAAAAACAACTATAGACTATAGCATAGGCCCAACAACCGCAACACCAGAAATCAGCGAGGGCTGGCATCAAAGACAATAATGGTTTAATGCAATATCCATCATGTAATACCACTGTCCTAAGAGCTATAGTAGCAATCAACAGCGATGCAAATAACAATGTCCTAAAAGACATAACCTAAAACTGCTCTTAGTGATCGATTATTTTTCATTTGCTAATGGCGTTTTCATTCGTTTCGGATGCTTGCAGCATTTCTTTCCCAACATAAAACTGACCTCTTTCAAGCTGCTTACCCACCATAGGTTGTTTATCTGTCTTACGAACTGATTCTCTGGATATTTTGACCTAACTGCGTCTTGGTTTAGGAGTGCCATCGGCAGAGACCTTGTCCATTATTCACCGATTACTAATTGCAATTTCCGCCCACTAGAGCAGTAATAATATAATGTTCAACTCAGCGATTAAGGAAAATCAACTTTCGTTCGAAGGGAATAATTTTGTGCACTTCATGAATATATTATAATGTCGCTAAAGAACTTTTTAAAGGTGTCTTAAAAGCGCATTACATTACGCAGCGCTCGTATAATAATAATATTCTCTTTATTAACAATCCGGTTGACACACCGCAACCGGTTACAATGTACACTTATGCAATTTAAACAATTCACAAGAACGGATATCACAGAATACACAAATCTTAACTATACTAACTGAGCAGACCGCCTGCAATATACGGCGCCAATGGCAGCCTACAAAGCAAATCCGCCCAACGGGGGCTCGAACTCACTACCTCTCGCACTCTTGGCCAGCGTGTTAACCACTACTCTACCGGGCCCCCGAAAAAAAACCATGGTTTTGTGAGTCGGTGATTGGATACAACGAACAGTTTTATTGCATCTTATGGTATCAAAAACATTTAACGACAATCAGAGTTTTTTAAACAATTTTCAACTCATCGTCAGTTAGGTCTTACTGTTAAATGCGGGACTGTGGGTTAGCAGCAACAATGCGTTGAAAAATAGGTGCAGCAACGCCACTCTGTAAACACCTCTTAAACGGCAGCATATGACGCTATATGTTTGACCATTGAGAAGTGTTTGTATCATTATATGTTGTCTCAAATCGGTGTAAGGAAATAACGACTGCAGTATAAAAAGGGTTATAATAAACCTATTCCAAATTAATTTCTGAAGATATCAATGACCTTGGTGTGATTAGATGTCTCTTAAATCTGCATCCATCCATCCATGATCCATCCGTTCCTTGCGAGTACAGTGCTCCGGTAGGCTGTAGCGCAAGTTCCAATCTTGTTAGGGAAGGATTTTTTTCATGTTCACGCATAGAAACCAGCCTTCCATCCTGTAGCCATCTATAATAATATTATTAGTCTTGTTTACGATTTCGTTTTGGAGGGCCATCGGTTGATGCCTTTGCAGTTACTTAAACACTGGCGCTATATAAGTTACCGATTACAATTACAATAAAAGTTGTTAATTGCAATTAATAATTGCTAATTACAATTAGTATTGCTAATTAAAATCAGACTAAAGTTGCTAATTACAATTAGCACACCAATTGCTAATTGCAAATACTAATTACAATTACTGATTGCTAATTAAAATCACGATAGAAGTTGAAAATTGCATTTATTAACTGCTGATTATAGGCTAACTGCTAATTACGATTACTGATTGCTAATTAAATTACAACAACAACAACAACAACAACAACAAAATAAACAGTAAATAATTATGGTAATTTGTCTTCGTATTCGCAGCGAGCCAGAAACTGGTCATCATCCGACAAGCCCTTGGACACGGCCTTGACCTCCGATCGAAACGGTATCTCGAAGTATTCCGCCGGAGAAACGAGACACGAATGGACGGCTGGAGCTTGCATGCACGCAGCAGTCAAATTCCTGAACAAGCGCTGCAAATAGAACTGACGCATTCAGCCGCAGACCTTAGCTCCATATCCCAACACGCTCTCTCACAATCCATCCGCTCCAACTAATCCTCCGTCTTGTCCTGAATCAGATCCTCGTCATGTTGTCCTCACTCAGATCCTCGTCCTGTTGTCCTCACTCAGATCCTCGTCCTGTTGTCCTCACTCAGATCCTCGTCCTGTTGTCCTCACTCAGATCCTCGTCCCGTTGTCCTCACTCATTTCCTCGTCCCGTTGTCCTCACTCAGATCCTCGTCCTGTTGTCCTCACTCAGATCCTCGTCCTGTTGTCCTCACTCAGATCCTCGTCCCGTTGTCCTCACTCATTTCCTCGTCCCGTTGTCCTCACTCAGATCCTCGTCCTGTTGTCCTCACTCAGATCCTCGTCCCGTTGTCCTCACTCAAATCCTCGTCATGTTGTCCTCACTCAGATCCTCGTCCTGTTGTCCTCACTCAGATCCGCGTCCTGTTGTCCTCACTCAGATCCTCGTCCTGTTGTCCTCACTCAGATCCTCGTCCTGTTGTCCTCACTCAGATCCTCGTCCCGTTGTCCTCACTCATTTCCTCGTCCCGTTGTCCTCACTCAGATCCTCGTCCTGTTGTCCTCACTCAGATCCGCGTCCTGTTGTCCTCACTCAGATCCTCGTCCTGTTGTCCTCACTCAGATCCGCGTCCTGTTGTCCTCACTCAGATCCTCGTCCTGTTGTCCTCACTCAGATCCGCGTCCCGTTGTCCTCACTCAGATCCGCGTCCTGTTGTCCTCACTCAGATCCTCGTCCTGTTGTCCTCACTCAGATCCTCGTCCCGTTGTCCTCACTCAAATCCTCGTCATGTTGTCCTCACTCAGATCCTCGTCCTGTTGTCCTCACTCAGATCCTCGTCCCGTTGTCCTCACTCAGATCCGCGTCCCGTTGTCCTCACTCAGATCCTCGTCCTGTTGTCCTCACTCAGATCCTCGTCCTGTTGTCCTCACTCAGATCCTCGTCCTGTTGTCCTCACTCAGATCCTCGTCCCGTTGTCCTCACTCAGATCCGCGTCCTGTTGTCCTCACTCAAATCCTCGTCATGTTGTCCTCACTCAGATCCTCGTCCTGTTGTCCTCACTCAGATCCGCGTCCTGTTGTCCTCACTCAGATCCTCGTCCTGTTGTCCTCACTCAGATCCTCGTCCTGTTGTCCTCACTCAGATCCTCGTCCCGTTGTCCTCACTCATTTCCTCGTCCCGTTGTCCTCACTCAGATCCTCGTCCTGTTGTCCTCACTCAGATCCTCGTCCTGTTGTCCTCACTCAGATCCTCGTCCCGTTGTCCTCACTCAGATCCTCGTCCTGTTGTCCTCACTCAGATCCTCGTCCTGTTGTCCTCACTCAGATCCGCGTCCCGTTGTCCTCACTCAGATCCTCGTCCCGTTGTCCTCACTCAGATCCTCGTCCCGTTGTCCTCACTCAGATCCTCGTCCCGTTGTCCTCACTCAGATCCGCGTCCTGTTGTCCTCACTCAGATCCTCGTCCCGTTGTCCTCACTCAGATCCTCGTCCTGTTGTCCTCACTCAGATCCTCGTCCCGTTGTCCTCACTCAGATCCGCGTCCTGTTGTCCTCACTCAGATCCTCGTCCCGTTGTCCTCACTCATTTCCTCGTCCTGTTGTCCTCACTCAGATCCTCGTCCTGTTGTCCTCACTCAGATCCTCGTCCCGTTGTCCTCACTCATTTCCTCGTCCTGTTGTCCTCACTCAGATCCTCGTCCTGTTGTCCTCACTCAGATCCGCGTCCCGTTGTCCTCACTCAGATCCGCGTCCTGTTGTCCTCACTCAGATCCGCGTCCCGTTGTCCTCACTCAGATCCTCGTCCCGTTGTCCTCACTCAGATCCGCGTCCTGTTGTCCTCACTCAGATCCTCGTCCCGTTGTCCTCACTCAGATCCGCGTCCTGTTGTCCTCACTCAGATCCTCGTCATGTTGTCCTCACTCAGATCCTCGTCCTGTTGTCCTCACTCAGATCCTCGTCCCGTTGTCCTCATTCAGATCCTCGTCCTGTTGTCCTCACTCAGATCCTCGTCCTGTTGTCCTCACTCAGATCCGCGTCCTGTTGTCCTCACTCAGATCCGCGTCCTGTTGTCCTCACTCAGATCCTCGTCCTGTTGTCCTCACTCAGATCCTCGTCCCGTTGTCCTCACTCAGATCCTCGTCCTGTTGTCCTCACTCAGATCCTCGTCATGTTGTCCTCACTCAGATCCTCGTCCTGTTGTCCTCACTCAGATCCTCGTCCCGTTGTCCTCATTCAGATCCTCGTCCTGTTGTCCTCACTCAGATCCTCGTCCTGTTGTCCTCACTCAGATCCGCGTCCTGTTGTCCTCACTCAGATCCGCGTCCTGTTGTCCTCACTCAGATCCTCGTCCTGTTGTCCTCACTCAGATCCTCGTCCCGTTGTCCTCACTCAGATCCTCGTCCCGTTGTCCTCACTCAGATCCTCGTCCTGTTGTCCTCACTCAGATCCTCGTCCTGTTGTCCTCACTCAGATCCTCGTCCCGTTGTCCTCATTCAGATCCTCGTCCTGTTGTCCTCACTCAGATCCTCGTCCTGTTGTCCTCACTCAGATCCGCGTCCTGTTGTCCTCACTCAGATCCGCGTCCTGTTGTCCTCACTCAGATCCTCGTCCTGTTGTCCTCACTCAGATCCTCGTCCCGTTGTCCTCACTCAGATCCTCGTCCTGTTGTCCTCACTCAGATCCTCGTCCCGTTGTCCTCATTCAGATCCTCGTCCTGTTGTCCTCATTCAGATCCTCGTCCCGTTGTCCTCATTCAGATCCGCGTCCTGTTGTCCTCACTCAGATCCTCGTCCTGTTGTCCTCACTCAGATCCTCGTCCCGTTGTCCTCACTCAGATCCTCGTCCCGTTGTCCTCACTCAGATCCTCGTCCTGTTGTCCTCACTCAGATCCTCGTCCTGTTGTCCTCACTCAGATCCTCGTCCCGTTGTCCTCATTCAGATCCTCGTCCTGTTGTCCTCACTCAGATCCTCGTCCTGTTGTCCTCACTCAGATCCGCGTCCTGTTGTCCTCACTCAGATCCGCGTCCTGTTGTCCTCACTCAGATCCTCGTCCCGTTGTCCTCATTCAGATCCGCGTCCTGTTGTCCTCACTCAGATCCTCGTCCTGTTGTCCTCACTCAGATCCTCGTCCCGTTGTCCTCATTCAGATCCTCGTCCTGTTGTCCTCATTCAGATCCTCGTCCCGTTGTCCTCATTCAGATCCTCGTCCCGTTGTCCTCACTCAGATCCTCGTCCTGTTGTCCTCACTCAGATCCTCGTCCTGTTGTCCTCACTCAGATCCGCGTCCCGTTGTCCTCACTCAGATCCTCGTCCCGTTGTCCTCACTCAGATCCTCGTCCCGTTGTCCTCATTCAGATCCTCGTCCTGTTGTCCTCATTCAGATCCTCGTCCTGTTGTCCTCATTCAGATCCTCGTCCCGTTGTCCTCATTCAGATCCTCGTCCTGTTGTCCTCACTCAGATCCTCGTCCCGTTGTCCTCATTCAGATCCGCGTCCTGTTGTCCTCACTCAGATCCTCGTCCTGTTGTCCTCACTCAGATCCTCGTCCCGTTGTCCTCATTCAGATCCTCGTCCTGTTGTCCTCATTCAGATCCTCGTCCCGTTGTCCTCACTCAGATCCTCGTTCCGTTCATTGTTCCTCCCCTTTACCCGAGATTCCGGAGAGGGACCAAGTCATGTCGCGCACATTCCAATAAGAGCTTATAATCGTAATCGTAATCGTAATCGTAATCTCGAAACTTCTACAGCGCCCACAAAAGCCAAGTCGTGGGAACCAGCTTATTCACAGGCGCTCAATCAAAACAAAATCGATAGGCAGCGGGTCAAGTCCGGAGAGTCAGGCAGGCAGATAGATGGACGGCTAAGGTGGGTGATGTTTAGAGTTGAAGTGGCGGGGGATGTAAGGAGAAGAAGAATCAGGATAGGATTTGTGATAGAGCAATGTTTTCAGTTTTGAGTGAAAGACCTGTGGGGAGATAGCGAGAGGTGGAGTTTATATATGCCTAATTGAAGCATACAGGATCATCGTTGAAAAGGAAGCACACTATACGTTGGGAGAAGTTCTTTGAATTGGTACCAAACAAAGCAACTCGGGGTCGCACTCGCAGGTTCAAGAAGCCGAAAGGAACATCAGGACATAATTCTGTCGTGCTATTGAGCGGTGGATTTGTGGAGAGGTTTGGATGACAGGCTTGACAGCGCGGTCTCAGTGGGCATAGTCACCGCGTTTAAGAAGAAGAAGCTATGAAAATTGGGCTATTAGTTGTTGCAGGCTAATTTGTAGGCCTATGATACTAACCATGGGCGGAGTTTATCAGGGGCATGGGGGCTAAGACCCCCCCCCTCAAGAAGACCCAGATTCATTTTTTACCGTGTAAATGGTGTATTTTCCGGGGCTTAGCCTCCCCCAAGAAGACTTTAGCCTCTCCAAGAACGGAAACCCAACTCCGCCCATGATACTAACACAGATATACCCAGCGTCTTCTGAACTACTTAAAATCCTTGTTATGTTATTTTATGTTATGATAGTGTGCGTCGGACTCTAGACTTTTTTTTATACTACTGTAAGTTTATTTTAATGTATCGTCCTACTACGAAAGTTCAGTGGTGGCGTTGCCTATGGAAGAACATACGACATAAATCGATAGTGGTTTGCGACATTATACTCAATGTTCTGCATATTTTATAGTTAAAACTACAGACTATACCCAGGAAACAGGATATTTAAATAAGCTGATGACAGATGACACAGATACCTCATGATACCTGCATCAAACAATGACACATTGAGGTCGGAGAGCTAGAGCATGTAGCAGCACGGACGTACGACTGTTACCTTAGCCCTCTAGCTACCAATTAAGCTTTTTGTTACATGGACTTCCAGGGTGGTGGTTACCACCCCTGGATTTTGTGTTTGGTTTGAGATGCCATACCTTGTAATAGACCAATGGATATAGCATTCATTTCTGCACAAAATGGTATATTTACGTTTAAAAATTAAAATATTTGAATGTACCTCGAAGTTATACAACTTTTTACATGGGGCCCCTTAGTTTCAACAAACGTGTAGCCTACTTATGCATGAATAAGATTCTGTGTGTTTTGAACATGTGTGTTTATATGTATGTATGTATGTATGTATGTATGTATGTATGTATGTATGTATGTATGTATGTATGTATGTATGTATGTATGTATGTATGTATGTATGTATGTATGTATGTATGTATGTATGTATGTATGTATGTATGTATGTATGTATGTATGTATGTATGTATGTATGTATGTATGTATGTATGTATGTATGTATGTATGTATGTATGTATGTATGTATGTATGTATGTATGTATGTATGTATGTATGTATGTATGTATGTATGTATGTATGTATGTATGTATGTATGTATGTATGTATGTATGTATGTATGTATGTATGTATGTATGTATGTATGTATGTATGTATGTATGTATGTATGTATGTATGTATGTATGTATGTATGTATGTATGTATGTATGTATGTATGTATATAAACATGCATGCATGCATGAATGGGACAGGTGATAGGCGTTATAGAAGTTATGGAATGACCGTTTACGAGTGCAGAATATTGATGGATGTGGACCGCATAATATAATTATGTGGAGTGACCTACATGTAGATGGGTTAGACAAGAGATGAACAGCATGAGATGTTCAATTGATGAGATGGATAAGCCGAGAAGATGTAGAATGAGGTTTAATGTATTATTATCAGAAGAGGATTCTCAATATAGCAGGATAAAACGTGGCAAGAAATAAATCGATTGGTATAATTGCAATAGCCCATATAAGTTGAAGCTTTCGGTAAGTTATTAACCTTCTTGCTTCAGTTACCAACTTGAATATTTAAACCCCGCCGACCTCTTTTGACCCGCGGGCCACGGGTTTGGAACCGGTGGTCTAGCCTACTGTAACAGATAAAGTAACCGCATTCACAAAATCGATTGACATTCTCCACAGGCATAAAATGTCCCTGTTAGTTATTTCTTCTGTAAACTACTGTGCGTTTGCTGGTAGTTTAAGAAAATATTCGTACTTACTTGGTTTCTTTATTACCCACGGGTCGGCTTAACACACCGACACATCTACCGGTAACCGATCGATCGATCGATCGTGTCTAGTATACTGGTAACAGGTGATGTGACCACATTCACGACATCAATTGATATTCTATTATTTATGTCTTCTGTAAGCTACTGTACGTTTGCTGCATGGAAGCCTAATAAACAATATTTCTAGGTCTACTTCGTTACTGACCTGCAGTGGCGGCGCAAGGATTTCAGTTGGGGGGGGGGGAGACTGAAGCCTCCGGAGGAAATTATCCGTTTTCGTCCGCAAAAATTTCTGACGACTTTTTCTGGTCATCCGGTCGAAAATAGTAGAAATATTTCAGTTTAGCATGTAAAAAACCCGGATGGCCCTTTTTTAGGTGGGCTTAGCCTTTCATAGGGGGGAGGCTTAGCTCCCCCTAGCCCCTCAAGCGCCGCCACCGCTGACCTTAATGCCCATATTGTGTGACCAGTGGCGGCGCTGGGGGGGGGGGGCTAGGGGACTAAGCCCCCTATAAAAGGCTAGGCGCGGTGTTTAGATGCATAACTGAGAAATTTCCACGATTTTCGACCTGATGACTAAAAAAAGTCGTCAGAAATTTTGGCGGATGAAAATGGAAAACTTTCTCCGGGACGCTTCAGCACCCCCCCACCCCACCCCAAGACTGAAATCCTGGCGCCGCAACTCTGTGTGACGCTCATAAATTGTCAGATAAGATAAGATAAGATAAGATAAGACGCTCGGGCTCGAAACACATTGCTTGTCGCTTGCTAGATATTGAGGCAGAAGCTGAAATTTATAAGCGATAAGGTCAAGAATGTAAAAATTCTTCAATTCGGAAGATACCCCATACGTTACGACATAGTAAGCAGATTTTGATGACGTTTGCGTTATTTAATTCAGCATTATTATATTTTTTTATTGCAAGGCAGATTTTCAGAATTATTCATTAGTGGTTTGCGAGGGCTTTGATGACACGAATATTGAAAGAATCAAACGAGCACAACTTAAGTTAGAAAAAAACAGGTATTTTCATTCTGTAGCAAGTATTTTAAAGCAGAGTCATTGTAGCATATGATCGAATTAAAAGGTCGTAAATCGACATGCGACGGGTTTGAGCCCCTGTGTCACATATGTTTCGGCGTAACATACCGACCCATCAATCAATCGATCGTGTCTAGTCTACCGGTAGCAGCTGATGTGACGGCATTCACACAATCGATTGACACCATATATTATTATATAAACTGGAGTCTTCCCTTGCTTGCTTCAGTGTCCAAATTGAATTCGTTAAGAAACACGGAGAAAAATGAAGCTAGCGTTTGCGATTGTTGTTTTGACGCCGTTGTGGTGAGAACATTAAGCGAGTTACATATTCGATGTATTTAGTACTAGCCTAAGTATACCCCAGGGGTTATTCTAAAGAATTTTCTCAACTGCACATAAATGACGTATTTTGAGACTGGACATAGAAAAGTCGTTGATCAGGGATTTGTCCCCAAAGCAGAAGGCATATTTTGGCATTCATTTGATTTAAAAGAGTGAATTCGATCCATTTTTCGATTCATTGCTTAAAATTGGTTTAATAGGCTTACTTATTTCAGAAGCAGCTTTTGGTGAGCGCTTGTTAAAATAAGCTGGTGCTCTGCGCATGGCCTTCGACTGAAGCCTTAGATGTTTAAATATTAAGATTTTCCGACTTTATAAAAATTCATATTACAGACCAAAATCAATAACGTTATGATAATGTTTGTCTTAAAGTTCATCATGGCAAAATCCCCAAATGAATTAACGAATGAAATCATCTAAACGTTCTTTGACGTTTTCGACTTTTCAATATCCTGAGAAGATGTAGAATGAGGTTTAAGGTGTTATTATCATAAGAGGATTCTCAATATAGCAGGATAAACGTGACAAACACGTGTATGAGAAGAAAGAGAAGGATACAGAGGCAGAGAGGTATAGAGAGAAGGATACAGAGGCAGAGAAGTAGAGAGAGAGAGAGAGAGAGAGAGAGAGAGAGAGAGAGAGAGAGAGAGAGAGAGAGAGAGAGAGAGAGAGAGAGAGAGAGAGAGAGAGAGAGTGAGAGACAGACAGACAGACAGACAGACACACAGAGAGAGAGAGAGAGAGAGAGACAGACAGACAGACAGACAGACAGACAGACAGACAGACACAGAGAGAGAGAGAGAGAGAGAGAGAGAGAGAGAGAGAGAGAGAGAGAGAGAGAGAGAGAGAAGACGTAGGTTATAGATCTTAGATGTTGACCACAAAGAGGAGAATGGGCTAAGCTAAGTTCAGGATGTTATTCCCCTACCAGCCTAGCAGGCAGAGGTAGGTTCAGGCCAGGCAGCACGCAGACTGGCTGGTCAGCAGGTAACTGACCAGGCAGTGGGCAGTTTGACTGGTTAGCCAGGAAGTGAAGAATGCGGACCTAAAATGGTTATCGACAGAGAGTAACCTAGGTAGGCAGTAGGTGGATAGGTTTTTGCAGTTTGACGTCACTGTGTGGTAACAAAAACCATTAGCGACGCCCTCCTCCTTTATCCAGGCTTGGGACTGGCACTGGCAGAGTGCAACCAGTGGCGGAGTTCTTCAGTAGGTTTGAGCGTGACCTGGCGTGATTAGAGGCATGCAGGGGCGTAACTAGGATTTTTCGTTTGGGGGGGGCTTTAGTCTTGAGTATGACGAGTGCGGTAGCAAGAGTCTACAGTGGTGACGGGGGGCTGTACAAAAGCTTGATTTATTTGGGGGGGGAGCTTAACCTTCGTTGGGGGGGGCTTTAAACCCCCCAAGCCCAACGCTAGTTACGTCCCTGATAAGAGGTCAACGCCCCGTCGATGTGTTCCACAGCTGACGTCTCTTTGAATTGGCGGTTACTTCAATAGAACCTTTGGTTAGTTAATTAGCCCAAGAGACAAGTCTAAGCATAGGCCTGCTGCATTAATCTATACCTCGCATTATCGGCCTAGGACTACTTAGGCTACTTTGTACTTAGTACCTAGTCCATCCCGTGCAGATCTGCACATCGGGGGCGGTATGTACAAGACACGGCATAAGGCTATCGATGTTTAGTGCCTAAACGCGACTTAGTAATTCCCGATATAGCCATTGGAATGTATCCGTATGCACGAAACAAAATAGCAGACAGAATAACTAAGCTACACATTCCTTGTAGCCGACGATGCATGACGCTTGCTCTTCCCCCCATTCAATAGGTTATAGCTGAGCGCGCATGCGTGAAAGATATTTATATGCGATTGTGTGTCAGCGTGGGGTAAGCAGAATCAGACCTAAAGCGGCCCGTAGGGAAATATCGAACGGCTGCCTATTGTTCGCGCTGTCCAGCTAGAGTCGGCCGTCTATTGTTCACAATGGGAGTAGCCGGCCAACTCCTACCTCGGGTTTGGCATAACGTTATACCTAGCACAGCTCGCTAAGCTCGAGCCATGCATACCGAATTAACACACTTCTCCCGCATAGACGATATTTAAGCCATATATAAGACTTAAGCCCTTATGTACATACGGGCCCGGGCAACCAATCCTCTCTGTCTAGGAGTACGTAGAGCATGAAATCACGAACATCGGTATTTTTCATGGAGATTTTCAGATGTAGATTTCTCAGTTTCACTCTTCGCATCGTTGAAGCTTTGATGCGAAAATTCTTTAAAAACAAAAGGCAGACTACAGCAGCTAAAAAAAGGTCGGCAAGTGCCAACGACAATGCATGTGTCATATTATGGATGACTAGTGTATCGCCCCTCCTCCTTTATCTAGGCTTGGGACTGGCACTGCAGCCAAAGTACGAGCAGTGGCAGAGTTTGCTGGCGGTCCGCCGTTGTTTCCGTTCAACGACACGTCGACACTTTGAGCGTCACCCTCCACTTTATACAGGCTGGACTGGCACTCCACACACACAAGCACAGGCTATAGTGTTTCCATGACTGAGTTCAGTTTGTCACGTTTAAACATGTCACAGTATGAAATTATCTCTGTAGCGTACAGGGGTCCAGGACAGGTGTGCTGTTGGCCGGTGACACGAAACGGAGTATCCCCCCTGAAATCTATCCGGGGGGATGAATTAATCTATCCCCCGGATGGAATTAACCGGTCTATACTATCCGGAGGGATAAACCATTCTATCCCCTTTTTTTAAAAATGCGCATAATAAATTTTTTTATGCTGTAATCAAAATTTAAAGTGACTCTAATTGTTTTAAGTGTCCTAAGCAATGCTCAGATAAAGGCAACTCGAATTTATTTAGTGACTCTGAGTGTTTTTAAGTGTTTCAAATGTTTTAAGTGCCCTAAAAACAGGGCAAAACAAATTATCTAGTATGAATAAACATACATGTTAGTGTCATTGTTCAAAACAAAGCAGATGAAAATCAATTTGCAAAGAAAAATACACACGTACGGAAGCGGTTTTTTCGACTTTTTTAATTTGGGGGATACACTTAATACGGGGGATACTCTATTTCGTGACACCGGCTATACCTGGCTAGCTAACAGGACTTTTTAACAGAAATTTGTAGAACTGCACACCCAGGAAGCTTTTCAGTGCGGCTTTGTTCGGCGAAAATTTCTCGTCGTTTCAGAAAAATTTCCCAAGAAATGTCGCAAGTCGTCGGCGATGAAAAACTGATGACCTTGTTTTTTAGTCATCGACTTGAAAACTTGTTTTATTTCACCTTCCTGCTCATTTTTCAATGCACATGTCCTTCTTCTTCCGTGGTAAATCGGCTGCGATTACCTTTTTCTAATGATTTCCACTGCACACAGGCTAACTGCTTTTACAACTGCACAAATGCATTTACAACTGCACATTTTGTGTAGAACTGCACGTTAAGAATCCCTGCTACCTAACCAGAAACCCACCCCATTGGGGACGCGAACGGCCAGCTTGCTACATATCAAAGATGATTAGTGTTGCCCTCCTCCTCCTCCTTTATCCAGGCTTGGGACTGGCACTGGCAGAGAACAAAGGGTGGCGGAGTTTCGCGCGAACGGCCATGCCTCATCGGCCTTACACAGGCACCCAGACCCCGGGGCCGTATATCTTCTTTGACAAGTGGGGAAGGGAAAGCTGCTAATCGGACTCCTCCATCGCCCCCCACCCTCCATGGGTGTCATCTGGTCTCCCTCTCGCTGGTCTCCCTTGACTCGTAATATGGGAACCGTTTTCTTGGGGCCGAGGTCTTAATGTCTTTTCGTTCGTTGCAACCTGCTACCCCTCGCTTCCAACCGGGCACTAAATTATGTCTTGCCTTGCCCAGCTGTAGAGTCGCCACTGCCCCAGTTCAAATCCAAAACCATTAGACCAACATTTCCGAAAACCGCGGGAGATCGTTCTCTCACCTCCCCTCCAATGATACACCCACTGCTATCAACTAGATTATATTATGCTAATACGCGGCTCAAAATGCCCTCCCACGTTGCAGCCTCAGGCCTGACACCATCTGATATGCTGCTTTGCGGAAGCAGAATCAGAGTTTTCGGAAAACCCAGACCATCGGAATAATTCGTCGATAGAACAACAGACTCGCAATCGAAACCAACGACCTCATCTTATATAACATAGGTCGAAACAGCAACAGTTTATTCATGAACTGCTAATTGAAAGACGTGCAGGGACTAGAAAACCTATCGTCTGAAGACAGTTTGGCACGCGACCTATCGTTCGAAAGTCGACCGACACGTAAGTCATTATTTTGTAAATGTCTGTCGGATCTTTAGGCCTAGGCTGGTTAATTAAAAGCGTTGTTACAGGCGTAGCCTATAATAGGACTGGGCCAGACAGCCACGAAACTCCGCCACTGGTTGTTCTCTGCCAGTGCCAAGCCTGGATAAAGGAGGAGGGCGACACTGATCATCTTTGATATGGCAGTGTCGTTAAACATGTAACAAGACACGGCCACGCTTAGGCTTAAATCAACACGCGAAGCGTTCATAGCCTGTCGACAGCTCATGTGATGTGGTAGTAAGCACGACACTTAAGCCTACAGAACTGAATGTAGGTTGTGGTCTGAGAAGCGTCTTTGTCAACCGCATAGGAAACCTTTTCATCCTGTCTATTAGCCTACATAGCATGAAGATCAAAAAAATGACATCGCACACTCAAACAACTATATCTCCATTCCCCACATCATGCACACGTAGGCCTATAGGTCTTGAGCGTCGTGCGTGGACGATTAGGCCTGCAAGTAGGCTTACTATTGGTTTCGAAAGGGCATATACAAGTCTTTGAACAACTCGAGGGAAAAGTAGACCTATAGGGCCTACATGCAGGGTATACCCCAGGCCTAATGGTGTGCAAGATCACGTAGGCTAAGCTTGTGCAAACGAAGCCGTAAGTAGTCTGGTTTATAGCTAATCACATCTACATGCACAAAAATACATTAGGTTTTTTGTTAAAAGCAGAATAATAATTACCGTCAAGGAAGAAGCAAATCGTTTCAAGCGTAGAAGATAATCTCTGGACTTGTTCACGATTGCGCAGTAGCGGCAGTACACGTAGGCCTAGCCTCGAATCTATGCTGTATGATTGGGAAAAACTTGTGTAAAGTATTTTCATAAGTGTCTAGGTTCCTGTCCAGGTGAGAGGTGCTGTAAACTAAGTTTTTACCTCTACAACAGTGTTTAATCTATGCATCTCCGAGGGGTGGGGGGTTCACCCAAGAAATGACAGAAATTTGTTAGCCTACAGCGGCTGTTGTTGTCTACATCTATATTGTAGGCCTAGGCTATTACCTGAACAGTTATGATACACAATGGTTTTTTTACTATTAGGCCAATACGATTGATTAAAGTGTTATCCACTAGTTACGACTAGTAGAATAAAAAGGTCTTTAGAAGAAAAGTCAGCAGGTAAAAGAAAGATTAGAAGACAGATTACAACAGTAGAAACAGTTAGGCCTAGGCCTATGAGAAACAGAAACCCATTCCTCAGTCAACGCTACACGCCTTAGCAAGGGCGGATACAGGAATTTTCGAAGGGGGGGGGGCCAAAATATGTTTGGTCTTGTGAGACAGGAGACAAATTTTTTAGTCATCGACCAAATTTTCCGGGGAAAAAAACCCATTTCATCCGCCGAAAAAACTGATGACCTTTTTTTTTAGTCATCGACCAATTTTTCGAGAAACATTCGCCGCTGAATCGACGGGGGGGCCAAGTCCCGTGCGATTTTTTAATAGGGGGGCTTGAAGTCCTGTTTTTCTCTCCCACTACATTTATTTAGTGGCTTAATTGTTGAAACCAAATGGGGGGGGGGCCACGTCCCATGCAATTTTTAAATGGGAGGGCCATGGCCGGATTGGCCCCCCCTGGATCCGCCCCTGCGCCTTAGCGGCTACCGTCCACAGTTGGCGCCTACATAAATTCCGAGGAGGCCCATGCATTTTACGTTTTAAATGTAAGAGCACTGAAAATTTTCTAATATTTACATTAGTCCTATAATTATTGCTTACGGTCATAATTATAGTCACACGCATAGGCGTAGGAGACGGGGGTCCAGGGGGGCAAATGCCCCCCTCAAATTTCGGGCAAGTCTGTTTTTTCGGGCAAGTAGACCCAGAAAAATATTAACCAAACTTCTTGAAGTTCAACGTTCATTAGTATACCACATTATCTTCCAGTTCCATCTTGCCCGAATCGAGTTAGATATTAGCTCACAACAACCATGGTTAGCAGAAATTCCCGAAAAGTTCTGAATTCACGGTAGCATTTTATAAATAGGCTTAATGGCGAGAATCGCAGCAAATTCAAGAGCCGAAATTTGCCCGAAAATCTTGCCCGAATCGAGTTAGATATTAACTCACAAACCATTGATAGCAGAAATTCCCGAAAAATTCTGAATTCACGGTAGCATTTTGTAAATAATGGCGAGAATCGAAACAAATTCAAGAGCCGACATGTGCCCGAAAATGCTGCCCGAATCGAGTTAGATATTACCTCACAACAACTATATGGATGGCAGAAATTCCCGAAAAGTTCTGAATTCACGGTAAATAATGGCGAGAGTCGCAGCAAATTCAAGAACCGAAATTTGACCGAAAATTGCGACTATTCGTGGCATTTGGGGAAATGCCACGAATTCACAGCATGCAAGCTAGGTGCAACAGAACACGGAATTCACTGCC
Source organism: Lumbricus terrestris (assembly GCA_949752735.1). Taxonomy (NCBI): domain Eukaryota; kingdom Metazoa; phylum Annelida; class Clitellata; order Crassiclitellata; family Lumbricidae; genus Lumbricus; species Lumbricus terrestris. The sequence continues at coordinate 3,769,961 of OX457042.1, read as the reverse complement.
TGAATGACATCGAAATTTCTACTGGTCATGAGGCAAAAATAGACACGATAATCTTGCGATCATCAACATTGAACGTGCAGATCTTGGTCTGGTCTCTGAAATTTAAAATCTTTTCCTTCTTGTCAAGTGTTGCACTTGATAGCTCACTTATATTACGGGAAGGATAATACCTTAACTGAGCACATTTCCAAAAGCACACGTTCCTCTTATTTTCATTAAGGTGTCTCAGGATCTTTCGCTGTTTTGTCTCCAACCATTGGCTTCCTCTCCGTGCTCACATGCAATCTAAATTCCTCACTCTGATTTTCAATGCTCAGCTGGATTTTGCCCCAAATATCTGACCGACTAAGGCATCACTCAGCTTCCTCCAACCGTCCACTTCGTTCATCCAACAGACTTGACTCATGCTTCCGCCTTCTAGAACTGCAATGGCTCAGTCTTGATCATTTGCCTCAATTAGTCCTTCTCTTCGAAATGAGCTTTCTCCTTGCGTTCGCTCTATACACTTTCTGTGGCAGTCTCTCTTCTTCATTCTCTCATCTTAAAACCTGCCTCTTCGAGTGCGGTTTTGCGCACTAGAAAATTAAGCGCCTCTGAACGGCTCACCATACTAGAGGCTCTTTGTAGATGATTAGATACAATACAAAACAATGTACAATTATGAATTTGATAAGTTGCTCGTGTGAAGTTTGAACTGGTTAAGCGTCAGGAATATATAGGCCTACATAAGCTACATAATAAATTTGCATATATTTTATGCCTAAAATTACCCAGCCTGGTCCCTATAATATGGCCGGGCCCCGGTGTGGGCCTATTTGTCCCTTGTCCCCGGGTGTGGGTGCAAGAACAGAGATGGCTACCAGGGTATGTGTGCACGACGTAAATTATTCCGGGTTTAATTTTTCGGGCAAAAGTAACATTTTTGCCCCCCCACTGCTGAAATGTCCCCTACGCCTATGAAGGCCAAAAAAAATAATGCTGTGTTTCCGGTAACAGAGCTAAAAAAAATTGGGTAGGTAGGTCGAAAAATATTTTTATTTTGGTAAAATATTTTTATAGGCTACAGTGACTATACGAAAAATTATACCGATGTACTTTTTTTTGCATATAGGTACACGCTGCAACAAAGTACGTGTTCTAAGCAAGTATAAACTGCCTATTTCCCTGTACCTAAAATTGCTCTAGAAAAGAATTCTATTAATTTCATTTTGTTGACATCCTTTCTGGTAAGATAAAGTGGGAAGGGAAGGGGAAGATGAGTGCGAACAGAACATCACTGCTAGGGGTCGTTCCAGACTGATCGAGCCAGTGACTAGTTACACCTGGACGTTGCTAGATTTATTTTCCCTAGTCACCGTTAGAGGTGACTCAAGTGAGAATGATAAGGCTCGAGGTTTCTCAAGACTGGCAGCCAGGAAGTAGTTAGGCAGGCGTGAAACTCTAAGGCAATGTCAATGTAAAAAAAAATTTACGCAAAATTTTCCGAGTCGCTGCAATAAAAATGAGTCGGTTGGGTTACCGGGAACACAACATTTTTTGCCTAAGATCCAACTCTATACGGAAGGCAATGTCACCGTATTATGTAAAAAAAAATTTAGAAAAAAATAATTTTTAATAAAAAAAATTTTTTGAATAAATTTTTTTTTTGAATAAATTTTTTTTACAAAATTATTTGAGTCGCGGCAATAAAAGAGGGTCGGTCGGGTTACCGGAAACACAACATTTTTTTTGGCCTAAGCTTATGACTCATTTTTCTCTCAACAGTTTATCATTCTTTAAAGACATTTCTTCCTCCCCCCCGAGTTTTCGTGCTGAGAGCGCCTCTGAATAATCATTCATTTAGGTCATAGTCCTAAATATAAATCTAAAGAAACGATTGTAGATTTCCATCCATTCGTAAAAGATGAAAGCTTCTCAGTGCAAATACGATATCAACCGACCCACTTCCACAGCAGCGACTGTCGGATGGATCGTTCAACCCAAGGATCGTTGGACCGTTGTGTCCGTGGAAGACCTTGACGAGGGACCTTCAAGCGAACTGGAATTCCTCGTGGATGTGGAATCCAGACGCGTCCTCAGACCGTACACCGGTGTCGACCAGACCGCAAGCAAGTTGGAGGTACTGGTGAGTGAGGAGACGTTCACGGAGACAAGGTACTTCTCGTCCCAGTCGCAGGCGATGCTTCAGACCGCGAAACGCCGAAGGGACCGCTTGACGCTTCCGCTTCCTCTGTCCCTCCGACCCGGTCACCGTTATCGGGTAACGGTGACCTTCCTACAGGGTGAAGACGCGTGTGATGCAAGTGCAACACTCATACGATGTCGACACAGCCAAAAACCTGTAGCCATGGAGTTCAGGGCAGGTCGGTATAAGAGATCAATTAGGTTATCTTCCATTTGATGTAGGCTACGCATACCGAACACATGTATAATATAATTATAGTCATTTCATAGATCTATTTTTGTGTAAACATGCCATGTATAAGAACTGTAGGCCTACACTAAAACCCACGAATGCCACGTGATACATGAAACCTAATGACGCCACTGCACATGGTTACATTCACACGCAAAAAGTTACATTCATTCATTCATACATACATACATACATACATACATACATAATGTATGTATGTATGTAACATAGCCTACATAATTATGTACATATATACAAACATACATACATACATACATACATACATACATACATACATACATACATACATACATACAAGTGATACAACAAACACAAACGTAGCCTACATTATAATTTGTTCCTTCTTTTGCAGTGCTGACGAAACCGGAGCTGAAACAGCTCCTATCAAAAGCAGACACCTTCATCCAACGTCCAATTATCGCCCACGGCGGATATGAATTCTCACCGGTCAACTGGTTCTACCGCAACAAAACTCCGGCCTACTACGACGACATTCTGACACGACACGGGGGTCTCATGCTACCCTACCTCAAGGACAACAATGGCGACCCGGGCTGCCCCATCAACCGCAGACTGGACGGTCTATTCTTCGGCGTGTCAGTGACACGCTCAACGGGCGACCTACCGAGCAGTTCTCCCTTCGGATCACGACGACTCTGCATCGATTGGCGTTGGATGTTCAATGCGGCACCCAATCTATATTTCGCCGATTTTTACTGCAATACGAAGCCCCACTATGTCACCCTGGTTATGACGAGAAACGGGTCGAAAGCGGACGATTTCTGCAGACGCCATCTTATCGGTCCCCTCGATGTGCACGCTAACCCTTTACTTCGATTGGGCCAAAACAGAGAGTGCGCCGTCGCCAACGCCAACGTGACCGTAGAGGTGTTCTTCACCGAAAACGTCAACATCGTCCAGTTAGTCCACGCTGGTCTGGCCATGATTTACGATACCGCGTCCACTGGTACCTCCAGACCAGAAGGAATCCCCAAGAGACCGGACTGCACTGTCTGTAACTTGTACCATACGACTGAAGAAGTTGTTGCCAAGGCAAATTAACCGAACTCAGACCTCCGCTGACCTTACATTGAACTTTACACAACTCCTGTGATGTTCGTCAATTAGATGGTGCACTAAACTTTAGAGTAAAGCTTTAGAAATGTCATCTTTGCAATTGCAATGAACATACATAACTATTAAACATGCATGGCATAAAAATCATTTGCAGCAAATGGTTATTATATTCGTTTATTGGTAACAAAATCTGATAGACACAATACTCGCTATCAGTACAAAATCCAGTGGCGTAGCCAGAAATTTATGACGGGGGTGGGGGTTTCCCTTTCCGACATCAACCCAACACTATTACAGTAAATAAAAAAGGAATAAAGTAACAAAGGGAATAAAGTAAGAAAAACAATTATTACTACAAGCAATTGTTTTGTTTTTTCATATTTAAGTGAATAAATAATCTTTAAAATAACTTTTTTCCTCAATTTCCTGAGCCAATGGAGGGGTTTAACCCCGAAGTCCCCTTGGCTACGCCACTGACAAAATCAATATTGATCAAATGGAACATACGCCTAGGATTGTCTCGTAAATGTATTGATTTGATTTTAGAATGAGCATAGAAAATTACATAAAGAATGATTTAAGATTATTTGTTTATATTCTAGGCTAAATGAGATTAGCTAATTAGTCAATGCAGTGAAACAAGGACCAATAAATCAATAAAATCAGACAAATCTGCTTTAACCTTGACACCAATTTTTCATATAATACGTCTACGCTCTTGTCAGTATCACACAGCAGCAAACAATGCTTCAAAATTTCAAGAGGTCACAAGAGGGACTAAAGTCCACACACTCACATGCATACACCACAAAGGCGTCCAAGTAATTACCTGACACAGCCCATGAATTTTTGCAACGGCTAACAACTGTGGCACCGAATAAAAAAAAGGTAACTGAAATACACCACTAGTGTTTGTAATATTGTGCCTTCATAATTATAATGTAACTGCAATGCAACATTACAATATTTGTAATGTCATGATTTAAATGTAACTGCCATGCTACATCGCAATAATCGCAACGTAACTGCAGTGCAACATTACGACAATTGGAATGTTTTGTAACTTTTTGCGTAATTGCAATGTAACTATAATGTTACACTGTAATACTTGTAATGTAACTGTAATGTTATATTGCAATAATTGAAATGTAATTCAAATGTTTAGCTGATTCCTAGAGTCTTTTGATTCTGCAGAAGCCAGTTGTGGTACAAATTCAACTTGTGGTCATTTGGTTTCACCTAAAACAAATACCAAATTCACGAACTAATTATCATGCACCATCAACACCAAATTACCAATGACGAAGAATGATGATTCTTAATAGTGTGATATATCCAACAATCAAAGAACGAAGACTAGCGGTGTGAAAGAACAATAATAATAATGATGGAGAAAATTCAAACAAAGAACTCATACTCGGACCACTTCTCTTCCTTCTTTATATTAATGACTTGGAAAATGTCTCTCCTACAATGTTTTTCATTCTATTTGCTGATGACACCAACGTTTTTTACTCCAATAGCTCATGGCAGACGTTGTTTCAGACTGTGAATATTGAACTGTCTAGCATAGCTGCTTGGTTCTGTGCAAATAGACTCACCCTTAATTCAGAAAAAAACAACTTTATTTTATTTAAATCCCATCGGAAAATAAACCCCAGTAGCAATCTTTGTTTGCTTATTAATGATGTTTCCATCAATCAAGTTGAGTCGACGAAATTCTTAGGTGTGCATATAGATCAAAATTTGACCTGGAAAGTTCACATTAATCAAATTGCATCTAAAATTGCTAAGAATATTGGTATTATTTCCCGCATTGCTTATATCTTACCAAAGACAATTAGAATGAATTTATATTATACCCTCGTCTACCCTTACCTCACGTATTGCAACCTGGTTTGGGCATCGACATACGAATCTAGGCTTCATAAACTAATTAACTTACAGAAGAAGGCTGTTCGTATAATAGCGGGTATTCGTAAATTGGAACACACTGGCCCTTTCTTTAGTGAGCTTTATCTCCTAAAAATAGACCAGATAAAGGATCTCCAAATTTGCGAGTTCTTCTTTCGACTTGAACACGGTCTCCTTACTTCGGTATTCCAAGGATACCACCCTCATGCCTCTGACATCCATTCGCATTTCACTAGGAATTCATCTGCATATCGCCCTGTCAGAGCTCAATCTAACACTAGGCGTTTTACTGTTAAATCTTATGGCGCTCAAACGTGGAATAAAATACCAATTGATTTTCGTCAATCCAGTAGTCTGCAGGTATTTAAAAAGAGACTTCGTGTTTTTCTTTCCTCCGCTAAGTCTAGAAGTGCACATGACCACTTGTAGTTAAGGTTTTACTTAAGTGTATAGTTAAGTTTGTTCCTCTACATCAGCGGTTCTCAACCTTTTTTGTGTGGGGACCCCTTGGTAGCATTACGAAAGTTGTGACGACCCCCCAAAACAAAATTGATTGAGTAGCCCCTCACTGTTTTTTGTCACTATTGTTCATTTTTATGCATTTTCATTTCACATTTCGAAAAACCACTATTGGCAATAGTATATATATATTTTGTATAGTATATATATATTTTGTCCCCTTTCCTGTTCAATCTGTATGCCGAGAGAATTATGAGGAGGGCTGGATTGGAGGAGGCAACAGAGGGGGTAAGGATAGCGGGGAAAATACTTAATAATTTGAGGTACGCTGATGATACGACATTATTGGCGGGTAAGAAGGACGACCTGGCCGAGTTAATAAGAAGAGTCAGGATGGAAAGCGAAAAGGCGGGACTATACTTCAATGTAAAGAAAACAAAAATTATGACAACTGCAACATGGGAAAACTTTGAGGTGGATGGAGAAACGATAGAGGTAGTATCGAGCTTCACATTCCTGGGATCTATGTTAGAGAAGGAGGGAAGATGTGATATGGAAATAAGGCGGAGGGTAACAATGGGAAAAACGGCAATGAACGGTCTGGGAAATATTTGGAAAGATAAATATGTGAGCAGGGAAACAAAGAAAAGACTGGTAAGAGCACTGATCTTCCCGGTCGTCCTATATGGATGCGAAACATGGACAAAGACACTGGATATGGAAAAGAAAATCAACGCGTGCGAGATGTGGATTTGGAGAAAAATGTTAAGGATTTCATGGACGGAGAAGAGAACTAACGAATCGGTGCGTGAGGAGCTCGGAATAGAGAGAGATGAGACATTACAGCAAACAGCGACTTGGAGGAAATTGAGCTACTTCGGCCATGTGATGAGATCTAACGGTTTGGAGAAGGAGCTGATGACGGCATGCGGTGAGGGAAGGAGGAGACGCGGAAGACCAAGGAAGAGATGGTTGGATGAGGTACAGGAAAAGTCTGGCATGAACTTGGAGGAGCTGAGAGAGGCAACAAGAGAGAGGGGACACTGGAGAGGATACATCAAGAATATCGCCAGAGCTCCAAGAGCTGACGGCACCAGGTGATATATATATATATGAGGTTACTCTGCACTTGCGATTCAGAGAGCCACCTATTCGATAGTTTGAAGTTCAAGTGTCTTAAGTCTATTCAACAAGAGGGAGGGGTTGTAGCCTAAGTGCTACTCCCCATTTGCGAAATTTTTAGATTTCCACACTGCAATGGTATCATTTCAAGCTGTCATTCTAGCAAAATTGCTCACCATTTGAGTGTTGATAGTTGTTGTTTAAGGCTTCAAAAGTTCCCATCGCATTATTTAAAAAAAATTGAATTTCCACACTGCAATGGTAACATTATATGCTGTCATCTCAACAACATTTCTCATGATTTCTTTGCGGATAGACATGGTTGAGGACTTTAGTAAATTCCACTTCCATTGTTTAGGCTAACGTTTTTGAATTTCCACGTTGCAAATGGTAGCAATTAAAGCTGTCAGCTTCGCAAAATTGCTCACTTTTCAATGTTGATATATTACTATAGTCAGCACTTTTACGATATTTTGGATTTGCATAATGTAACTGTATCATTTTAAGCTGTCATCTTAACCAAGTTTCTCATGATTTCAGTGCTCAGATACATGATTTCTGACTTCAATAAATGTTCCCGACACATTGTTTAAAATTTGCTTTCATTTGCAAATAGCAATAATGACATTTTAAGCTGGCATCTTTAAAAAATTGCTTTTAACGGATAAGCAGTGGATAACACTCAATAAATTTATAATGATATTTATTAAATAAATATCAAATATTGGATGATATAAGAAGCTTGGTATAGGCCTACGCCACTAATTTCGAGGGGACCGTTCACTGTCACCCCAAGTCTCCGCTCCTGTAATGACTTCACTACAGTTGATAGCATTGATTCTTTGAGCAAGCCGAATATTGTTTATTTTTTTGATTTAGGCTATGGTGAACGTGGAATTTATATTTGAAAAACTAAAACAGAAAATATTAAATTCACTGCCGTAATCAAACGATTGACTCATAGGCGATAGTAGGCCTATTAGCAAAAATTTAGTTTAAAATGTTATATGCTTATAGTATACAGGTAGTAGATAGCGCTGAAATTGCTATTACATATTTTGCAAATTTCTGAGAGGCCCAGGCGACCCCTGGCAAATCGTCAGGCGACCCCGCGGGGGTCGCGACCCACAGGTTGAGAACCGCTGCTCTACATGCTATTTACAATTTAAACTTTTTGCAATCTGTCATCACCTAATTTGATTTAATTTTTTTTAATTTTTTGCTATCTTGTATAATATTTCTTGGTATTTTTTCTTACTTGGGTGACCCTCCCCAGCGGGATGTCAATCCCTTTAGGGCCCCCCTTTGTAGCCAATGCATGCATATTTTCTGTTTTTGATGTCATCTTGTTTTCTGGTTGCAATAAAGCGAATTGATTGATTGATTGATTGAAATCTGTATAGTACAGCTTTTGTGAAGTCACCAATGAATATTCAGAATGACAATGAATATTCATAATGACAATGAATATTCATAATGACAATGAATATTCATAATGATAGCAAATGAATATTCAAAATAAATTGATATTCAAAACGACAATAAAAATGCACGATAGCCAATGAATAGTCAAAAAATAAATATTCAAACTAATGAATATTCATAAGATGAGACAATGAATATTAATAATGATTGAGAATGTCAAGCGGATCAACCTGCTTCCATTCATCGATGCAAAAGATTCGGTAGGAGTCGTTTCCGTATTTTCCGATTCCATACAGTTCGATCGGATATTTCCAATCCTTCTCCAGAAACTCATCTGCAAGTGCAAACGAGCAGACAAAAAGGTCAAAGGCCAATTCAGACACAGCCACAGTCAATAACAAACAAATTTGGAAAACAAATGACAAATAGGAAACCTGAAATGTACAGCATTTAAGACACATGTACAGCAGTTTAGAGGTTCTTCAAAACTGCTTCATTAAATAATCAACAAATAAAAATAATCAATAGTAAATAATTGTAATAATAATAATTAAAACTACAATCCCAGTGATCTTATTTACCTTGGATAAAATAGTTAAGATCAAAAAATGTACACACAAGATGATCATAAGCACAAGCACCTCAGGCAAATAATAAAAAATGAAAACAATAAAAATAATCACAATAAAAATAATAATATAAATAATAATAATCCTCTTGGTCACAATCCCACGTCACAACGCTGTTGCCTGCCAGGGCACATTGTCGGCAGCTGGCCAGGGCCAATGCAAACTAAGTTTTTTGTCGCTCGAACATTAAATTAACTGTAAAAATAATAATAAATAGTAAAAATAAGACAATGAGGAATTGCAAAAACTGACAAGAACCTCTGAAAAAATAGTAATGATATTATTATTACGAGAAGGCCTACGATTAAAATAGAATATTGTTGTTCAGAGACAATAATAGACCAACCTGAGAACCTGATGAGCATCTTGGCTCTCTTCTCATGCAAGCCAAGTGGCTGAAGCAGTTCAGCAATTAGTTGCCAGTCAGCAGTCCGAGTCAGCTGAGCGCTACCCCAACGCTCAAAGAACTGCCACAGAACGGGAATCGCGCTCGTCCCTGCAATTATCAAGCATTGCTATCATAAGATCATGTGTCAATGATACCGACAATGCTACCATTATCAATATCAAATTCACTTATATCAGTCATCACTGATTGTCTCCATTGTCATTATCGTCGTCATCATCATCATCATATCATCATCACCCTTCATGGGTGCATTCCGGGATTTCTGGATTCAAACCCCCAAAAGAGCAGCATTTTTTTCAAACAAATTCTGTAACTGACCTCTGAAATTTATGGAACACCACAATTCTTTTCTGACTATACTGGGTATACCCCTGTCACAATTGTTCTCATTATCATACTTAACAATCAAAGTATGAATTGACCATCGCCATCGTCATCATCATCATCGAGATCGCTACCACAATCATCGTCATCATCATCACACTAAAACTCATTCCTAAACATCATTATCACTAACACTATTCATTTAAAAAAACAGCCCAAGGCTCTTCAGCGTGCAATTCTACACAAAATTGTTCTAAATGGATTTATGCACTTGTAGACACTCTTCTGTGCAGCTAAAACAGTTTCTAAAAGGCTGTTGTCATATAAATGGGAGCAATTTACCATCGAGGACGGGAAGGGAAAGAAGGCAACTGTGCAGTTCCAAAAATTCCTTAAAAGAAGCCTTGAACCAACCCAACATCACATTTAATCTCAGCCATCATCATATCATCATCATCCTCATCATCGTTGGAATGCAAACCTCGAGTCCGATTAAGAAAGACGGATGCGACGAGAAGTTTCCACGGATCTTGATAAAGTGACTCTTGGACAAGGTTGAACGGAGATTTCGGTGGCACCCAAGGCTTCCCCTTCACTGGGGGAAATTCCCAGTCATCCCCCGTGGAATTTTCCGACAAACTGAACTCACGTTTCCTTCTTCGTTCTCGCATTCGGTGAACAGTGGAGCAACTGAAGTAGCGACTCTTTCTGCAATCCTCAGCTTTTGAATTTGGATCTACAATGAAATTGTTGATTAAACAATTAGTTATCAATAACAATAAAATTGAAGTCGTGGAAAATGCAAATTGTGCACACACTTCATAGAAACAAATTAGAGAAGTGACTAGATAGGGATAAAATAAATATTAATAAAAATAAAATTAGGGCCATTCTGGACATAATATTATTATTAATTTTCTAGCAGCAGGTAATATTCAAATCATTTAATATAGGGATGCTGCGTACCTTGGGGCGCAAACTAAGAAAAATAATAAAGCCAACGATGAAAATGAAAGTGATACGATGAAGCTGAAAGTTAGCACGATAACTTTGACGCAATGTTTGCAATTAGAGAAGGGACTGAAGTTAATTCGCATGCATCGAAAAAACTCAAATAAATTATTTAATAAATTTTGAAAATTGAAAAATTAGTGTTAAACCACAATCACAATCTGCTGCCTCTAACAAGTCAGTACTAACGATTTTTTGGAGAGTGAACCAAAGACAAAAAATTGCACAAAAATTAAATTACTTACTCCTGTGCTTTCGTGCCACAAACGGCTTTCCTCCCAGGCGTGACAATCTGATCTCCCTGCGCCCAAAAGTGTATGTGCGTGAACATTTTTTTAAAGGGCTGACACGCTCTGCCGGGTTTTGCAAAACAGTGAACTCTTTTTCACTCGCATCAACAAAAGACTCGACTAACGAGTCATTGTCGATCGTCCTGTTTGACAAACAATAGGAAGCGGACTTTGTTTCTACAGACAAAGGTGCAGAATCTCTGAAACAGCCACTGGACATATACTGTTCGCTTTCACGGCTCTTCTCCGAGCAAGCATCAATGTCTTTCGTTGATTCAACTTGATGGCATTGCGTCCAATTTCTCTGCCGAACTCTTTTTGGGAATTTAAGTTTGGAGCCACCATGTAGATTCATGTTACACTGATCTCCCTGAAACGGCCATAACAACATACCTCACAGGTTCAGGTCGGGAGCATCACTCATGAGATTCCCTTGAAGTGGTGCTTTGTACACGCTAGATTACAATTACGCTTAACAAATGCCAAATAACAATAAATCTTTAAAATGTCAGCTTACAGTTACGCTTTATAAATGCTAAAATTTACAATAATGCTTTATTGACATCAGTTTACACTTCTTACGCTTTATAAATGCTAAATTACAATGTTTCCTATAAATGTCAGATTACAAAAGATTTTACAATTTTGCTTTGCAAATGTTAGATTATAATTACAATTCTGCTTTATAACACTGCATTGTATTAAAACATTTAAACAGCGGTGAACCATTCAATGGATATTTTTGCATTGAAGGCATCTAATTGCTACCAAGAAAAACCCTAATTAAACAGTATCATGTCTATAGATCTGTGTATCCCTTCATACCCTGAAAAGCACAACCATTTCTTTGCAAGCAGCGTCAATATGAACGTCACTGGATCAATAAATGATTGATCGATTGATTGATCGATTGATTGATTGATAACTCTCTTACGGTACAAGCAGCCTGGATCTCCAGATCATCCGGCTGAACAGAGAGAGGACTCGTGGTGGAGGACTTTTCCAGCGGGAACTCTCGTCCATCCTCAGGTGTCCTGAATGAAAAGTCTTTTGTTTCCAGTTCAATCTCATTCTCTCGCAAGTAGGCAGCCACCTCCTTCCATGACCGAAACCTCCTGCCATGCTCGCTGGCAAAAGAGAAGAGCAATTCAAGAAAATCAATGTTGAGCTACTCATCATGGTCTGAAAATGTTGTTAAATCTAAATTTCATTTATCTGCTATTTGTTATAATTATTTAGTTGTGTTATTGTTCAATAGATTAGGTGACCGTGCAATAATCGGGACGGGGTGCTGTACAAATCCCTCAAAACAATTCACTAGTTATATGTAGCAAGCCGCATTCAGCTGGCCTAATGTTTTGAATAAACAAATGCAGGTGGACTGAAAAATAATTAGTTAGGTAGAAGTTGCATTGATGAAAAACAATTGTTTAAATAGAAGCTGGATTGATGAAACAAATCCTTGTCTAAACCGAAGCTCGATTGATGAACTACTTGCTAAAGTATAACAAGAATAATATAAATAATAGGCAAGAATTTTAAAAAAGTCTGGCTAAGAAACACTGTTGACAAAAAATAAGTCATTAGCTGCGCCTATATTGCGACTGTTTGCACAGAGCCTTTAAAAAAACCTCACAGGGGTTTTCTAATACCATTTGGCCACAGTTGCATTTGATATCACCCTACTTCCAAAATTCGGAAGAACACACATTCCATGCGACAAAACATTGATTGCACCGAGCAAAGTTCTGTGCATTAAGGAAACAAGATCGATCTTGACACATTGCTTGTCCACCATCAGCAGATTGTATGAAAAAGAAAAGTTTTAAGTTGAGAAAAAAATAAGCGACCAAGAAGGATGGATAGAAACAGGGAGAGAATACTTAGCAAAAACTATATAACATCTACCGCCCTGGCATCTACACTTTCCACTGTTTTTAATTTAAATTCATTGCAATTTACATTAATTTGCAGACGTCTATGAAGCCTAATGCTGAATTTTCAATTATTGCTATCTGGAATGTGTTGCCCCAGGTCACGTGACATCATTTTGGTCCTACAGTCAATTCACCACTGGTAAAACCCCTCCACACACGCAAGCAAATGCATTTCTTTTAATCTTACTTGTAATACTGAAAATAGCATTTTCCAGCGGATTTTCCTGACAATCTTTCCTTCGCCTCTAGTCTCCATCCCAATGGAACAGTTCTTCGGTCCACGTCTCCTTCAGCTGAAGATTTCATTTCTTCAAAATCTGATTACAGATAAAACTGTTAAAAACATATGTGGGAAGAATATGTTACGTGTATGATTAATTTTGGAAGTAATAACAATATAAAATTCGTCTACTAATTCAAACCTAAAACTATGCAGTAAGATTACATGATACAGTAGTCCAACAGATTATGGAAAAGTTTAACGCGACTTCCAGTTAATCTTACAGCAGCCTACAAGGCGCCCATCTGCTCATCTATGTCACAACTATGAAGTGCAAAGCAGAATCAGCCTTATGAGGTCAGCCGATATCAAATCCTCATCCTTCCAGTCTTCGTGCAAGCGCAGTCAGTGGCGGCGCTAGGGGGGGGCTAAGCCCCCCCTACAAGAGGCTCAGCCCCCCCCCTAAAAAAGGGTCGTCCAAAAATTTTTGGAGTCAAATTATCGACGATTTCGATCGATGACTAAAAAAAAAGTCGTCAGAAATTTTGGCGGCGAAAATGGAAAAATTTTCATGAGATTTCGGTCGAGGCTTCAGCCCCCCCAAAACTGAAATCCTGGCGCCGCCACTGAGCGCAGTTGCGCTGAAGATATTACTTCTGCGGCGGAATTTCTGGCCGCAGAAGATATATCTGTTAAGATGGCCTGTTCGTATGTACAATCACAGTATGAATAAGTTGCTATTTATACTGTCCTAATATTTAATATTCTTTATTGAAACAATCCCGTTGAGAGACTCAATCAATCAATCAAACTATCAATCAATCAACCAGACTGCAACCGGTTACAGTGTACACTGTACAGTCAAGCAATTGAAACAATTCACAAGAACGCAAATGACAGAAGAAATAAATCTTAACTACTAGAAGAACAGACAGCCTGAAATACATGGCGCCAATAGCGGCCTGCAAACCATGTCCGCCCTAAAGGGCTCAAACACGGGTCCGCTTATGGGTCCATGCCAGTGTATTATGCAATGGACTACCTGGTCCCTCTGTCGTGGAGGACTCTGCCAGCGGAAACTCTCGTCCACCATCAGGTGGTGCTCTGAATGAAAAGTCTTTCGCTTCCATCTGAATCTCATTCTCTCGTAAGTAGGCATCAACCTCCTTCCGTGACCGAAACATCCTGCCACGTTCACTGTCAAAAAGGAACAGCAATTACAAAATCACCATGAGGCAATCACCACGGTCTGACTCTGAACATGTTACTTTTAGATCTAAATGTTATTTCTCCCGCTGTTATAATTTAGTTCTGCTATCAATTAATGTGACAGGTGACTGTGGCATACTCTTGAAGAGAGGCAGTAGAAATTCCTTAAATGATTGTCTAGTTAAATGTAGCAAGCCGCATTCTGCCAGCTTAATGTTTTGAATAAACAACAACATATTAATTTATTATTGACTGACAAATAATTAGCAAGGTAGAAGTTGCATTGATGGAAAACAATTGTTGTTTAAATAGAATCTGGATTGATGAAACGAATACCTGATAAATTAATAATAATAATAATACCAAAAAAAGAACAATAATAATTTAGGCAAAAGTTAAAAATAATTTGACCAAGAAACACTGTCCCTGGAAAGTAAGTCATAAGCTGTGTCTATATTGTGACTGTTTGCACAGTGCCTTTAAAAAACTGACAGGAGCCTTCCAACACCATTTGGCCAAAGCAGCATTTTATTATTACCCTTCTTCCAAAGTTCGGAAGTGCACACATTACATGCGACAGATTGCGCTGAGCAACTGTGTGAGAAGGACTTGAATCTCAAGACCCTGACACATTGCCTATCCACCATTTAGCAGATTGTTTGAAAAGGAAAAGCAAGCAAAAGCAAAAGTCTTAGTTGAAAAATAAGCGACCAAGAAGGATGGATAGAAACAGGGAGAGAAGACTTAGCAAAACCTATACAACAATCTACCGCCCTGGCATCCATACTCTTCCACTGTTTTAAATTTAAATTCATTGCAATTATATTCATTTGCAGCCGTCTATGAAACCTAATGCTGAATTTTCAATTATTGCTCTCTGGAATGAGTTGCAACAGGTCATGACATCATTTTGATTGTTAAGTCAAGTCACCACTGGTAAAACCCTTTGACACACAAGCATATGCATTTCTTTTGATCTTACTTATAATAGTAAACATCGCAGTTTCCAGCGGATTTTCCTGACAATCTTTCCTTCACCTCACGTCTCCATCCCAATGGAACAGTTCTTCGGTCAGGCAAATCAGACGTCGCATCTTCTTCAGGTGGCGCCATCATTTCTCCAAAATCTGATTACAGATAAAAATTGTTAGAAATATATTTTGGAAGAAAACATGATTAATTTCGGAAGTAACTTAACAACATGATATTCGTCTATTAATTCAAACTTAAAAGTATGCAGTCAGATTATACAATACAATAGTAACAGATTATGGTAAGTTTAACAAGAGTTGAATTAACCATACAGCTGCCTGCAAGGCGCCCATCTGCTAATTTAAGTCCCATCTAGAGAGTGGCAGTTCGAGTCAACCTTTTGTTTGTATGTGCACTTGTTATAGCGCCCCTTCAAGCTCTCTCTACTCAGAGGCGCTCCCGAATGCAGAGCGGACACTGCATCGGAGTTTCACGCCGAAGCGCTGAGCAATTGTGAGTGAAGGACTTGCCTAAGGTCCTTACGCGGCGAGGTGGATTCGAACCTCAAACCTTCCGGCTTCAAGGCAGCGACGCCACCACTACACCACCGCGCCCCACAACCTTATGGGGTGAGTGGGTATCTAACCCTCATCCTTCCGATCTTCGTTCTAGCGCAATTGCGTTGAAGAAATTACTCCTGTGGCAGAATATTAAGTCACCGAAGACTTATAAATTTAGACAACCTGTTCGTCTGCACAATCACAGTATAAATAAGTTGATATTTATAAATTATAATCTCATGATAGATATTATTCTCTATTGAAACAATCCGGTTGATAGACCACAACCGATGACAGTGTGCAATGACCAGTTTATGTAGCTGAAACAATTCGCAATGCAAATGACAGCAACAATTGCGCACCAGACTACCTCGCGGACAGCATCAAACCGCTGACAGACGGTCCAAGTAGGTCCCAGCTGCAATCGTCCAAGACCGCCGACATGTCCGTGCCTGAGATGAAAACTGAAATGGGTGATAGCGGCTTTCGGCCGCTATCCCACGTGCCTGGAACAGTCTACCCTCAACAATCCAGGAAATCAAGACTGAACTGAATCAACTTTTAAAAAACAATTGACACTGCACTTGCTCTCGAGCTAATGACATTTACTCATCCTAGAAGTGGCTTGCTACTGACGATGCCAGATAAATTGTCTGAATAACCATTACAATAGAAAACATAAACCTTAACTAGGCCTACTAACAAAACAGACGGCCTGCAATACATGGCGCCAATAGCAGCCTGCAAAACACATCCGCTCTACAGGGCTCGAACTCGGGTCCGCTGATTTCCATGCCAATGTGTTATCCAATGCACTACCTGGTCCCTCTGTCGTGGAGGACTCTGCCAGTGGAAACTCTCGTCCACCATCAGGTGGTGCTCTGAATGAACAGTCTTCTGCTTCCAGTTCAATCGCATTCTCTCGCAAGTAGGCAGCCACCTGCTTCCGTGACCGAAACATCCTGCCGTGTTCGCTGGCAAAAGAGAAAAGCAATTCAAGGAAATCACCATTAACCCATTAAGCGGCGGCCGACCGGCTTATAATCGTATACAAAATTGACGATTATAATCGGGACAGCCACTAGAGGTATAAAGTCACTCATGATGGTCCGAAATTGCCACTTTTATAAATCCAAATTTTGCCTTTCTCGCCATTTGTTGCTGTTGTTTAGTTGTGCCACCAATCAATAGAATAGGTGACCGTGCTATATAATCCTGACGGGGTGCTGTACAAATACCTTAATTGATTGACTAGTTAGTTAAATGTAACAAGCTGCATTCTGTCAGCCCAATGTTTTGAATAAGCGAAAACACATAGACTGATTGACCTGACTGACTGAAAAATAATTATTTAGGTAGAAGTTGCATAGATGAAAATAATTGTTGCTTAAATAGAAACTGGATTGATTAAACGAATCCTTGTCGTCTAAACCGAAGATGGATTCATGAAAATAATACTTGGTAAAGTATAATAATAATAATAATAATAATAAAATGCAAAAGTTAGAAAAAGTCTGGCCAAGAAACACTGTTGAACAAAGCAAACCACAAGCTGCATCTGTATCGTGACCATTTGTAAACCGATTTTAAAAACATCACAAGGTTGCTCTAATACAATTTGACGTACACATCGCACAGCAGCATTTGATATTGCCTTTCTTCCAAAGTTCGGAAGCGCACACATCCCATGCAAAAGAACATTGACTGCACTGAGCAACTGTGCGTTAAGGACTTGAGTCTCAAGATCCTCACACATTGCGTATCCACCAGTGCAAGCATATTGTTTTAAAAAGAAAAAGTGTTAAGTTGAGAACAAAATAAAGCTATCAAAAAGAACAGACAGACATATGGAGACAGGACCTTACAAAAAACGATTTAACAATTAATCTGCTGTCCCAGCAATTATTGCACAATTATTTGATATTCAATTGCAGCCGTCTATGAAACTCAATGCTGAATTTTCAATTGTTGCTCTCTGGAATGTGTTGCAACAGGTCAAGTGACATCATTTTGATTGTAAAGTCAAGTCACCACTGGTAAAACCCTTTGACACACAAGCAAATGCATTTCTTTTGATCTTACTTATAATAGTAAACATCGCAGTTTCCAGCGGATTTTCCTGACAATCTTTCCTTCACCTCACGTCTCCATCCCAATGGAACAGTTCTTCGGTCCAGCAAATCAGACGTTGCATCTTCTTCAGGTGGCGTTTTCATTTCTTCAAAATCTGATTACAGATAAAATTGCTAGAAATATATTTTGGAAGAATATGCTATTTTGGAAGTAATAACAATATTTAAAATATGCGTCTATTAATTAAAATTTAGAGGTATGCAGTAAGATCACGTGATACAGTAGCAACAAATAATGGTAAGTTTAACAGGAGTCGAGTTAACCATACCTCAGCCTGCAAGGCGTCCATCTGCTCATTCAAGTACCAACTAGGGAGTAGAAGGCAGAATCAACCGTATGAGGTCAGCAGGTATCTAACCTTCATCCTTCTAATGTTCGTGCTAGCACAGTTGCGTTGAAAATATTACTTCTGCGGCGAAAATTTCTAGCTGCAGAAGATTTATCCATTTGTCTGTACAATCACAGTATAAATAAGTGTTTATTTATACTTTCGTAATATATAATATTCTTTATCAAAAAATCCGGTTGACACCGCAACTGGTTAGCGTACAGGTATGCAGTTGAAACAATTCACAAGAACGCATATGACAGAAGACATAAATCTTAACTACTAACAGAAACTCTCATCTACCATCAGGTTCTCTGAATGAAAAGTCTTTTGCTTCCAGTTCAATTGCATTCTCTCGCAAGTAGGCAGCCACCTGCTTCCATGACCGAAACTTCCTGCCGTGTTCGCTGGCAAAAAAGAGAAGAGCAATTCATCACGGTCCGAAATTGCTACTTTTATAAATCCAAATTTTATCTTTCTAGCCATTTGCTGCAGTTGTTTACCTTTGCTATGAGCATGCCAGAGTCTTGATGGGGTGCTGAACAAATACCTTAAATGATTGACTAGTTAAATGTAACAAGCCGCATTATGTCAGCCTGTTTTGAATAAACGAAAACACATAGATTGATTGATTGACTGACTGACTGACTGACTGAAAAATAATTAGTTAGGTAGAAGTTGCACATATGAAAAAAATTGCTGCTCAAATACAAGCTCGATTGATTAAATGAATCCTTGTCTAAACAGAAGCTGGATTGATGAAAAGAACACTTGCTAAAGTATAATATAATATTTAGTAATAATAATAATAATAATAATTATTATTATTATTATTATTATTATTAATAATAATAATAATAATAATAATAATAATAGGCACAAGTTTAAAAAAATTGGGCAAAAGAACAATGTTGAAAAAAGTAAGTCACAAGCTTTATCTGTATCTTGACCATTCGTAAACTGGCTTTAAAAACCTCACAAGGGTGCTCCAATATAATTTCACATACAGCTGCATCTTATATTGCCCGTCAGCAGGTATCTAACCTTTTCCAAATTTCGGAAGCACACACATTCTAAAGTCAATTCACCCATCGTCAAACCCCTTCACACATAAGCAAATGCATTTCTTTTGATCATACTTGTAATAGTGAACATCACATTTTCCAGCGGATTTTCCTGACAATCTTTCCTTCACCTCACGTCTCCATCCCAATAGAACAGTTCTGCGGTCAGGCAAATCAGACGTCGCATCTTCTTCAGGTGGCGCTTTCATTTCTTCAAAATACAGATAAAATTGTTAGAAATATCTTTTGGAATAATGTTATGTGTATGGTTAATTTTGGAAGTAATAACAATAAAATATGCGTCTAATAATTCAGATTTACAAGTATGCAGAAAAAATACACGATACAGTAGTTTAGCAGGAGTCGATTTAACCACACAGCAGCATCTCATCCCATTTAAGTCCCAACTAGAGAGTGGAAGTTCGAGTCAACCTTATGGGGTCAACGGTATCGAACCCTCGTCCTTCAGATCAAGTGCAAGCGAAGTTGCGTTGCAAATATTATTTCTGCAGCAGAATTTTAAGCCGCAGAAGATTTGTCCATTAAACTAACATAACCTGTTCGTGTGTACAATCAGTGTCAATCACAGAATGAATAAAGAAGTTATTATTAATACTCTGGTACAGCACAAATTTTAAATTAATCAACCTACAATCCTCCTCGTAAGTAACAGTTACTCGATAAGTTTACAACTGAAACTTTTTTATTCAGATAAAAAGATTATTTTAACACGATTTAAATTTGTGTAGCCGCGAGTTTTTAATCACTGTGTAAAGTCAAAACAATATCTGACCTGCCATCGGCTTGATCATAGATGTGGAACCAACGACCTCATGTGTGGAACCAACGATTTTAAGTCTTTCGGCTAAATCAGAAATTGCAAATTGTTGAACAGGGGCCGTTTATGCACTAAAAGAGAGTCCTTCATTGTTGAACTAGTTAAATTTTAAAATGTTCAGTATTTGGCTCAATGTAAAACTGCTTGAAGAAGTTTCTTGAATGGTTTCTCTGTTAGCCTTAAGCTAATTTAGGCCTAAGTTAAGCTATGTTTCTTTTGGGTTACCAATTGATGCACGTGTGTCTAAGCTATGCACCTGCATTGTGATGATCATCAAAGTATACCGATTGATTGATCGATCGATTAAATAAAATCACAGTATGCTATGGGGAGGGTCCGTAGCTCAGTGGAGAGAGCGTTGGCCGATAAACTGAGAGTCATTATCGCGACCCGGGTTCAAGCCTCGCTCAGGGCAAAATGTTTTTTGAATTTTCTGTTAGCTGCCAGTGGCGCTTTCTGTTGTGTTGTTTGACTCGGGATCTGCTGAAAATAAGATCGCCCCTCCCACTCCTGGCTTGGCCGAATCAGGAGCGTTCCAACACTTAGGCCATTAGTGTTAAGTTACCGAACCTGTTGTAGCCGACCTGCGTGTCGTGCGAAGCTGGCCGTATTTCGTATAACCTTGTACCTGCAATCGTTCTGCGGTGTGTCAGTTTGAATTTGAATAAACGAATATTATTATTAAAATAATAAGAAAACAAAAACTGATCACTGTAAAAAAAGCACTTTTGTCAGCCGCTTACTTTCCAGACCAATTTCAGCGCCATCTTGTGGGCAAAAAACGAATGTGGCTGAAGCGTATACATGGTTGACATGGTTTCCGACATTTTTCGATGTCGTTCTTTTGTTTACAAGACGTTCAAACAAATTCTTCAATAAGTCTTACAATATTATTTACTATAACTAAACAGTCGTCATTTTAAAATTATAAATACACGGTAGTAGGGTTTAACAGAGAATATCGCTTGCCTCAGAAGAACTATCTGTAAAGTAAGATTCGAATCTGTTACAAGCATTGCTTGTTTTTTACTTTTTCTGTTAGCTGCCAGTGGCGCTTTCTGTTGTGTTGTTTGACTCGGGATCTGCTGAAAATAAGATCGCCCCTCCCACTCCTGGCTTGGCCGAATCAGGAGCGTTCCAACACTTAGGCCATTAGTGTTAAGTTACCGAACCTGTTGTAGCCGACCTGCGTGTCGTGCGAAGCTGGCCGTATTTCGTATAACCTTGTACCTGCAATCGTTCTGCGGTGTGTCAGTTTGAATTTGAATAAACGAATATTATTATTAAAATAATAAGAAAACAAAAACTGATCACTGTAAAAAAAGCACTTTTGTCAGCCGCTTACTTTCCAGACCAATTTCAGCGCCATCTTGTGGGCAAAAAACGAATGTGGCTGAAGCGTATACATGGTTGACATGGTTTCCGACATTTTTCGATGTCGTTCTTTTGTTTACAAGACGTTCAAACAAATTCTTCAATAAGTCTTACAATATTATTTACTATAACTAAACAGTCGTCATTTTAAAATTATAAATACACGGTAGTAGGGTTTAACAGAGAATATCGCTTGCCTCAGAAGAACTATCTGTAAAGTAAGATTCGAATCTGTTACAAGCATTGCTTGTTTTTTACTTTTATTATTATTATAATATTATTAATTTATTATTCTTGTTATTAAACTGTCATTTCTAGCGCGCCTAAACAATATAGAAATCTTGCACGAAAGCGCGTTACAGAAAACTAAAGAATAATGTATTTTAAGGATTTATATACTTAGTTCAAATCAATCAGAAGCCGAACATGAACCTTGAATTGTGTCGTGAAAAATCGGTAAACTAAAGAGTTCGCAAAAGCTAGGTATAGGTTTAGATTGTATCTTTCGCTGTGGTTGGGTGTAGTAGAAATGTCGAGATTACGGTTAAATATTTACATAGTGCTTACTTAAATGCCGTTATGTAACAATGCAGGTTTTGAGTCAATAATTGAAAGGACTTGCCTATATAATATATTTCTGTTTACAGGATTTTTTTATTAATGTGACGTAACCATGAAATGTTGGTGTCTTTAATAGGTTCTTAACTTCTTTCCGACCTGGAATATCAATCCAAACCTCAATCAACTTGAATCGTGCAGCGCATCAAGATGCCTCTGAGCACGTGGTTAAGCGGTTTGACGACGTCTCTGTCGCCAGCCAAGGAAGCGTCCCGGGATCTGCCGCACACCTCAGACGCCATTCTTGCCGAACTGACCTACCAGATGCGACTGGTCGAAGATCGGAACCAGGCCGAGGAGAAGGAGCAGAAACGCTTGCAGATGGGTGGCATCGACTACAGCTGGCTCGTGACGGTGAAGCCGAAACCGTACGAGATTCCGGAAATCGAGCGGCTGGAGCTGGAGGAGCTCTGCATCCGGATAACACCGGCAGAGTGCAGTAAGATCATCCGGGCATTTCGCGACGAGATTGTCGTGCGTGACGACGTAAAGGCGCAGGAGATGCCGGGAATCCTGCGTTCCGTAATACACGAGACGATCGACGCACGCATGCCCACCCCGAGCAGCGTGACTGGCATGCCGGTGTGGCTGAGCCGGAGTCTGTCGAGTCTCAGGTCGCTGCACGTCAACATACGAAGCAACACGGTGGCCGTCGGAGAAAACCCCGACGTAGAGACGCAAGAGAGGTCGCCGTCCGTTGAACTGTCAACGATGAGGAGCTTCATTGTTTGATTCATTGTCTGGTTTTTTTAATTTAACGTTTTGTGCGTTCGTGCGTGGACGCGGAATTATAGCATGTCCGGTTTACGATTTGAGAAACAACGTATCATGGGCGGAGACATAGGGGGGACGGTCCCCCAATGGAGGTGTTGGGGGACAGCCCATGCATTTGTCCCCCCAATTGTTAAGCGTCATGACTAACAAAAAAAATACTTTTTTGGCGGCGAAAATAGTTTTTTTTCTCGAGATTTCGCCGGATGATTAAAAAAAGGTCGTCAGAAATTTTGGTCGACAAAAGATGGAAATTTTTCAGCGACACTCAGCCACTCGTCCGTGAAAAAAATCTCGCGTCCTTCCGTCTCCGCCCAGGTCTCCGCCCATGCAACGTATGTTAAGGACTGATGGATTTTAAAGGATATTTTGTATATATGTCGAAGCGTTTGTTTAGCACATTGATACGGAAGCACATTTGTGTAGTCAGGCATGGACTCAATATAGGCTGAGCTTCTACAATTTTCTGGGCTTGGACACGGTGCTTTAAGTTACTTAGCAGTTTCTGCAAGAAAGACGTTTATTTTATTTTGATTTATTTTTGATGCACGTTTTTTTAATTCCGATTTCTCTGGGTTATGTGAAGTCCAACTATTTATGTCCTTTTTTAATGGTTCCGTTTGAAGAACGTTAATTTATTGCGCGCAATGGACCTCAGAGTTTCATTTTTATCATGTTCAGCATCTGTACCGTCTTGCACACTGTATTGCCGCGCTTCTGATGCTCGATAATTTTGTAATCTGGATGTTTTGTGTCAGTTGGTGAATATACATAGCATTTATAGTGACTTTTTTTAAATGTGCAGTTTTGTGTCTTCATTATTTTCTTTCTTTCTTCTGCTTAGGGATTTGTACTTTAAGCTGTTCACGTTTCCGAATGTATTTTCGGAGTTTTGATGCACTTGCCGATACAGTTCCAACATTCCAGGTTCATTCTGTGTGTGAAAAACTCTTGACAAGGCTTCATTCAAGAACTTTTCTTTTAAATCAAGATTCGCAGATTTGAAATTTTCCCACAGTGACTTTTACGTAGGATTTTGCATTACCGAACCATCGTTTAAATTGTCAATTTCTGCACGTTATTTACGGGCTCATCTCACTCCACCTCAAGTTTACCGAGTTCGAACGTGTCACACCACAAGAACGGTTCTTAATTCTTAGACTTCTTTCCAAGACTTGTTTCTTAATATATAATATTTAACAATATGTAAATGCATTTAAACAGACTTTTCTAGTCATGTGAGCAATTGTGAAGTCAGTCATTTTGTGTATATTCTAGAATTGCATTTACCTTGTGAATGTACGTTTGTATTATACAATTATATTGCTTAAACATACCAGAGGTTTTCATCCGAGTTATCTGTAAAGTATTTTTTTAGCAGTTTAGGAAATCATTGATTGTATTGTATTTTAAGCATTAATAAAGTGCCTCTAGTAGGTTGAACTGTTCAGGAGCGCTTCAGTGCGCAAGGACCCGTGAAAAGAAGCAAGTTTAGAGAAGAGAGAATGGCGAAGAGACAGAATTATTGAGTGAACAGAAGAAAGTGCATTTCAAAGAGAAGGAAATATTGAGGCAAATGATCAAAAACTAGTGGTTCTAGCACAGGGAAACCAA
Organism: Lumbricus terrestris; assembly: GCA_949752735.1. Lineage (NCBI taxonomy): Eukaryota > Metazoa > Annelida > Clitellata > Crassiclitellata > Lumbricidae > Lumbricus > Lumbricus terrestris. Next base: position 3,745,226 of record OX457042.1, on the reverse strand, counting down.
GAAACAGAATGACATTCAAAAGTCTGGTTGTAACCATCAATGAGTTTGTTATATCGTTGTTGTTGTTTTAAAAGGATTTAATTAGCGAGATGTTTACGAATTGAAAATACTCCACAGCGAGATTTCATTTATTTTTTTTACAAATACCGGCATCTTCACAGCAGAAGCCACACCTTTCACACGACCATTCCAGTCTAAGTCAGCCGTAAGCAACGGCTTTCACATTACATTCCTAATTCAAGTCTGACCAAAGCCATGGCTTCTGCACTAAAATTATCTATTCAGCATCAGAGAAGCCAAAACTTCAACAACGTTACCGTTTCTGCACCAAGTCAGAGAGAAGCTATAACTTTTTTTATTGACTACACCAATGCCTTTGACACTGCAAGTAATCCAAGCAAACAGCACAAACCTAAGCCAACGAGGATGTATCTATCGGTAAGTAAATGGCCAACTTAAAATGTCTCAACCGTCTCTCAAGGAACAGCAAGTCGTCAGTCGCACTTTGTCGGTTATTGCAGAATGTCTGGAATGTATGTGGATATGTAGACGGACACAAAAACCAGCATTTCAGTCAACTCCCAAAGAACATCGCATGCGACAGCAATGTTCTCCCATCTTCAAAAGCGCTTTTTTTTACAATAGAGATAAGCCTACAGTACAGAAAACAATGGCATTCAACCTATCACATATGACAATAGCATTCACAACATTATAGCACAACGTAATAGCATAGGGATGCGCGTAAGCAACCAATACGTCTCGTCTCCAAAATGCAGGTTTGTTCATCTTACGGTTTAACTTTAGCCCAGAAGCAGCACAGTTAGTTATACATAGTCACACTGTAGGACAAGAACATCATATTTGGGTTTAACTGTACCAGCCAGAACAAATGTAAACTGCATTGGGTAAGATAAGGTTTCCCTCACCGCTTTCGCTTTTCGATAAACTAAATCCATCAACACCAATTCACATCAACATTCAATCATATCACGAGAACATAACTGAAAATGCATTTTATGTAGGTTTTGGCAGCTGCGTACACAAGATAAAACAAAAAAATTCGACGGCGTTAAATAAAATTCAAGCATCACTAAAGAACTGAACGAAAAAAACACTGTCGAGGTAGTAATAGCACATCCCGTCTCTCGGCTAAGCACTCGTACGCTAATTATTATCAACACTAAGAATATCGTCAAGACGCAAACGGTTATTCACGTATATCCATTGCGACCGTCGTACAGAAAGAGCAAAAGGCGATGTGATATAAAGTAGAGTATTCAAACATGATTTCTCGATTTCTCAGCCAAAGCGAAAGCAACACAAACAACAGCAATTGGACAACGGACAAACAACCGTTCAACAACAACGACAACGTAATGAGAAACGTGCTTTCTTTCCGATCGCAACTTGGCCGAGTAAATTCAAAAACTCGCATCCAAATGGAAAATCGATTGTTGCCAAGGACAAAACAAAATCCTGGAAAGTCCAACAAGTCCAGTGTATCTAAGTCAAGTCTAACTGGATTAGTCCAGTCAATTCATTTGACGTGGGCCAATTCAGTCTATTAAGGTCTTAGAGTTCCAAAACCAAGCAAAGGGCACCAGCTTATTCACGACTGCTGCATCGAGCCGGAGGCGTAGTCCAAAGTGAAGATCCAACTCAATCACTTGAGCTGAACTGACCCAGTTAAAAGTGGATCAGTTCAGCTCTAGTGATAGCGCTGGATATATAGGACAATAACTTGCCTTGACCTATATAAAATGAACCGACCTAGATAGATGACCAATCACATTCATCATTCACTGCCGAAAATTAATCAACGCCAAAAGTCTCTTGCCTCCAAAACCACCAGACATCGTTCTCACAGCGCCAAAAAGCGACGACACTGAAATCGCATTTGAACTCGTCAATGCGCTGTTTAAAAAAATCGAAATCTTAATAATGAAACACAAACGTTGCGATCACAGATGATGAATAATAATATCTTCCAAAGAAACGTTAAAAAATAAAACAATGCAAAGAGCAACAAAAACCAGACGTACGCTGTAAACGCGAGAGAAAAAAAACGAAATACTGGCGTTGATCACAGAGCCTCGAAAAAGTGCAGATTACAATCGTAAAAAGCCCAACGTCAACTTATCGACAATTCAGAACTTTCTATAAACTTCTCATTTTTGTTCAAAAGACAAGGAGAAAAAAATCACTTCCAAGCAAATAATCAGTGACCTAAGTCCTTACCAGATAGAGCTCTTTTATATTTATATGCGTATATATATATATACATAAGAACTCATATATGTATATATATATATATAACATATAAATATGTACATACACACTTAAGCAGTTGGCTACACACAGCAGACATGTTCAAACTGTTTTTAAATACACTCGCTTAGTTGATCAACCAAACCAGACAATCGTGTCCATAATGCTTTTCTGATGTACATAAAAGCTACAATCATCATCAAGAGGAATGGTGGCGTAAACAGGAAAAATGTTGGGTTTACACTTTGAGGTTTTTTCGAATGGACACAGAATTTAAAAAAAAAATTGAAAATCATTTATTTAGAGGGGACATTCACTTCTATAGGACATCAATGTAGGACTGTGAAGGTCAACATCAGATATTTAAATTCAGAGCAACATTGTAGCACAATGCAAGAGATCAATGTAGCACAACGCGCTGAAGGCGTCAATGTAGGTTCATGTCGCACATCGATGTACGACATGAATATAGCGCTAAGCATGAGATCACGGTCGACTATACTATTATTACTTCACATGCATGTTGACAGAGCGAGACAAAAACAAGACTTCTCTGCGTTTCAAAAGTGAGAGGTTCGTTCTCGCTAAAAACGTAAGGTAACTAAAGGATAAAGCACGGAAACATAAAGGTAATGCTACGGTAAACATAAAGATAATTTTATGGTAATGTAAACGGTAATGCTAGGCTAGGTAACGTTATGCGTGGTTTTGTAGAGTAAGATATTGTTAGACAATTTATGGTGTGTGCCTCATTCACAAGAAGTCCCAATGAGGTTTGGCCTAAAGAAAAGAAAAATTACAAAGCAAAAGAAACGCTTTCAACAACGTATTCCAACCATAGATGCGCCAACAAAATCACCAAACTTCTCGAAAGTCTTTCACTGATAATAAGTCTTCAGACTGTTGCCCAGCAACATTTCATAATAAGCGGCCTTGCAAATGCCTCGAAACTCCAATAATAACAATCATAACGACGAAATTTTTTATGGCGCCATAACACAGCAGAACTTACAACATGCTGACCGAGAGTACTTCCCACGAGCTTCTCTTTCAAAGTGATGCCATATACATCTACAGCAACACCTTCAATTACCACAGACTTCAGAAACAATAGCACCCAACGACAAAGGAAATAAAAAAGAAACTTTGATTGATCACAGATCACTCCGATCTGTTTGCGAGTCTTGAATTAACGTCCGTTCGTCCTCGTTCTTGAACAGCCAACTAAAAAATATTGCGGTCGCCACAATCCCAAACACAAGCATAATAATACAAATCAACAAGAAGAAGATTTACGTTGCCTGCAAAAAACCCACGCAGCAGTCGAACAAAAAATCTCTTGTTAAAAAATCATACGATGAAATTACAAAAAAAGAAGAACGCGTTGACTAGAAAAACAGGCGAATAATAATGAAAGAAACGGTGAGAAAATGTTCGAAATAAACACCCTGTATATCCATTGATCGTCGCAATGATATCACACGCATTGCGACTCAAATAAATTCATTCGTATCCTCAGTTCAACACGATTTATTATCCGTTTCGATTATTTTCGTTCTATCCACTGCAATACCTAGACGTGCAACTCAGTACATCAGAATGTGTCACACACACACAGTCAAGTACGCAAGGAACAGAAGCGTTGGGAGCAGCCATTACAGCAAAGAGCTAACTTGGAAAGTTCTAAACAGCAGTTGTTGGGTTAAACACCGAGGGTGTTACCACATAAACAGCCACACTACTACATCAAGAAATTGTAACATTCTGGTTTCTTGTTCAAATGCTTGTCCAACAAGTTTGATCAAAGTTACGAGTCGACGTGCAAGTGGTAATCATTCCTGGAGCGTTTAGTTTGGGAATGACACTTTAATACTATAATGAAGTTTTTGATTAATTAATGCTTTACTCTGATTGCCACAGCCGCCGCCGCTTGTAGTCAGATTGCTCAAAGACAATGCCACCAATCTCAATCGTACAGCAGCGTCAAAAAGAAACCTCGACAGATACAGCGGTATTCCAAAAACCACAAAATTTACTTGCAGTAATTATCATTGTTATTATTATAATTTTCTATTATTTTTTTATACTCAATGTATTTATGAAACCTCAGGTGTTGCAAAGAATATCCGGAGATATAAATGGAAATTATTATCATTATCATCAACATTATTATTATTGTTGACATTGTTGTTATTATTATGCATTTTCTAAGCACCACTATCTCATACAGTATCTCTGCGAGGCTCAAACTTGCAATCTCTTTGCATTACGAGACAAGCTTTCTAACCCATCAGATACCATTTACACAAATTAACAATACATTTTGATTACAACAGAATAATTGTTCGGTAACAAACAACCGGCAATGTAACCCGCAGGTGACGTGGTTTGATTGAAATGAATCCGCTAAGGAAAATAAGCTTCTCAACATCGAATCTAACAATATTTTGAAAAGCAAATGAACTCCGTTGCAAAAAACCTACTTTATTACTAACTAAGACAAACGCAAGGTCGTACAAGACCATGTGGTTTATTATGGACAAACGAAACTCTGAGGCGAAGTCATCGTGTTTATATCCAAACAGAATTTTCCTAAGGATTGCAGTGATCTCAAAAGAACAAAATTGTGACCGTACACGAGAAAACCTGGACCAAGGTTGCAAAGATCTGAAAATGGGTTTCATGCTCACACTGGAAACGCTGAACAATTCAATGAAAAGTGAAGTTTTAAGTGCAAACAGTCAAAGAGTTCCCATAATAACCTGCCTGGTAACCTACAATTTTGGCATCTTTGACCTTTCTCCGACACTTCTCCGCAAATCCTTGGAAGTCATGTAATTCAATCATACTTTTGTTATAGAAATCAGGTCCAGAATGTTTCCGCCTTTCGATTTAAGTGGGAGGGGTGGCGCATGAATTCACCACTACAATTACAGTATTAGTATTTCCCGCTAATTCCAGGTTTTCCCATGCATGGTCATCACAAATTGGCCGGTAACAAATCAACCAGTGTCTGTTGAATGATTCTGATCGCAGTGAACACAGCTGGAAATTCCCTGATACGAAAAAAGCAGCAAACGCAGTAAAACGATTCGACAAACGCAAACACCATCCGACCGACCCAAACTACACAAACGCAAACGAACAACCCTACAAACACGAACGACGCTCGTCGACGAACACCAACTCACGATTTCATAAACGCAAACGCAAACCACAGCCAGCGAAAACCTCCGAAACGGAATCCCGTTCTCGACTGGCATCAGCAACGACTCTCAACCAGCTCACCGCTCACCGCACCTCCAAGACACGCAAGCTCGGACGGCACATTCCATCAGCTGTCATTCGCGCCGATCCGGCACAACCACGGCTGCGTGCAAGGCAATGGTGCCGACGTCAGAGCCTGCGCACCAACCGACATAGGACGCGCCGTGGTGGAAGTCAGGTGGAACTTACTGGAAAAATGTGCGGCCGCGGAGGGCGGTTCGACGTGGGAGAGCAAGTCGGGGTGAACGTGAGTCGATGGGAAAGAGGGATCTTCGTCGTCGTCGGAGTAGCCGTGGAAAGGCGACGCCTCGCGATGACCAGCCGTGGAGTTGGATGAGGTGACGTCGTCATGGTTGGTTGGATCGAACGTGTCGGACGAAACGTCGGTTGGATGAGCGGAGTTGTTTATCACAACCTTCACGAAAGAGAACAATCGTCCAGCAAAGTTACTGTTATGATCAAGTTTACGGAATGAATGAATTGTTATTGTTTTTCATCATCATCATCATCATCATTATAATCGTCATTATTATCGTCATTATTATCGTGGCACTGTTTGATGCTATTTACTTAAATGTCGTAATTATCATTCGTTATTAATACTGCGATTTTAAGAAATTCCACCCTTTTAAGCACCATTGTCATTATCCCCATAATATGTATAATTTTTTTAATGAAAAATGACAAAATCTAGATGGTGTAGAAAACCACATTAATTTAAAAACAATGCAGAATTATAATACTTAAAGCCATTTATTAACCTCTAGAGTTATCAGGATTACCTCACCTTTCCATCATTCACTTAAATTGGGGAAATGAGAGGAATGTACAAGACGTACTTTTTTAAACGGGGCAGAGGTCGTGAAATACGAATTTTTACGCATAGGCAATGTATACGAATAGGTCATCAGTACCGATACTGTTGACGACACCAGTGGACATTCGTGCACAAACTCCAACGCATCCGAACCCGTTCCGCTGTTCCACGTCGCTTCTCCGGTTCCCCTTTTCCACGGCGGAGGCAGCAGCGTCATCTGGCATTCGACCGGGTGAAACAAGTCAGCAGTAGCACGAGTCGCGACCTCGTCGGAGTCGCCGCGACTTCCTGAAAGACTCGGTGCTTGAGCAAGAAGTCCCAACCCCACAAACCCCCCGTCTTCCCCCAGACGCAGGCTCGACCCCACCGCATCCCCATCGATAGAAGACGCCCCTGGGGGAGCGAGGTTCGAATGGCACCACGAGCGCGAGCCACCACTCCCCAGGCTCCGACGTACCCCAACGACGACATCGCTTCCAGGCTCGATCCAACTCTCCGGCGCGAATCGAGGCGGACGGAAAGGCACGGGGATGGATGGCTGGAGCGGGATCGTCGAAACCATTTTGTCGGCATATGTTTGGACGTCAGTGCCAATGTTGCCACCGTCCCTATTGCTCTGCCCCTTGCACTCCAGGTCACCGTTGACGACGGGATCAACGGAACTGTACCGGTCCTGGAAATGAACTGCGGACATGAGAGTCGGAACAACGCTGAAACAGCTCCCTCCTCCGATCGTCAGCGGTAAAGGAAATTGTATCGAGCCGTCCGTGCGGTAAACGGTGGAATGAGCAAAAGACGGAGGAACAATCGCAGCGGAATCCTGCGGAGGTGGTTCCGGGCAGATTTTTCTGAAAAAAGAAAAACCGAGAGATCAACGACTTTGAGGGAGGAAGGGATGGAGACAAAGTGCTCAACAGGTAGTCTACGGAAATCTAACACAGTGAAAGAAAGATTAGTTGTCGGTCTGTCTTCCTGGTAACTGTCCAAACCCCAGGCAATGTATCTGCTACAATATCATTAAGAATAAACATTCACCACTCACTTCATGCTGATTTAACCTTCATTTGACACAAAGTGCAAAAATTTTACCAGCTCAGCGGGCCACTTGATATCACCCGGCGGGCCACTTGATATCACCCGGCGGGCCACTTGATATCACCCGGCGGGCCACTTGATATCACCCGGCGGGCCACTTGATATCACCCGGCGGGCCGCATGTGGCCCACGGCCGCAGGTTGGACAGCACTGTTCTAAGGGTTTCTTTTTATAGGTGCTACATAAATGCAGTGTTACGATTACAATTACCTGTGTTTGAATACTGAAGGCAAAGGCTTGCGTCGCTTGAGCGTGTCCATCGCCGAAACATCGAGGTCGTGACCTTCCGCTAACTGTGAACGCCAGTCGCTCGGAAAAGACGGAACCTCACTCCCCTGGAAAAGCACCTGCAGGAAAACGCAACGTATAACGTTGATCTCATTTTTATCATAAATCACTTTCTGCTTATTTTTGTGCGTTATTTGTCAGGATAAACAATTCTGAACTGAACAGAAACATAATTTACTCCAGGTCTACGCTTGTTGAACAGAGGAGAAAGGCTGAGCTCTAGTTTCACGAAGGAGATTGTTCCAACAACGACAACAGAAATAATGAAAGCAAAGCTGCTTTGATGAGTTGTGAAGGAACTTGATATGGAAACAAAAAAAGACCTGCAGTCAAACACACAAGTTGTCTAACCGATCGGCCACAGTAATCACAAACATCACCGATGTAAAACACAAGCAAGAAACTTTTCGCTACCTTCAAACTGGCGTCATCATCATCATCATCGTGGTGGTCAGCCGCTTGAACGACGTTGAACGAGAGAGATCTGAGATCGTCATTGCGTGACGGACCCTTCAGCAGAACCGGACCACCGTCCCTCGTCTCCAATCCACCGGGTCTTGACCCCATCTCCGCAATCCACGTTCCTTTTCCACGATTGAGCTGCGCAAATCGAATGATGATCCCACGTCCCGGTGACCTTGAATCCACCCGGTTCCCCTCGTTCAAACCCTCCGCCTCAACCACCGACGGATCAACCAGTCTCTGGTTCAACAACTCATTGGCGAGACCCCCACTGCCACTACCGCCTCCAAACATCCTCGGAGCGAAAACCGCGCTCGGATTTCCCGGAGTTGCATCCACACCGACCGGAAAGAGACCGGAGGACGTCACGGAGGAGCTTGCTGGATCAAATCGCTGCGTCTGGGTCGCTAACCTTGACCTGCCCTTGACCTTTGCGCGGCGCGACCTTCGCCGGCGACAGATGGTCGATTTGATGACCGCATCGCCGATCATCGCTTCGCACGGTTTTGCGATGGTCGGTCGTTTTCTTGGCAGCGCCTTCTCTGTGGGAGCAGCAGCGTTTGACGACGGTGTTGAGGAGAGGAAAGCCGAGTGGGATTCGCCGACGCCCATTCTGTGCCTCAAGTCTGCAACAGTCACAGGCAAACGGTAAAATGGAAAAACATGCTCGAGCAAACACAGTGCAATTTCTGTCAAGGCCATTTTTGTCAGGGCAATTTTCAATCATTACAGGCAATTTTTTTGTCGGGGTAATTCTTGTCGTGGCATCATTTGTCAGTGCATTTTTTTAACGGCAGTATTTTTCAGGGCAATATTTGTCAGGGCGACTTTTCCAGGGCAATATTTAACACAGGAATTTCTGCAAAAAAGACTATCTGCAGCCGCTCAAAAAACCTGCCAGAACTTGCAGTGTTGCTACTGCAGTCTGCACCAATAACAATTCTTCAAAAAAGTAACAATTACAAGCTTAATGATGTAAGTCAATATTCAAATGGCAAAACATTAAAATGCTAATCATGTTCTCCACTCTCGAAAAAATTCTGACATTACCAACTTTGTCAATTGCTAGATTTTGTAGTCTCAAAACTTCTTAAATGTCAGATGAGAGACAAGTGCAGGGCACCAGTCTATCCTCTTACGTGACTCACCAATGTGATAAGCGAGCGCCTGTGGCTTCACGAGCATCTGGCATTGCTCGCAGACGACAAGGAAGAACTCGTCTCGCGCTGGACACAGTCCGTGCACAACCATATCTGAAAAGATGAAAAGACAGTCCAGCACACATCCATCTTCAGTAGACTGCAACTAAGTAATTTAAAATTTCTACAATTATTGTTATTAATTAGTAATTTCTATTGATTCATCCGTTCGTTAATTCAATTCAATTTATATAGAGTCGTCTTCTAATGCACAATCAAAATTAGAATTTAATCAGATCAACAAGAGGTCAAACAATTGAAATTATTATGGATGCATTGTATTGTTATGGCTATTACAATTGTTGTTATTATTACTACTATTAAATTATTAAATTATCATTGTTCTTGTTATGGAAAGGCTGTTGGACCAACAAACTGATTGATTGGACAAAAACGTCATTTCATCCGGTGAACCGTAAGCAAATCATGTTGCGTTCTCCTAACTCGTCATAACGAATCTCAATCATGCACTGCTTCAATGCAAGCATCTTAATCAAGCATAAATTGAAATCTTAATCAAGCACAAACTGAAATCTTAATCAAGCACAAATTGAAAATTGGAAACTGAGGAGTTGCTATCAATGTGACGCACCTTCTCTCTTCAGAACTGTACCATCGCCAACCGTCTCGTTTCCGTCTGATCTCGGCAAACTGTCGTCATCACCTGAACATCAAAATTTAACGAAACAAGACATAAATCTGTTTACAAAAACAGTAAACTTTACGTAATGCCACAAAGATGCAAATAGAAGACAAATAGGCCATGAAGAAGCTTACAGAATACAATACGATTGACACAGCATATTAAATTTGCCATAATTGGAATGCCCTCCTTATGGAATTCCGTTCCCTCTAGACTCTGTGTGAGACTCCTCTTTCTGGATTGAATCTATTCACACCTCTTTCTCGTCTTAAGACTGATTTTTCCCTCAAAGTTCTGAGAGTGCAATTGAATGGCCATGGCTGTGAACAGCACCATAGAAATTACTGAAAACATTACATTACTTTACAGCGACCATCAGAGCAGAGCAGAAATCATACTCTGCATCTTACAGCCTAGATCCATTCAGTAATCATGCCCAACAATGTTTAAACAGTCAACTGTTACCAAATGTTACCAGAATATAAAAAATCGATCAATGACTCAAATCATGTCGCTACAAACTGTTTTCAGCATTGGCAGGCACATTTAATTTTACAACCAATTACGTGGTTGCAAAACTTACGAAAGAATTACTGCTACAAAATTTTGTCTAAATCGTAAGAAAAAAGATCAGTTAAGTTTGTTGTTAAGAAGAACTTCAGCCCTGAACTGCATTTTAAAAACCATTCACATGCATAAACCTGATTTATGACATCCTGAATAGCTGCCAGCAAACATATATATAACACTACTGGAAAGACAGAAGCAAGGATCATTCAAGGGTCAACTTTTTTATCAAATTCCAACCCGATTAACATAAATAAGTTCCCAATAATTATTTTAATTGCACGGAGAATTCTGGTTCACATGCAAAACATTTGATGTGATCTATAAGGGTGCAGCCAGTCTACTGTGATAGAAAACGAGTCCCATATGGATGGATCACTTGTGACCATGATGGCATGGGTACAGACATGAACAAAAACGGTTTGCATCGTAACCAAAATTCACTCATGTAACCTCATCAACCATTTGATAAAGGGAAACAGCATTGAAAGAAATTACCACACACACAAATGGTTAATTAATCTCAATGAGAAAACCAGAGTCCAAAAATATTTTTTACATCAAGCAAGATTTCATCAGTTTTAACACTTTGCACAAAGGAAAGCCTCTCAAAGCACATCGGCTCCTCAATAGTTGCACGCCAAAAATGCACGGACAGAAAATTAAAACATTTACTTCAATCCACGATATCTCAAAACAACGGATTTTTCCTAAACGCAGATTCCCGCTTCAACAAACGAGGCTCCATCAATGCCGTATGGCATGTTGAAAAAATTCAACACACAAACATCGGGAAATTTTCCACAACTACTCCGATCATACAAACTCCAAAGCAACGAAACGCGTGGGACGTATTTACTCGGAATATGGCTATTAAGGCGCTACAAAAACTTCGCATTTAAAGCCGGCATTGTAAACTGTTTCTACGTGCCGCAAAACAACCAAACACAGCCCCCATCGAGCCAGTATTAAGCACACATCCCTGCAGTCGACAGGCCAGAGGTCTCCCTTACAAGGACAGCAGTCGAGGGCCATTTTCTTGGCCGCATCGATCCAGAACATCCCGGCACAGGACAAGACTTCCTCCTCCTCATCGTCCATCTTGCCAACAATACGCATTCGGAAGTTTAGTTCCTGGAACTAACGCGCATGCGCATTAGGTCGACATTGCTAAACTGACCATGGTCCAGTAAGAATACGCAGACACTAGCTTCAATAAACAGCAATACTTTATATATTACTTTCGGCTAAGGTCCACCAGAAACCTACTTTGGTAATCTTTCTTATAGTATTTAGTGCGATAATTTAATCTTTCTGGGTCAAACAGGCGGGTTGCATTTACGCTCTTCTCCACGCCCAATAATTATTAGCCTAATCGACGAGATTAAATAAAATAATTTAATAAAGTTTGTAAGTTGCATCGTTCGCAGGCAGTCTCGCAATTCGGTCCTTATAACAGACACAAGTTCGTATAACCTAATTAAATTGCCTGGCCTTATTAATGAACTTTGGCAGACCATGGGAGAGGTAGGAGAGCAGACTTCAAGTTCCTGGCATGTTCAATGACAGGCCTATAAATAGAAACACTCATGCCTAATTTGCATACAAGTGCCAGGCAATAAGCCTACGCGTTGAAGAAAGTAATTACACAATGAGTTGTTGCCAAGTTTTTCAGAGCAAGACTCGATTTTTACTAAAAATCATTCAGTCAAAGGCACTGCATGTATGGTCCCAATCAATTTAAGTTACTTTCAAATTTAGTTGGGATCGAGAGCAGCATTGCGTACAAAATTAATCACTTGTAATTAGCCTTATAATTTGAATTGTTTAATTATATTTTAAAATGAACCTATTTAATTTGAAATGGCGATTTGAATAGCTGCAATTAATTACTCTTTAGCTTTATATCCATTCTCTCAAGGGCTTTCGGCTCGTCTAAGTCTCTGGCACGGTGGTCGATATTGCATATAATTTTATTGGGCCGCGGTAACTCGATCTGGTAGGCTAGCTAAGACCTATAGGCTACATGAAACATACCTTGACTCGCTACCAGTGATTCCGTTAACGTGCGTCCGTGCGTCCCGGACGCACAAATTTTGACGCCGGACGCACAAAAATAAAGGCGGTGCGTCCATGGACGCACTGAAGTTGTGGATGGACGCACAAATAAATTAACGATGCGTCCATGGGACACCAATAAGAAATACCGTGTGGTCCGTATATGTTTAACTGTCTCAGTTTATGCATTAACTGACTGGTTAGAGGCCAATAATTTATGCAATGACCTATTTATGAATATTTCATTTCTTTGTAAGTGAGTGGCGTACATATTATAATAGCATACATGTGTAGGGTTTCGCCGGTGCAACCCCTTAGGAAGACGATCCCTAGATCCGCCCTCGTCAAGGGGAATGAATGCCTCCCCTCTCCGCGCTACCAGAGAGGGTTTGAATGAAGCATCTGCAGCAGCTAGTGGACCTCTCTTTCCTGGATGATACAGATACGACTGTCGTGAATGGCCAGAGATATTCGAACTCGTATGATCGGTCAAGGATAGGGTAATAGTGATTCTTGACGAAAGGTGCCTAAGTGGAAGAGCGCTGCTCGTGGGAGTCAGAACTTCTTCTCCCTAAGAGAAGGAGTCAGGGTTCGATTTGGGTTGGGTCCACACGATCATACCCGAGTCCTATCTCTCTCTATCTTTCTCTTTCTATATATATATATATATATATATATATATATATATATATATATATATATATATATATATATATATATATATATATATGGTCGTTGCCATGGTGAGTGTTCCTACTCTACGTAAGTATTTATATGAATAAAGACTCTCTTCTATCTATATATTTTATTAAGCAGAGTAAATAAGTTCTAATCTAATACTACTAACTATTTAAGCAAACAAAGTAATGCATTCATTCATACTCGAACCTTTGACAAAGCACAACCGTTACAATCCTCGATTCTATCTTAGTAAAATGGGGGGGGGAGCGAAAGGCAACTCTCTATGAATTTAGGATTCACAGAGCACTCGAATGATTCCTACTGTTCATACCTTAGATCCGGTCCAGACCTGTTTGTACGGCTGACAGTGGCAAAGGAACAGAAAACAACTTATACTCCCGATCAATGGCGGGGATCTCGCTGTAGACTATCCATTCCGAGTACGCGGTTAAGGACTCCTGTCCTGAGGTAGAAGGGATCGGAAGAGGACTATCCTGCTCTCGACGAAGGAGACGCTAAACTCTTCTTGGAGTTGGTTACTCACACTTCGGAACGCAGGTCCTTAATTCCTGGATTTGCGGAGGGGATCGGAGGCCTATTCTGCACTTCGACGAAGGAGTTCCTAAAATTGGCATCTCACACTTCGGAACGCAGATTCTTAATTCCTGGGTTGACGAAGGCGGCATTGTCTTCACCTCCGGGCTCGAACTTCAACCAGTCGCAGGTCCTTCCTGGATACAGAATCTGGGAGTCGGCACTTGGGTTCTTTGTAAAAGGGCTTTTATATGGTTCTGGGGGACGCTTCAGCCCCAGTCGTTGCTACTACCATTGGCCTGGCACTCTGCCAACTCAATCGGGACACGCTGTCTTTCCAGGGCAGGCCGAGTTAAATCTGCAAGTCATGCTGACTCGGTCACACACTCTCTACACGCAGGGAACACGTGGACACCAGTTGCAGCTACAGCAAGGGCGTCGCTATATCTATATTATGTGGGCCTAGGATCTCCTTTCCCTACATATAATATGGGTCTTATTACATTACTATTACATTACTTAACGTTTAAATCCTTTGTCAACAGTCCTACTGTTGTACACATGCAGGCCTAGATCTAAACCATCGACATGGCAGCAATATTATAGCGTTCAACTGTTCACATGAGCATAAATAATTATTACTTAAAAAGTAATGATCGTCGTCGGATACATCCTAAAATCAAGAAAATTAACAGAAGTACAACAATGCTAAAATATTTTTTCTTGGAAAGTATAAAACTTATTATCGTCGGGAAGATTGGTACTAGTTATACGCTATAGTGTCCTAAAATTTCCCTGTTTATTTTTTAAATGATGTCATTGCTAACGACAATCGCATTTAGGCTCTCTCAGGCTCTGTAGCCTATTCATTCATTCATTTCAATAAGACTTGGTTACAAGAAGTCTTCTCAGAGGCGCTCTCCAGTCAATGTTAATGCAATATGATGCAATCTGATTGTGCTCTAACACCAGCTTTTGCTTCTAAATGGCTGTTAATTTGTTCTCAAATTTAAAAAAACTTCTACTTATCGTTGGCTTAGGCTATAGCCTATAGACCTATGGCCTACTTGACCGTTCACGATTCCACGATACAGGCCTATATTTCATTCCAATTCAGCCTACAAAGCAGCCCTACATGTACCTCTGGAGAAGCTGACTGTAATTTATGAGTTTATGACTTGGTATTTTATGTATTGGTATCGACAACTTCAGAGTTTAACACACAAAAAATAGCCAACGGTGAAAGAATTTTATAGCTGACTTTAGCTATAGCCTATAAAGCCTAAATGAACTTTTGTAAACGGAGGAGGGTTAGAGCCAATTGTTACGTACGCATGTGGCTGTTCGCAAAATGTACGAATTGCAACAGAATGAGGGGGTCAAAAATACGAATTTTTTGCGTAGGCCACGTAAAAATAGGCCTAATGGTTGGCCCTTTGTCGCCTGTAATATAAAAAGTTCGGAATTTTTTTACAGTTGGCCTACTATAGCCCGATGGGACTCCAAAAATGGATGGGTGTGGAGTCCATGACTCTTATCCATTTGGTGTGGACTCCAATTTTTTTGATGTGATGCGTCCATGACTCCAAGAATTCAGACCTTAACGGAATCACTGCTCGCTACCAACTTTGGGCCAGATTTGACTCAACGTTGGAAACCGAACGTGGGTGAACGCGAATACGCGTGTGCACGCACACACATACACACACACACACACACACACACACACACACACACTAATATAGTGTAACTATAAGGTCTTTGCTAATACTGACACTAACACAATTAGGCCTAGGCCTATTGTAGCTAGGACATAAATGATATATGCGCACGGTGCATACGCGGGGTCTGTAAATATTTGCACATAGTCAAACGGACAGGATCTTATCTGTTCGTCGGCTTACCGTAGTAAAAATGGGTGCGATCTATTCTGAAAATCATATGCAGAGGATTTTATGGTCGATTGCATTCCCAATTTCCCAGCGACAAAAATCGATTTAGCAAGATTGGACAAATGGAGACGTATTGTGAAACATATGCGATTGACACCAACGGGCACTGAGCCCATGGACCGCAATGGTGATGATGATGATCGATGGACACTCGATATAAGTTGATGCAGAAGTAGGCCTAGAAATTGTATTATAAAATTTAATTAGTGCCTTAATAGTAATCAAGCTGTACTGTTGCTCTTTGGATAATTTAATGTCCAGTAGCGCTGAAATTCTTTCTCGGCATCTACGTTTGTAAATAAGAACTTCGCCGAAAATTGTTATGAAAACGCGGCCTTCACTTACCATTTAGGAAAGCCAAAAAGTCAAACTACATATCATTTGCGGGTTTAAGACAATTGGTACGTCATTGTGAATTAAGGACGTACAATTTGAGCTCACGATGAGGACCGTTTTCGTGCCCTGTCTAATATAAGCATTCTAGAGCGTTGCTAAAATAAGTTCAATGCCTCTAGGTCATGAAACTGAGCCATCGATAGGCTATCATACCTTAACTGGTAAATACATTTCGCAGAAATTGGTAGAAACTGCCACCAGTGGACCTCCAGAACTATGAAATCTTACAGCGCTTCGTTTATAATTTTACTTTAATCTGAACACCAATAAAATATTTCAGGTTCTACAATTAGGTGACGCCCAATATCGTTTAGCATGAATTACTGTCTAGAATATCTAGATTAAAACCCAGGGCTGAAAGTGAGCCGGGTCGGTCCGGGTCGCAGACCCGGCATCGATTTTCGAGACCTGCTGTTGCCGGGTCTCAGCCGGGTCGCTTGTTTACCAAAAATCAGTTGCGAATGACTGAAAAAGGTCGTCTTTCGCCAAATACTAGGTTAAAACTGTAGGATTTTTTGATAAAAAAAAGATGCTGATATCTCCAATATTTCAGAAATATTTCAGAAATAGGCCTATCATTATAAATGTCTAGAGTGTTATCCACTGTTTATTCATAATGAGCAATTTTGTTACGACGACAGCAAAAAATTCTGCCTCTGCAGTGTGGAAATTCAAACATTTATAGGCCGACGACGTGGTGACGGTGGTGGAGACTTAAGCGTTAAACTTTCGTTCAGCAATGAAATAATTATGAGAAATTTGTTGATGTGACAGCTTAAAATAATGACAAATGCAGTGTGAATAATTATGTAAAAAATATTTTAAAATACAAGGGTTCACTTGTGAAGTCATAATTCGCGACTTTCGGCACTGAAATGATGAGCCGTTTCGTTAAAATGACAGCCTGAAATGCAACTATTGCAATTGAAAATTCATCGAATTTAACCATTGGGGAGGGATATTTGTTGAACTCCTAAATCAAGTCTTTCAGGAATGAAATTATAAGAGATTTTGCTGAGTTGAAAGCCTAAAATAATACCATTACAGTTAGGAAATTTGACAGATTTAAACAATGGAAGGAGACACCTTTGAAGTCGTAAGCAGAGAGCACTGCCCTCCGTACCCTCCGACCGGAGGGGGCCCCCGCAAGAAAGGGGGCCCCGAAAGTGGCAAAAAAATGTAATGTGTAGCTATAGGTTAGTGACATTTATTGACGCTGTTGTACAATGAAAGCACTGTTCGAAAGACTTCAGCAGCAGTAAGTACGGAACACGTGCACACTGTAGCCCTATATAGGTTATACATGATGAATACCCATTATAATTTTATTGTAGGCTGTATACAATATAAATACCGCATTCCAATGTCTGCATTGTAAGGGCCCTGAGAGACAGATTTTAAACGCTGGAAATGCAACGAATTTTCAGATATGCAGTAGACCTACTGGGCCAGGGCACTTTGATGCCAATTCTAGAAAATTTCATAGATTATAATAATAATCAGCAGCGTTGCTATGCCCCCTCCCCAAAAAAGGTAATCCGGTTTTTACATGTAAAAATGAAACATTTCCATGATCGGTCCCTTAAAAACTAAAACCATATGCACGAGATATCGTCGTACGTCATATCGACCTAAAAAGGTCGTTTTGGCGAGTGAAAATGAAAATTTTTCTTGAGATTTCGACCAAATGACTAAAAAAGAAAAAAGTCATCAGAAATTTTGGCGGGTGAAAATGGAAAATTTTCATGAGATTTCGACCAAATGATTAAAAAAAGAAAAAAAATTGTCATAAATTTTGGCGGCAGAAAATGGAAAATTTCCTTCTTGGGAATTCAGTCCCCCAACTGAAATTCTGGCGCTGCCACTGATAATAATATCAGGATTTAGAGCTTAATAATAATGAAGCGAAATTACTTAGAATAAGCAGGTCACGGAATTACGTGCATCGCATCCCATTTTCTGCATTGTAAGGGGCCTCGCCGCCCCGTACATATGTTCGGAGGGGGCCACGTTCATTGTTGCTACGGCCCTGGTCGTAAGCCACGACTATCAGCACTGAAATTATGAATATTTTCGCTATAATGACAGTCTAAAATGCTACCATTGCAGCGTGTAGTTTCAAAAATATTTTTATAATGGTTGATGGGCATATCTCATCCACCAAACCTTCTGCCCTCTGCTAGTAATCGTAATCGATCACAACCGTAATCTCCAAACTTCTAAAACGCTACTCGAAAGCCAATCGCGGGGCACCAGCTTATTCACGAGCGCTGCGTTGAGTCAACAGGGTTGTCCGTAAGAGTAATCCGAGGATGGTCCGGGTCGAGTTATCAAAGGATCAGAGGGGGGCGGAACAGCTATTAAGGCGAGTGTCGTCTGAGTCTGGAATTTGAAGAGGAGGATAAGTTTTCATGACTTTATCGTTCATAAAATAGCTGACAAATAAGAGCCTAAAATGGACTCTAGTTGAGGTCCACACAGCTGAAAATGCGTTGGTCGCTGGGGCTCCGCCCCAGACCCCGCTGGGGGAGCTTACGACGCTCCCTCAGACCCCCTAGTCGGTATGGGCTTCGTGCCTTCGGCACTCGCATCTTCGCGCCTTCGGCGCTTTCCGGCAAATAGAGACCCGGCAACTTTTCCAAACCACTTTCAGCCCTGTTAAAACCTCTGCTTCGGATCTTACAGTCAACCACCAGGTGGCAGTGGATTGTGTGGAATCTCTTTTGCCAACGTGTAATCTATGCGGAACACTAGCTTCAGATGATAATAAATCGATTTTTAAAACGAATCATTTTCTTGTAATTTATTGATTAAAACGTCGTTTCAGTTGCAAACAAATATTCTTAGAGCTTGTGCGGTACAGATGATCGGTAGATGTGAGTGGTGATTCTTGAATTTGTCTTTTGTTTTGGCTAAAACATTCCGTCCATCAGCTGACCTAGTTAGCTGCCTGCCTTGTTTGGGATGTGACGGCCTTGAGTTGATCGACAGTTTATTGGTTGCTGAGCTTGCACTAGACTCCCCGAAAAGATCGACTGGCCGATGGAAAAAATTGACTCATAGATATTACAATCGCAGAGGGGCGCTGCAATGTTTGTCTAGGCATAAGTCGGTTGACCTAATTCCCGGGCAACCGAGACCATCACAACTTTGTACGGCATCCGTGCAGAATCAAATCATGTAGGCTTGTGGTTACGTGTGATTGATGGCCTGGTGCCATTTGTTCTTGGAACAGACAGATGTGCATTTATAATTGGCTGATTGGCCTAGATCGAGTATGAATGATGTCGCCTTGAAGTTTGGAAGTCGGGGATGGTTCCCAAGGAACTGGTAACAAGAATGCCCAGACTGTGTTGAAGTAGAGCAGATTACCCGTAATCAGTATTCATGCCGGAATTAAATGTAGTGCATGTTAGTTAGTAAATAAATAAGCAATTGGTGATCTACCGTTTTAGCATTCAAAACTATTTGCCCAATGCAGCATTCTTAATTTTCACCAATACGACTTCTACCTTGGCATGAATCCATTTATTAAATTCAGCTTTCGTTTTATGGAAGTAGTCTAAGCACGCTTCTACCTGAGCAACAATTAGCTTTCATAAGTCCACTTCTATTTATAATAACTAGCCAATTATATTTGTCAACAGTTCAGCTCAAATTTAAACAAGGAACCTTT
The DNA here is from genome assembly GCA_949752735.1 of Lumbricus terrestris. NCBI lineage: Eukaryota > Metazoa > Annelida > Clitellata > Crassiclitellata > Lumbricidae > Lumbricus > Lumbricus terrestris. The sequence continues at coordinate 3,725,320 of OX457042.1, read as the reverse complement.
CATCATTCCCACTTCTATTTATGCAAAGATTGGTTTCATCAATCCAACTTTGATTTAGCAATGGCTCTTCATCAATCCAACTTGTATTCGATCAGTGCTAAGACCCATGCAATATAATTAATAATTTAGAATGCCAAAACGATAGATTACTGCACAATTATTAACATTAGTTTTAAGTGCTAAAACAGTATAAATGGTTATGTGTTTGTTTATTCTCTACTTTAATGTGCTGACAATTTCATCCAATATCGTATTGCATCTACAAATTAAAAAAACTCCTCTTACATTGCACTCCATTCAGAGGTGCTCCCAGTGCGAAAGACATGTAGCGAAAAGAAAGTTGTTTTAAGACAGCGAAAAAATTTGCTATGGGTACCAGTTAATATAAACAAAGAGCGTGTCAATGGAGTCAATCTGATTCCAATGAAGGCAAAAGCTTGAATTTAACCAAAGCAGTCGTTGCTCGTGGCACAAGGAGATCATCAATCAATCATCCAATCAATCGTAATTTGCATAGCGCCCCTTCAAGTTATCTACTCAGAGGCGCTCCCTGCCGAGATCAAGTGTAAAAAACAGTCTTCAACAGTTTGTGAAATTGAGAACAGCTTGGGTGATGTCGCATAGTCAAGAGAATCCATTCCAGGTCGTTGGACCAACCACAGAGAATGAACGCCTCTGCATTGTTGCAGAGCGAGTGAAAGGAACCATTAAGTCACCATGGACAGTGAGCGTAGTGAACGAAGAGAAAATGCTGAAGCCGACAGGTGGATGAGGTCATGAAGGTACTTGGGCGCTGGTTCAGAGTAAGAACCTTGAGCTGAATTCAAACGGTGATTGGGATCCAGTGAAGGAGATGCAACATGAAAGGGGACAGCGGGATGAGCGAGGAAGTTAGTTGCATTTAGATTGGACTGGTTCATTCATTTGTTCTGAGAATTTATATAGCACCTCTTCAATATATTCTGTTTAGAGCTAGCCCTTATTCAGTCGTGTTTTAAATTACATGCTGGAAGTTCTGTACTGGCTCTCTGTTCATCAGTTTATTGAATACAGGGTCGATTCCTTAGTATGGCGATGCCAACGAGGTCTTGCTCCCACCCACCTACTTGACCTGTGTCGGTACTCGGACTTGGCGATCCATATGCTCCGTGGGAGGGGGTGAGTACTCTCAGTCCCGTTTGATTGTACTTCCATCATGCAAAGCTGTGTTTTTTCTGTGATTGACCCAGCAGCATGGAATGGACTCCCTCTTAATCTGTGCCTGTTGCCTAGTTCATACTCTTATACACTTGAAAACTGTTCTGTTTGTCTGTGCTGGAGTCGGGAGTGCCTCTGAGTAGTTTCCTTGAAGAGGCGCTATATAAATACTTGAATGAATGAGTGAATAATATGATGCTGAATGTCAATACAACGGATAATTGAATCGGTTTATAGCAGAACAACTAATTTACGTTTATAGGAATCGGGAAATTTTCTTCCGGTGATGGAAAATCTGGAACCGCCGGATCTCGGATTCACGAACATGGAGCCACTGCAGGGTTTCTCCGGCGAACTCGAATGTCACCAGAGCGAGCCGCTGTCGCAGCAGCATTCGTCGATCATCATGCCGGGCTTCCTCAGCGCCCACCGGCCCCACCCCGGGCTCGGGCTTGGCGATCCATCCGAGTTCACCATGAACGACTCGCTCGACCTTCACGACTTTGCGATCACGTCCAGCGGGGTCGGTCTTACGAATCACCACCTGGGAATGGGACCACTGCACGGGGAGCTTTCCATGTTCGGACTTTCCGGCGGGTCGTCGGTCGGGTTTCCCGGACCGCCGGGGCACGGCGATCTGATGACGATGCCGCAGTCGGTGTCGATGGCGACCGGGGGCCGGATGCCAGTCTACTCGTTCCTCCCCCGCAGCAGCCTCCCGAGTCTCATCTCCTCCGAGCAGTGCTCGTCCGTTTCGCTCGCCCCGCCTCCCCCGCCGTCATTCTCGTTCCACGGCTTTCCGGTTCCCGGGGGATTCGGAGACGGGTTCTCGATGCCGGTGACGTGTCCCCCAGCGGCGCTGTCCTTCCGAGGTCTTCCGAACATCGAGACGATGATGATTGGCAGCGATCCGAGTCGGGCGTGCTTCTCCGCGTCTGGACATCTCTCGAACTGTCACCCGTCGCAGGTCGTCCCGATTCCGAGTTTCGTGCCACCGAAGTACATTCCCCCGCCGCACCCCCTTCCCATCCCCGTGTCGTCGTCCCCCAACGTGGGTCCGTTGAAGACGCCCGCGATTTCCACGGCGCACAAGAGGGATTTGAACGAGAAGAGCGGGGTTGATATGAACAATGGAAAGCTGGAGAAGAACAATCTGGGGTTGGTTGGGGTGAATGCAGGGCCGTGCATCACTTCGAACTCGGAAGCGTCGACGGTGAGGTCCAGCCCCAACGTCGTCTCGAGCGTTCCTTCGGGAATTCCCGTTATCCACCGTGCTTCCCCGAGTTCGGTGTCGAGCGCCCCGGTCCAGAAAGTGACGAGTCAGCAGCTGGACGGACATAAGTACCAGTCGGGCTCTTCCACCGATGGATTAAACGCGATGGGAACGCTGGATGGCGGAATGCGTGTGAAGCAGGAGGCCGAGGATATCGGTCACGGACACGGAAGGATGGTGGACGCACGATTTCTTCCACCCGCCGATCCGCCCTGCGCCGCCAGGGAAAACCCGCTGACCAACGAGAAGGAACGTTCGAAGGGCGACGGAGGAAAAGCGGAAGAGTTCCTCACGGTCGAATGCGAATCAATCACCAATTCCGACACGGAGGAGTTGGACTCGGCGCTGTCGTCATCCCGGAATCCCATGTCTCCGCGCGACGGAAAGGGCGAACCGAGTCTTTCCAGCTCGATCCTTGCGACGCTGAAGATGGAGGACCGGTTGCAGCTGGAGTCGGCCGGCTTCCTCAGCTACGACCTTGGAGACGGCGTCGGTGGCGGCGGCGGAGACCTCTCCCAGCCGAGTCCTGGATTCGTGGAGAAGGCCGACCTGAACGTACACATCGAAGAGTCGCAGTGCATCATCGTTGACGGACACAAGCGCTGGAGATGTCTCCAGTGTCCAAAGATGTACAGCACGAAGCACAACCTCATAACGCACATCCTCGGTCATCGCGGAATCAAACCGCACTACTGCACGATATGCGGAAAGTTCTTCAAGCAGATCAGTCATCTCCAGACGCACTTACTCACGCACGGAAAGGTGAAGCCGCACGTGTGCACCGTCTGCAATCGAAACTTCACGCAGACGAGTCACGTTAAGCGTCACATGGCGATTCACATGGAGCGCCGGCCGCACATCTGTGAGCATTGCAATCGGGGTTTCGCTTATCCGAACGAACTGAAGAATCACCTCGACAAACACAAGGTTCCAAGCTTTTGTTTCGATCGCTCTCTCTCTGTTGTCTTTTATTAATTGTGTTTTTGTTTGGCACATCTATTGTTATTAGTATTTGTCTATTTTTTTATTATTATTATTTGTCTATTTTGTTTTTATTGCTATTTGTTTATTATTGTTGTTATAATATTAGATCTGTTATTGTTGTTGTTTTTGCTCTGCTCCGGCTGTTGTTGTTGTCATTGTTGTCGTCGTCGTCATCATCATCATCATCATCATCATCATTACTCACATTCAGCTCATATATTCTTTGTGCAAATCTTGTTTTCGTAGGCCAACATGGAGCACACGTGTGAGGATTGTGGCGCCACCTTTGATGTCATCGAGAAGCTACGGAAGCACAAGAGCGCCGAGCACAGAGATGCCGCTGCGCTCGTCTGCAAGGTCTGTGGCAAGGCGTACACCTACCCAAGCCAACTGCGAGACCATGTGATGAAGCACGAGGGCACGAGACCGTTCATCTGCGGAGAATGTGGCATGGACTTCATGAAGGTTTTGTTCAATTACGTTACATTGAAGTTAATTATGTGCTTGTTCGTCAATGCCCACTTTGATTATGCACACATCTCAATGCTGCTGTGTGCCTTGCTCGTCAATCTCGCTGCTCTACGGAGCATTGTGTGCTTATCGTCCCTTTTTTTACCCAACAGAATCATGCCATCTCAATGGTTGGTCCTGCATTTTGGAATTGGCTCCATTTGTCACTGCGCTTTCTGACTCTTTCAGTGCGCTTCTCAAAACTGTTCTTTTTGGCCACACTGGTGTCGGAAGCGCTTCTGAGTAGTTGCCTTGAAGCTGCACTATGCAAGTCCTTGTTGTGAATGAAGTTAACATGACGTTGATTTTACGAAGTTACAATTTCTAAGTTTAAATGAAATGATTTTTGAAGTTTAAAAGTTTCTGACGTAGATAGTTCATTGTTTTTGTTGGTGAGAACATTTTCTGAATCGAAATTTTTTTACAGTACGTCTTGAAATCGTGATTGCAATTGTAATATCTGGAAATTTATATAACGCTACTTCGAGAGAAACAAATCAAAATAAATGAAAAAAGAAACAAATAAGTAAAATAAGAAAATAGTATATTTAGACATTAGTTAATCTTTAAAAGTTACATTTAAATTGTAATTAAATGTTTTATATTATATTTAAATGTGAATTAAACTTTTTATATTATATTTAAATATCAATTAAACTTTTCAATTTTCATATTACATTTTAATTGTAATTAAATTTTGCATATTTTATAAATATGAATATAAACTTCGAATTGTTTCAGGAGCACCATTTGAAGGCGCACGTCTTCACCCACACCGGTCTGAAGCCGTACGCGTGTCGTCTCTGTGACAAGGCTTTCAATCAGAAGGCGAATCTCCAGCGTCACATGCTCGTTCACAATGGCGAGAAGAAGTACGCATGCGAGATGTGCGGCCGGGGCTTCACCCAGCACCAGGTCCTGCGGGCCCACCTCGTCACGCACCAGGACACGAAACCATTTCAATGCAAAGTTTGCGGTGAGTTCATAATAATTGGAGAATTATATCTATGATACTGGCAATAATAATACTTTGGTAGCAATACTGGTTTATGATAATTGCAGAATTATATCTATGGTAATAGCAATATGATACCTTCGTAACAATACTGGATCTCTTTGCATCATGATGCAAGCATTTGACGTCTGTAAATACAGGTGTCAAATGAGGATAAATCTTTTTAATCTAGTTGCATAATTTACAGTGTGTTACAGTGTGAATTGTATGGATGAACGAGTGTGTAGTAAAGATTTAAGCGCAAATGAGTAGTTAGTGCATCGGAAATGTACGTAATAAATCACGCAGATTTGTTAAAATCTGTGAAGTAATTTGCGATTATGTGAATGTTCCATGTTGAAAGTTGATCTAAAATGAACTTTTAGGAACTTCGCCGAGTTTATTTGAGGAATCTGGTAATTGTTGTCTGGGAAGAGTTTTCTTTCAATGTAAACAGAATATAATGTAACTAGTTTTGCCTAGAATTAGTGATGATTTGTTGTTTTTTGAACCTCTGTCTGGAAGTTTCTGTAATTCCTGATTCGCTATTTGAAATGATCCTTCTTAGGTTTTGTGGGAGATAAATGCATTTGACCTTTGATTTCTTGCGTGATGATCTCAGCTTCTAGATGCTGTTTTTGGCCATGAATTTATTTCTTTAATTGACGATAATTATATGAATTTGTCTGCTTTCTTCGGCTTCTCGTGCTACAGGCAAAGGTTTCAGTCGTCTGCACAATCTGAACGGACACATGCATATGCACGATGGAGAGAAACCGTTCATCTGCTGTTGTGGTGCGTCTTTCACTCTCAAAGGTTCGTCCATTCTAATCTAATCTAATCTAATCTTGTCCGTGAATTCCAGATATTTTCTATCCAATGTTTTTTAGTCTAATTCCAGATATTTCCCTATCCAGTCCTTTCCATCACGAGGAACCATTGTCATACTATTGCTAAGCTCTCTGTCTTCAATGATATTGGGGTTTAATAATATCAGTTTCAAAGTTTATTGAGTTCAATAAAGAAATCAGATGGAAGTAGCTTGTTCCGATAATGCTATGAAGCACGTTGTAATTACAATTACTATTTATTCGAGTCTGTGTTTACTGTAATCGTAAACTCAAATGTCTGAATGAATGCTCTCAAGCTAAGTAAAGGGCACAAGACTATTCATGAGTGCTGCGCCTTGTCAGGAGAAGATTGGTGTAATTAAAACTGTTCAATAGTATCAAATGCTTTCTTCAAATCCAGGCAGAGTAGATTGGTGTATGTAAAACAGTAGGTTCAATAGTATCAAATGCTTTCTTCAAATCCAGGTAGAGTATATTGGTGTATTTAAAACAGTTCAATAGTATCAAATGCTTCAAATCCAGGTAGAGTAGATTGGTGTATGTAAAACAGTAAGTTCAATAGTATCAAATGCTTTCTTCAAATCCAGGTAGAGTAGATTGGTGTATGTAAAACAGTAAGTTCAATAGTATCAAATGCTTTCTTCAAATCCAGGTAGAGTAGATTGGTGTATGTAAAACAGTAAGTTCAATAGTATCAAATGCTTTCTTCAAATCCAGGTAGAGTAGATTGGTGTATGTAAAACAGTAAGTTCAATAGTATCAAATGCTTTCTTCAAATCCAGGTAGAGTAGATTGGTGTATGTAAAACAGTAAGTTCAATAGTATCAAATGCTTTCTTCAAATCCAGGTAGAGTAGATTGGTGTATGTAAAACAGCTAGTTCAATAGTATCAAATGCTTTCTTCAAATCCAGGTAGAGTAGATTGGTGTATGTAAAACAGTAAGTTCAATAGTATCAAATTGCTTTCTTCAAATCCAGGTAGAGTATAAAACAGTTCAATAGTATCAAATGCTTCAAATCCAGGTAGAGTAGATTGGTGTATGTGAAGCAGTAAGTTCAATAGTATCAAATGCTTTCTTCAAATCCAGGTAGAGTAGATTGGTGTATGTAAAACAGTAAGTTCAATAGTATCAAATGCTTTCTTCAAATCCAGGTAGAGTAGATTGGTGTATGTAAAACAGTAAGTTCAATAGTATCAAATTGCTTTCTTCAAATCCAGGTAGAGTATAAAACAGTTCAATAGTATCAAATGCTTCAAATCCAGGTAGAGTAGATTGGTGTATGTAAAGCAGTAAGTTCAATAGTATCATATGCTTTCTTCAAATCCAGGTAGAGTAGATTGGTGTATGTAAAACAGTTCAATAGTATCATATGCTTTCTTCAAATCCAGGTAGAGTAGATTGGTGTATGTAAAACAGTAAGTTCAATAGTATCAAATGCTTTCTTCAAATCCAGGTAGAGTAGATTGGTGTATGTAAAACAGTAAGTTCAATAGTATCAAATGCTTTCTTCAAATCCAGGTAGAGTAGATTGGTGTACGTAAAGCAGTAAGTTCAATAGTATCAAATGCTTTCTTCAAATCCAGGTAGAGTGGATTTGTGTATTTAAAACAGTAAGTTCAATAGTATCAGTATCAGCAGTAAGTTCAATAGTATCAAATGCTTTCTTCCAATCCAGGTAATCTGAATCGCCATCGGAAGGACAAGCAGTGCCAGCCGGCCGATTCCAAGGACTCGTCTTCATCGCTGAAGGACGAGGAAGCTGCGAAGATCCTCAACGAAATGTCGAGCAAGAAGTCGAAGGCGGACCACGACGCTGACGGAAGTCCGACGCCGAAGAAGAAGAGGAAGTCGGTGCCACGCAAGACGATGTCGCAGGACTCGGTGAACGATGTCGACGAGGAGGTTGCAGCGGCCTGGCAGCTGATGAAGGACAGCATCCTGCAGGAGGAGGAGGAAGATGATGAGGACGACGATGAGGATGAGGAGGAGGAAGATGCGGAGGAGATGGAGCAGAAGCCGAACTATGCTGAGCTGATGGCCATGTTTCCTGAACACGCTGTCAGTTGATCAGTCGTTTGTTCATTTTAAATCACCTTTAACACTTCAGTGACCAGCTACATATGTTTTCAATGCATTTTAGTAAACGCTGGTCGTTAACGGGTTAACCCTCATCCTACCAACATATTTGTTAATTATAAAACTCCGAAATGATTTATTTATGTGGGTTTGAAACCACAACTTTCCCCAACCCCAAAGATAAATATGTCATGGCTTTAGAAATTTGGGATTATTGTTTGTAATAACTTTTACTGTTTTCATGGCGTGTACAGCTCTAACTACTGTTGCACAGTCATGCAACATGTTCCAGCAGTGCTTTCTTGACATTCTTATTGATGCCTCTAGTCAAGCGTGGGAAAGTTTTTTTTTATGGAGATGAGTTTCAAATAAATATTTCTGAAGTAAGGTTTGCAGAATCTTCTCTTGTAAGATCGTTCGATTTTGATTTAAAGTATTTTCCGTTCGGGTGAAATTTTAGGCTGAAATGGAAGACGAGAACATTGCGAACGCACAGTCTGCAAACGCACAATCCATGTTCCAGTGTCTGGATTCTGCTGATCCCGCTTTCCAGTTTCCTGGTAAGTTCTTTGTGTAATATCATTGTTTTTTATAGTCATCATCATCATCATTACCATCATCATCATCATTGCCATCACCATCATCGTCATCATTATCATCATCATCATTAATTCTCCAGCCACTTGTTGACAATAGATAAAAATAAACTATCTCCATTGTTTTTGGTCACTCATCAAGTTCGTTGCTCCTGGTTAGAGTTTGTCCAAATCAATCATACAGAACTTATATAGCGCTGCTTTAAAAGCCGTACTCGGAAGCGCTCCGAACCCAGACGAAGCAGAAAAGTGTAGTCTTAAGGGGCCGTCCATAAAGTACGTCACGCTATTTTTGACCTCCCCCCTGTCACAAACTCTCACAAATCTCGGACCCCCCCTATAGTACGTCACACTTTCGAACAAAAAATTTAAAAACGTAACCATTTACCTAACCCTCTAAACCCTAGGATACTATCCCTAATCCCTCTGATAGTGACGTGTGTCCCTAAACGCTTTGATAGTGACGGGAAATCAACTTTTATCCCGCCAGGCCGGGTTTTAGACACGCCTGGCCGGGTCGGATTTTAGGTACTAAGAACAAAGGAAATATAAAAGAATTTAAAAAATAAATGTGTGACGTCACACATGGCCTGACCCCCTCCCCCTGTCACAAACTGTCACACTTTCCTACACCCCCTCCCCCCCCTGGAGCATGACGTACTTTATGGACGGCCCCTAAAGCAGTTGGTTACACTTGGAACAGTTTGGGAGGTGTAACATATTAAGTGATTTTAGTAACTCTTTTAAGTTGTCGATCACGCATAGACTTTGTCTGCCTTTCATTCGATTTCTAAATTGATTCTTGTTTGTTGCATTATGTTGTATTCGGTCAACTCGCATTCTCTTCCTACATATCTACAGTCCACACCATTGTTGAATGACTCTGGGTTTAAAAAAAATTAAAATGCAGTTACCAAGTACTCTAACTAGTCCATCTAATTTATTTTTATTTAAATCATGGATTCCTCCTGCTTTGCAAGTTCATACACGACAAAGACACGTTTTAAACGCTTGGTTGCATTTTTCTATCCCTTCCTAGTGGACTCTCGCGCCGTCGAAGTTACAACATTCCTCAGCCCCTCGGCAACCTACAGTTCAGCGAATCTCACCCAGACGGGGGAAATCCCCAACCCCAAATCATCACACGCCGCAGTCGACCAAAGCGGACTCTCTGCCGGTCTCGTCTCGAAATTCCACACAAAATCCACTTCTTCGTCTGTCAAGGGTAAAGGCGGCGGCACCGCTGCCACTGGAGAGATGAGAAACGAGGTGCTCGGTGGTTCAGAGAATCTCTGCGCCGTTCCGGTCGTCGATTCGATGGCGGTGGAGGCGCTCATTAAGTCGACGTTCGGTGAGCAGCACCAGGTCGAGCGAGCGAGTAGATCGAACGAGATTTCGAACCAGTCGGGCGACGACAAGGGCGGTGCTTCGTCGGAGGGAAACACGGATGATGATGGGTTTTCCCCGGACGATCAGCAGATGCTGTCGTCCTATCCGAACCTGCAGAGGCCGAAGGTCGCTCGGCTCGGCAAGAAGGCTAGCCTCGCCGCTCTGTTTGCGACGAAACTGACTCCCGAGCAGGAGCAGACGTAGCGCTTCTGTTGTGTCTGCGGCGAAAATTAATATTAATATACGTGAGAACTAGTCGTAATGAGACAACGGGCAAGCATTCGATGGCGTTTTTGGGTTTGCGCTTGTGCAAATGTTTGGTCAGTTTATGCAAAGATTAGCCATTTTGTGCAAAGCTCTGGCCAGTTTGTGCATGGTTGATCACTTTCTGCAGACTTTTGGTCACTCTGTGCAAAGATCTGGCCAGTTTGTGCAAAGATCTTACCAGTTTGTGCAAGATCTGGCCGGATTGTGCAAAGATCTTACCATTTGTACAAAGACCTGGCTGGTTTGTGGAAAGATCTTACCAGTTTGTGGAAAGACCTTGCTAGTTTGTGTAAAGATCTGGCCAGTTTGTGGAAAGATCTTACCAGGTTGTGGAAAGATCTTGCTAGTTTGTGCAGGATCTGGTAAGTGGGTTTGTCATCTAGTTGTAATAAACCATGTTGATGGCGATCATGTGCCGATATTGCTGTTTATAATTTTATATCAGGACCATGTGGTGTTGTTAAGGTGAATTCTGTCTTTGCCTCTGACGTCAGGCGTGGAAAAGTTTTTTTGACGGCAATGATTTAGAATAATGAAATACAGTTTTCGGAATATACGTATCTTGAAAGATATTCATGAACTTGTATATTATATTATATTAAAATAATAGGTAAAATAATAAGAATTTCGTATTATTGCTACCATCCTTTGTTATAATAAAGTTTATTATTATTATTAGTATAATTAAATTAGGTATTATATATTTTTAAATTTAAATAAGCGATTTATGTAGCACTTTTTTTTACGAGGACCCACCCAATACATAATATATTTTTAGATCATTATTAATTTAGTATTGTTATTATTAGTAGTAGTATTACTACTACTGCTACTACTATTACCTTTTATTATTATTTTACACGAAGGAACATTTCAGATAATGTTTTGGGTAAAGATATTTGGCTTTAAATTGGAATGACATGTCTATGATTCTTTTTCCCCAAGCTATTATTAAACTTATCATTCTTGTTGTAATTACTATTGTTATAACTTAGGCAACAATCAATATGAGACATTGTCCGCCAGGTTTGTAATAATCACTGAGTTGAAAAAATTTTGACTTGAAAGACGATTATCATTGTTATTAATCGGGTGTTACATTGTCTTGACACCTTCGCAGAATCAAACATTCGCTAAGTTATTTATCGTTCTTCTTGTCATAATTGGAGTAAGTTTTATGTGCAATGATAAAAATCACTCGTCAGATGCGATCCCACCAGTAAACCTACTGTCCTTCTTCGACCATTTTGAATCTCATTTGTTTGAATCGCTTTTGTATGCAGACGATAATAGTCGAGAAATGTTTTGTTACGTTGCTACGTAGATCTCTTGTTGCGCTGTTTCATTGATTTTCGTATGTGCTGAAATTTGACTGTCAGTTCGTTCCTGGGTTTGGTTTCATGTGTGTGGGAAAATGGATGGAGTGCCAGGCCTGTGATGAGGAGGGTACGTGTTCAGTCCACTACAGAGTAGGCAGTCACTGTGTAAGAGCCTAGAATTGCTACTTTCAGTTGCAGTTGCTTGGCACTTCGAATGCTTTGTCGTATTCGAATTATTGATCCTTGGAAGAAGAAGAAGAAGAAGAAGAAGAAGAAGAAGAAGAAGAAGAAGAAGAAGAAGAAGCAGAATTTCAAGTCATGTCGTTGTAAAAGCAAGCCTGGCAGTTGTTTTTGTAAGAGTGCTCATCCATATATTGCGCATGCAGGAATTGGGTCATTCCACGTCAAATCAACCAGGGGTGTACATCACACCCCTTTGGATTTTTCTGAAAATTTTTGTGCATAAACTACATGCAATATAAGGAATAACAGTGGAAATTTGAGCAGAATATCTCAAAATTTGACCGAGATATTAATTTTTAAAGTTAATGATCAAAAAACGAACCGCGAGAAAACGGCATGATACACCAAGTTTAGGCTGATATATCTCGGCCATGAAACGAGCAAGAGGGCTGAAATATTTTTTGTACAATCAGTTTTTTGTGCTCTTTCCAAATATGCAAAAACCTGGATGGAGCTATTTTTGGTTTTTGATATAAAAATTAGCAAATGTAGCACAGGCGCCAATTCTCACTCAAGTTTTGGACATCATGTCAGCAGGCAGGAATGAGATATAATAAAACTTGTACTGGTTTTATATTGAGGCACATTGGTGCTCATCAGACATATAGTCAGTACCTGATTAGTTTCATCATTAGTGTGTTTTCCAAGGACGTTTTCCTTGTCATGATCGTGAAAATGGAGTCCAAAGCTCATCAAAAAAGTGACAATGTGTATCTTTTGAAATTGATGAAAATTTGCACATATATTGAGGACATGCAGATCCTTCATTGGTGCAAAATTCAGGATGGTGTTCAGCCCCGTTTCTGGAAAATTATTTTTTGAAGTCGACCAATATTTACTGTGTCGCGAGCAAATGGCATGATCCACAACGTTTGGACTGTCATATCTGAATCAGGAAATTAACCAGAGGACTGATATTGCTGTCATGTAATCAGTTTCTTATGCTCTTTCCATGTAAGTAAGAATGTTGGTTGTATTTCTTGCGATTTTTAATTAATAAGTTTGTAAATATTGCCCAAATGCCAATTTACATTTATTCGGACATGAAAATGACATGATCCACAATGTTTGGACTGTCATATCCAGGCCAGGAAATTAACCAGAGGACTGATATTGTTGCCATATAATCAGTTTCTTATGCTCTTTCCATGTAAGTAAGAATGTTGGTTGTATTTCTTGCGATTTTTAATTAATAAGTTTGTAAATATTGCCCAAATGCCAATTTACATTTATTCGGACATGAAAATGACATGATCCACAATGTTTGGACTGTCATATCTAGGCCAGGAAATTAACAAGAGGACTGATATTGTTGCCATATAATCAGTTTCTTATGCTCTTTCCAGGTATGTAAGAATGTTGGTTGTATTCCCAGTGATTTTTGATTTATAAGTTTGCAAATATTGCACAAATGCCAATTTACATTTATGCGGACATGAAAACTACATGATCCACAATGTTTGAACTGTCATATCTGGACCAGGAAATTAACCAGAGGACTGATATTGTTGCCATGTAATCAGTTTCTTGTGCTCTTTTCAGGCATGTAAGAATGCTGGTTGTATTCCCAGTAATTTCTAATTTATAAATTTGAAAATATTGCGCAAATGCCAACTTGCATTTATTCGGACACATACTATTGTATATTTTAGATATACTCAAATATCCTTCTTTCATATGATAATGACTCACAATTTTCCACTTGACACAGTGTTAATTATGGTAATAGATGAAATTTAAAATTATTTGGAGGATATCTAGCTATCTATGTGAGTCATCATTATATGAAAGAGGATATATCTGAGTGAGATAACAGGTATATACAATTATGCATGTCCGAATAAATACACGGGAAATTGGAATTTGTGCAATATTCACAAATTTATAAATTGAAAATCACAAGAAATGCAACCATCATTCTTACATATCTGGAAAGAGCACAAGAAACTGATCACATGACAACAATATCAGTCCTCTGGTTAATTTCCTGGTCCAGATATGACAGTCCAAACATTGTGGATCATGCAGTTTTCATGTCCGCATAAATGTAAATTGGCATTTGTGCAATATTTGCAAACTTATAAATTAAAAATCACTGGGAATACAACCAACATTCTTACATACCTGGAAAGAGCATAAGAAACTGATTATATGGCAACAATATCAGTCCTCTTGTTATTTTCCTGGCCTAGATATGACAGTCCAAACATTGTGGATCATGTCATTTTCATGTCCGAATAAATGTAAATTGGCATTTGGGCAATATTTACAAACTTATTAATTAAAAATCGCAAGAAATACAACCAACATTCTTACTTACATGGAAAGAGCATAAGAAACTGATTATATGGCAACAATATCAGTCCTCTGGTTAATTTCCTGGCCTAGATATGACAGTCCAAACATTGTGGATCATGTCATTTTCATGTCCGAATAAATGTAAATTGGCATTTGGGCAATATTTACAAACTTATTAATTAAAAATCGCAAGAAATACAACCAACATTCTTACTTACATGGAAAGAGCATAAGAAACTGATTACATGACAGCAATATCAGTCCTCTGGTTAATTTCCTGGCCTAGATATGACAGTCCAAACGTTGTGGATCATGTCATTTTCATGTCCGAATAAATGTAAATTGGCATTTGGGCAATATTTACAAACTTATTAATTAAAAATCGCAAGAAATACAACCAACATTCTTACTTACATGGAAAGAGCATAAGAAACTGATTACATGACAGCAATATCAGTCCTCTGGTTAATTTCCTGATTCAGATATGACAGTCCAAACGTTGTGGATCATGCCATTTGCTCGCGACACAGTAAATATTGGTCGACTTCAAAAAATAATTTTCCAGAAACGGGGCTGAACACCATCCTGAATTTTGCACCAATGAAGGATCTGCATGTCCTCAATATATGTGCAAATTTTCATCAATTTCAAAAGATACACATTGTCACTTTTTTGATGAGCTTTGGACTCCATTTTCACGATCATGACAAGGAAAACGTCCTTGGAAAACACACTAATGATGAAACTAATCAGGTACTGACTATATGTCTGATGAGCACCAATGTGCCTCAATATAAAACCAGTACAAGTTTTATTATATCTCATTCCTGCCTGCTGACATGATGTCCAAAACTTGAGTGAGAATTGGCGCCTGTGCTACATTTGCTAATTTTTATATCAAAAACCAAAAATAGCTCCATCCAGGTTTTTGCATATTTGGAAAGTGCACAAAAAACTGATTGTACAAAAAATATTTCAGCCCTCTTGCTCGTTTCATGGCCGAGATATATCAGCCTAAACTTGGTGTATCATGCCGTTTTCTCGCGGTTCGTTTTTTGATCATTAACTTTAAAAATTAATATCTCGGTCAAATTTTGAGATATTCTGCTCAAATTTCCACTGTTATTCCTTATATTGCATGTAGCTTATGTAAAAAAAATTTCAGAAAAATCCAAAGGGGTGTGATGGCAAATTGCCACTTTGCTGGTTGATTTGACACGGATTGACCCAATTGTATTTTCTACCCCCTATCTCTGTTGCAGCTCGTACATTTTGTGGACCCCATATCCTACGCTTATGTACAAATAAGCGTCTTCATTATTAGCATCTTTGTTATTTGCATCTTCATTACTAGCATCTTCATTTTTAGCATCTTCATTATTACCATCTTCATTATTGCCATCTTCATTATTACCATCTTCATTATTAGCATCTTCATTATTGGCATCTTCATTATTAGCATCTTCATTATTGGCATCATTGTTATTATTATTATTATTATTATTATTACTGATGTGTTTAGTTCTGTAACCTATTTTCATGTCAAAACATGTCTTGATGTGTGCCATCGTTATTTTTCGCTGTCATCTTTGTATTTATTTTGGTATTTGTATTTTTTTGCTCTTCACATGCCTGTAGCTGGATTGCAGTGTCACATCCAGATTAGTCAATAAACAAAGATCATCATCATTTTACCGCACCAACACATAAATTAATTAGCTGAAGTCATATCTGTAAAACATCTATTTCACCATAGGCTACTATTTATTTTTTTAAACATCAAATTTTCTAGCTAAAATTTGTTACTGTTGTGGTTTACTGTTTTGATCTGAACAGAATTTAAATATAATGCAATCAAAATTGCCATTGGATGACTGCATAGGATAATACAGAGCTATATAAATAGACGAATTATATGAACTTCAGAATAATAGAAATTTATTTACATTTTTGTCGAGAACCCTCCCCCTCTTATGCACTGATGACACGCATGCCCTCCCTGTGTGCATAATTATATGGATGGCCACCCTTAACCGTTTTTACAATGTATATATAAAATACATATATATATATATATATATGTATATATATATTATGTGGTCTCTTATGGATGCTGAGCATGAGAAATGGATGTAAGCCGACTTCTCACGAATATCACACTTATCTGCATTGCACCTATATAGGATTTTTGTGGTTTGTGATGGATGTGTTATCAGGGGGGGTGGGCATATTGTGCCCTGTGCTGGAAACGTGATTGATGTAAGTTACTGTAGCATTTTTTTATACTGCACAAGTATGAGAGAGGATTAATTATATAGCTGCTGGCACAGAAGCATTTCTGTGTTGCTTAGGCTAGATGTTAAATTAAAAACAAAAGTACGAAACCTGCGGGTGCTGCAATTTGGTTTGGTGTCAGGAATTTCGTGTCCTTGTGATCATGTTTCGATGTTTCAAGGTTGTCTAGTAATCAATTATCCTCTTTACCATAATTTTATGTTTCTCTCATCTGTTCAACCTGTTGGTTTAGACGCAATTTTGTTCAGATAAAACATTCTGGTCGTAGTAATCATGGACTTTATTGTGTTGGCTTTTGCAGTCATGATTCACCGTGTTTTAAAGGTAACCATTTACGCTCCACAAAGAAACGTTCCTTTCAAATTTCTTCTCTAGCCCCCCCCCCCCCCCTGTCGCCGCCACTGGTCACTGGTCGGGAGCGCCTCTGAGGAGCTCTCTTGAAGTGGCGCTATATAAATGTACAATTACTGTGTAATAATATTGAGATCTTGAGAAAGTCACTTCGCTTTCATTTTGTCCCCCTAGCGAATGCGCCATCAACGATTGCAGAAGCCACAGTCGCTCATTATAATTATAGATAGCGATGAGTAGCTGCAGCTGCTGTTTGTCCCAGTGCCAGTCCAAATTGGCCTGGATAAATGAGGAGGAGGGCGACACTAATCGTCTTTGATATGGCAGTGTCGTTAAACATGTAAGAAGCAGGGGCGTAGCGACCGCCCTCCGTACCCTCCGACCGAAGGGGACCCCGCACGGAAAGGGGGGGCCTAAAATGGCAAGCAAGTTAAAATATAACTAGGTGGCTGACATTTATTGTCGCTATTGCACATGCCATGTCAGTTTTACTGATAAAACCGTGAAGTACGGAATGTACACTGTTACAGTAGGTATATACAATACAAACCCTGCATATTGCATGAAATAAATACCACATTCCAGTTTCTGCATTGTAAAGGGCCCGCCACCCCGGACATAATTATGTTCGGAGGGGGCCACGCTCTTTGTTGCTACGGCCCTAGCTGGTAAGAAGCAATCTGCTGTTTGTCGTCGTCGTGTCTATAATTATTCTTTCGTCGATTCAATTTAAAATACTTCAGAACCGTTTCTGGCTCAATATTAATTAAGTATTTCTTTCTCCTTCGCTCCTCGATCACTCTGCCTGCATTTCTGCTTGTCTCTGCCTCATTTATCATCTCTCTGTCTCTGTCTATCTCTGTCTCTCTCTCTGTCTGTCTGTCTGTCTGTCTGTCTCTCTCTCTCTCTCTCTCTCTCTCTCTCTCTCTGCGTCTCTCTTTCTGTCCAGGGTGGGGATCCGGTCATGGCGTCCTCCCATTTGAGATTTACGCAAAAAAGGTATGAGATGATGAAGCATCGGTGGTTGCTTTGCTCCTCCACAGATCTTGTTTAATATCGCACTGAGGTTCTCGACCTCATCATAGGTCCGTGTCCTAGAAGCTCAGTCAAAACAATAAGCTCTGGCCATTAGAGGCATTCAGAAAATATTAACGACTTCATTTGTTTTGCCTCGGCATACAAAAGTGGGTGACCAGTCGACTCTCCTTTAACTCGACGGTTAGTTCGCTCATTTTATAAACGAAACTTTTCTTAGACTTGCGTTCTCTTTTATTGGCCCCATCGTATGGAATGCATGGCTCTCTCGATCTGTCTATGGCTTTAATTACTAGGATTTGTTCAGATGCGCTTGATCGCAGTCTTAAAACCGTTCTTTTCAGTCGAGGTTGGGTCGGGGGGCGCTCCTGAGTAGTAACCTTGAAGGGGCGCTATATAAATGTATATAATGAATGAATAAATTACCAAGCTCCGTATAGGGCGCAACTGCCGCGCAAGGTTAGTAAAATAGTAATGAGCCTAAATCTGAATAGCCTACTGTTGAATTCTAGCCCCATACCCTTCGACCAACAGACGTATTTCCAATGACTCGAAGGATCAACATTTGAGAAAATTTATAGGAATGGTGGTAACTGGTGAAACTCACTTAGGCACCTGAGTCTACTTGCACATAATATGCTGCACACTATTCTAGTATTTTTGTCTACGGCGTTAATTGCGGTGTTTTAAATCGTCACAAAACAGTCATTTTTGTAATCTTAAAGTTGCTCAGATTGGCTCATGGTGTTTGGAGTAGGCCTATATACATTATACAGACCACACTATCACACACCACTCTACGACAAACTTCTGACCCATAGTATTACGAACTGACGGTTACTGACCAAAACTCCACCTTCCGCCATGTTACCTGCCAGAGGTGTGTCAATCAAAACTCAAAACATTGCTTTTTCAAAGATCCAATCCTGATTTCCACTTCCCTCAGCCTTCCACGCAATTTCAACTCTAGACATCATCCACCATAGCCGCCCTAGCTTCTGCCTCTCCAGATCTGGACCGCTGCCTATAAATAATTGACCTTTTTATGGAGCGCCTGTGATTAAGCTGGTTCTCGCGACTTTGCTTTTATGAGCGCGCTGTAGAAGTTCAGAGTTTTCGATTACGATTAAGATTAAATTCACAGAAATTCTTAATGCTTTGGGATAATGATATTGCATATATATATATATATATATATATATATTCATGATTTGCTTGATTCCCGTTATTTCTAAAGTAGGCCTAGGCCCTGTGTGTCGAAAGCAAAATGCAAGATAAGCAGCAAACTTTGAAATTTATGGAGAAAAGTTGTGGTTAGGCATATATAAATGTTTTATTAATATTAGGCCTATATAGAATCGCGCAGGAAAAAAACATTCGAATGTGATCGAAAGCACAAGATTTTTCTTTTCAAAATGTTGTTTTGTCTTATTAGGCCTAACCAGGCCCACAAGCATTTAGGCGTACCAAGCTTTGCCTCGGCTCTTTTATCAGACGTGAGTTCCACTAAGGAGGAGGCTCAGGAGAGACATCATCGTCATAGTCGTCGTCGTCATCGTCGTCATCATCATCATCATCGTCGTCATCATCATCATCATCATCATCATCATCATCATCATCATCATCATCATCATCATCATCAATTAACTAATTAAAATACAGTTAAAGTCTTAAGGAGTAGACCTACGCCGCGCCAAGGGTGTAGACATAAACTTTATTACAACGAGCCCTTCTTAGCAATTCCTCTCCCCCACCTCCCAATCACCCCCCCCCCCCAACCTCCCACTCACCTTCCCCACCACACCCTTCCACCTCCCATTCTAATCTATTTTGATTATTATTATTATTATTATTCCTAAAACTGAAGAAAACAAATTGCATTTTGCCGACACCATCACCACTAGGCCTACTGGACCGACTTCCGCGGATAAATAATTCCATTGCTTCTACCATGTTAGGCCTATAGCCTACTATCGATATTAATATCCGTGGACTTTATGAAGAAATAGAAAAAATGTTTAATAAATAAGAAAAATGTAAATAATATTTTTAAGGGTATTATTTTGCCAAGCTGAAGGATTACGGATTATATACCTGGGTTGTTTAAAAATAGTAATAATAATAATAATAATAATAATAATAATAATAATAATAATAATAATAATAATAATAATAATAATAATACGCTGATAATGATACTAGCGATGACGATGATGATAATGATGACGATGACGATGAGATGATGATGATGACGACGACGACAGTGTTGTTGATGATGATGATTATGATTATGATGATGATGATGATGATGATGATGATGATGATGATGATGATGATGATGATGATGATGATGATGATGATGATGATGATGATGATGATGATGGTGAGGAGGAGGAGGAGGAGGAGGAGGAGGAGGAGGAGGAGGAGGGGCAACGTAGTCATTGTCTTCGTCGTCGTCGTCGTCATCATAATCGTCGTCGTCATCGTCATCATCATCAATCGTGCAACGCTAGAGGCCTAATTAGATTATGGTAGTAGGCCTACGTACGTTATTATAATAATCATGTATTGGGCCTATACCCAGAGTTGCATCATTGCTGAGCATTGTTCTCCATTTATTGCTCAAACCTCTAAGACCTCATTGGTCGATTTGTCTGAGATAGAAATTTCTATTAGGTTGAGACAGTAGTAGTAGTAGTAGACTGGCAGTATTTTAGCAATAATAATAATTATTACAGTCTTCGTTTAAGACCTTTATAAAAGTACAATTTAATTTTCTTTTATTTTGTAGCAGCCTCAGAATAAGTGGGAGTGTCTGACGCATCATAATATCGTCCGTAGACGACTCTAAGTCTCAAAAGATTCTCGTCATTGGCCGCAACGTCAAGTAGCTTATTAAGCAATCCAGTAAATAAGTAAGTTTGATGCCGCAATTGATGCGCGCCTATGCTGTATAATAACTGTCCACTATATAATTATGAGATATATATGCATACGGATGGACAAAATTCGCACGTAAAATAGAACCACATGTAGAATGAAAATAATTTAGCGCATGCAAAGCTCAAATCGTAATCGTAATCGTAATCTTAGACCCTTATCGTCATCTCCAAGCTTCTAAGGCGCCACTAGAAAGCCAAGCTCGGGGCACCGGCGTATACACGAGCGCTGCGTTAAGCCAACTGAAGGGTTGACCGAAAAGTTGAGACAGGTGAACGCAAAGAACAGGCTAATCTCCTTAATGCAACTGAAAGTTTATAGCCAATAGAAAAGTCATTCCTCATTTCTGATGAATACCATTACGATATACCGGTAAGGCTAAACTTTCTTCTTGGCCGGATTTTCACACGCAAAGAACCTGTTCCAGAAAGCTGCGCAAACCTTTCGTGCCGAGCAGCCGATGCCCGCGAGAGCCTGCAACGCCGCTCTGGCTGTTGGATGGATACCGAGATGATGATGCACAAAATACACAGTGTTCATAAAAACTGAAAGGTTAGGTAATTGAATGTCCAGACTCCAGAGTAGATTAAATTTTTAGCAATATAAATAATATAATGGCTAATGCATATCGAGTCTTCAGTCGCTTCAGTTGCCTGCCGTTGACACGAAACGGAGTATCCCCCTGAAAGCTATCCGGGGGGATGAATTAATCTATCCCCTCGGATGGAATTAACCGGTCTATACTATCCGGGGAGATAGACCATTCTATCCTCTTTTTTGAAAAATGCGCATAATAAAATAAATTATGCTGTAATCAAAATTTAAAGTGACTCTAATTGTTTTAAGTGTTCTAAGCAATGCTCAGATAAAGGCAACTCGAATTTATTTAGTGACTCTGAGTGTTCTTAAGTGTTTTAAATGTTTTAAGTGCTCTAAAAACAGAGCAAAACAAATTATCTAGTAGGAATAAACATCCCTGTTAGTGTCATTGTTCAAAACAAAGCAGATGAAAATTAATTTGCAAAAAAATACATGCGAAAGCGGTTTTTTCGACTTTTTTTAATTTGGGGGGATACAATTAATACGGGGGATACTCTATTTCGTGACACCGTACGTTGCGATTAAAAATTTTAATCGATCGATTAACTGAGATTAAAATTTGTATTAGAAGGGCAGCACTAATCAAAGCAATTCCATTCTTCCACAATTCGCTGTTTGAGGTGGTCAATATCACGTACGCTTATGCGAGTTTCATAAACGCGTTCTTGAAGGACGCTCCATAATTATCTTGTAGCCCAGCGGATCAGAGTTCTGCGCCGGTCGCGCCGCCGCCGCCGCCGCCGCCGACAATTCCATGGGAGGAGACTTGCGAGGGACGAAAAGGTGGCCGAAGATTTTGGTCCGACGAATGGCTGAGACGCCGACTAAAATTTTCCATCTTTTTCCGGCAAAAATTTCTGACAAGCTTTTTAGTCATCCGTGTGCGAAATGTCGATGAAAAAACCTAATTTTCTCTGCCAAAAAAGAAAAAGTTGATAACATTCTTTTTTAGTCATCACCTCGTCTCATTTGTTGTGTTTTGTGTTTTGTGAAGTGTGTACATGTGACGTAACACTTACCGATTACCGATTGGGTGGGGGGGGGCAAATGCATGGGCCGTCCCCCACCACATCCACTGAGGGGGACCATTCCCCTTGTCCCTGTAAGTCTCCGCCCATATTCAAGGACATGGATCAGCGTTGGCTGATTCGGTTAAACTACATCGTTTCCAAACAGACACACACACCACTCAAACGGAACTAAGTTGAAACATAATAAATGTAGGCCTAATCACAGAATAGATAAAGCGGCGCTTTACCTATTCTGTGGCCTTAATTGACCGAGACAACTTAGGTCTATAAAGTTTACGATTCGTGTTTTCAATGTGTGGCTAAATTGTGCTCATTGTCTAAATTGGCCTACTACATACCGCCAGGCCATGCAGCAATTTAATCTGGCGTAGAACCTACATAATTTATAGCCTGGAATACGCAGTTTGTATTATAGGCTAAGAATAATGGCGACAACGAGATAGTGACACAAGACCCGTTGCGATTGCCCCTTTACTAATAAGTCGTCTGACATCACAATCTTCAGATATGACGTCATGATTGTACTTTGTTCTCTCATTAGTTTCTAGAATGTGGCAGGCTGCAGATTGCGACGAATAAGACGACAAAAGCTGCTGAAAATGAGAAAACGATGACAAAACGATGTAAAAGTTGACAAAATACGACGAAAGATGGCACAGATGAAGACGAGCAACTGTTTCCTAACTGATGGGCAGATGATCATCGAAATGAAAAAGAAATTACTCGATAAGTAAGTCTTTTAAGATCATAACAGAAATCCTCATCCTCATTTGAAAAATCGAAAAATAGGCCTAATAATCATTCATTGACTATAACGATGTCTGTTAAATTTGAAATAAATATATGCAGAAAGTAATGTGATGCAAGTAAGAAGTAATTAGCTAGAAAGTTGGTCCAGATGAAAAAATTGCCTTCCTATAAAACTGAAAGACGGAGACAGACAGAGAGACAGATTGATACAGACACGGATACAGAGAGACAGATAGATAGAAAAAGTCATGCAAAAACCATAGCAACGGACAGACTGTATATCTATAGACTCAAGAAATAGACTGTTTATGACCCTCTGAATCTTGTGCAAGGCCGTGGGACTGTCTTCGATTTTCCAAATTTGTCTAATGAGCGCAACCGGTATTGTGACGTCATTTTCATCTAGAAACATTAATGTCTTAATAAGGAGGTCTTAAAAAGTTTGATTTGACGTCATACTTTTGGACCACATACGTCAACTCAATTAAGATAATGAAGATTGAAGTGTATTGGGACGTCACAGGGATCAATTATTGACCGTAGAGAAATAAATTTCATATCCGGCTTAGTTGTGACAGAGTCTTTGCCTTCTGTCATTTAGAAACCGTTATATAGCTAATGAAAGCTACCTGAAGACGAATAAGAGCAAATCATGAAGACGTTTGAAGTGGAATTAGAAGACAGATGAATAATTTGCAAAAGGTAGGCCTAAGTGATTCGGTTTTATTCGCTTGATTAACCCGTGCACTGCAGGCCATCATAGCTTGGACTCAACTTCAATCGGCTTGCAGAATTAGGCCTATTTTAAGGGATCGAGATCAAGCCAATTAGGATAATAATTATTGACAATCTGTGTCGGCTGATCGCATATTATATTAGACAGGTCTGCTTAATTTGCGTGTTTATCCCTTGGTAACATAAATAATTTTAATTTTTTATTCAGATGATGTTTTTTGCATTTTCAAAGTGCGCCTATAGATCAGACCACCTACCCAGACCAAGCAATACATCTTGGCATCACATTTAACTGCATTCATTACATTACTGACATTGTCATATACAGATGTGGTATATGTCCTCCGTGCATAAAATTATGTTAAATATATTTTCGCTTCATTTGTGTAAAGTTTGTAGTCGTAATCGCAGTAATTAAATTATCAGAATCCGGCGCCTATAACAGTTGTGATCGGGCGCCTAAGTAACATGTTATCCGTCACCTTAAAGAGATGATCAATCATTTGCACTACAATAATTGGAATAATTTCTATGTCTTTTTATCTTAAAGAAATGTTAAGGCCCTACATTTTTAGCGATGTTGCGCCACATTCCTGAGTTGGCGGATCCAGAACGTTTCGAAGGGGTGGCCAAATGTCTTGGGCAAGGATAAATTTCATCTTTAGTCCCCGGAATTTTTTTAGTCATCATAGACTACTTTTGTAAAGGTCTGCCGAACTAATGGGGGGGGGCACGTCCACTTTCGACGCCAAAGGGGCTGGTGAAAAATAAAGAATTTTCTAAATGGGGGCCATAACCGGATTGGATCCGCCTCTGTTCCTGAGTAGCAATTTTCCAGTTTTTTTAATGTCATGGGTTTCCTTTTTGTACAGTCTCCAGGAGGAAGGTATACATTGCTGTGCCGCGTCCGTTTCAGTCTCGGATCTCTAACACATGGCTAGTGTTTTGAGATAAGTTCAGCTCACACTGCATGCAGCGACTATTGAAGGAAGGAAACCTGAAATCTCTGCTTTCCGGCAAAAGACCATGACTATAGCACAGGTAAGACCCACCTGTTTATTTATTTCTCCATATCTATAGCGCCCCGTCAGCCTGTTGTTCGTGTCATGTGTACGGCGCATAGTGAAATAATCTGACTTGATGATGCGGTTAATCAATGTTTCTTGCTTTGCTTTATATTTAAGTGAGTCTCACTCAGCACAGGACTTTCTCTTGTTTATTATTGTAACTGTAGCCTAATCGTAATCAATAGCCTACAATGCTTGAATTCCGATCTCGTCTATATATAATGACTATATTCTGACTTACACTGCATGTCTGCGTTAACTGAGATGGCAAACGATAAGACTATAGCGACACCTGCCATCATATATAGGCCGAGATTAATAAAAGGAAGTCGCTTGCACCTCATACACACAGCTGATTCTAAAGTTTTTAAGCCTAGGAAACGGCTTTTCTATACTACTCCGCCTCCTCATCCTTCTTCTGCTCCTCCTTTCATCCTTTTTTCTACCTCTTCCTCTTCTTCCTCATCCTATTCTACTTCCTTCGTGGCTCGAATCTTCGTGCACCACTATCTATCCCAACTAAGGTAACTAAGATTATATTAAGTGCATTTCAAGACAGTTGGAAAACATTTGCAGATCAGTGCTAACTGCAATAATAAGCTACACGTTGTACAGTGGAAGACTGTTTCTAAAACGTGAATCGAGATCTTATAAGATATGAGAAGCGGGTTATTAGCATTTTAAACTTCGTGAAGAGGTGCTATATAAATGCTTGAGTGAATAACTGCAGTCTGCATGAGCAGCTGAGCGCAACGATCGCTGATCTGGTTGACTGGAACATGAAGCTTCCTGATGTATATGGGTGCTGTGCCGACCAAAAAATCCCGCCAGTGCCGGATAATCTTGTAAGCCTATTTCCAATACCAGTGATTGCCATAACGTGTACTGACCTTGCGAGTTTTTCTGTGTTTTTATAGATACCAGTGGTTGGCGGCACTGCTTCTGCCGTTATGGTGAGACGGGGGGGAGTGGGGTTGATTGTGATGCGTGTTACGGTTGCACTGTGGCTCTGTTCGTCTGTGTTTCTGTTACTAGTTGTTTGTGAGTATAAGCGACCCCATGTGCCTCTGGCGTGGCCTAGCATCCCGTAAGCCATGGGGTTTGCTCGTTCGTTTTCGTATTTGTGCCTATAAGTTAGTAGTAGACCTGTCGGGCCTCTGGCGTGGCTTAAACTCCCGTAAGCTCGTTACATGGCAGGGGGCCTCTGGCGGTGCCTAAACTCCCGTAAGCTCTGTTTGTCGGTAGTTTTGTGTTGTTTTAGTTTAGGCTAACCGTTTTCTTGCATAGAGAGCCGAGGGATTAGAAGGAGGTTGAAAGAAGATCAGTTTAGAAGGAAGAAGAAATGGAGATGGCGACTTATCGGTGATAATATCACGAACTGGATGAAGATGCATTTCAGACTGAACTATATATACGTACTTGTAATTCTAGAGCATATTAGTGATTGAATTCGTCTTGAAAAAAAAACACAGTAATTGTTTACGATGTCTGTTTGCAGAGACTTTTGTCTGAAATTTAAATCACATTCATCTGGCGCAGACTTTTGCTACAATTATCAGCATCGCTCTGTCATTTAATGTATGTATGTATGTACGTATGTATGTATGTATGTATGTATGTATGTATGTATGTATGTATGTATGTATGTATGTATGTATGTATGTATGTATGTATGTATGTATGTATGTATGTATGTATGTATGTATGTATGTGTGTATGTGTGTATGTGTGTATGTGTGTATGTGTGTATGTGTGTATGTGTGTATGTGTGTGTGTGTGTGTGTATGTATGTATGTATGTATGTATGTATGTATTTATGTATGTATGTATGTATGTATGTATGTATGTATGTATGTATGTATGTATGTATGTATGTATGTATGCATGTATGCATGTATGTATGTATGTATGCATGCATGTATGGCAAAAATTTCTCACTACTTTTTCCCGGTAATCACCTCGTCTCGTTCGTTTCTTGTTCTCCCCAATTGTGGGGTGGGGGGGGGGGCAAATGCATGGACCGTCCCACCCACTACATCCATTGACGGGGACCGTCCCCCTGTGCCCCGTAAGTGTCCCGCCTATGGCGCCGCCGCGCCGATTTTTGTTGGTCGGCGCGCCGCCGCCGACCAAAAGTGACCGGCGAGCCGCCGCCGACACTCTCAAGTCGGCGCATGGCTCTGCAGTGGATTAAGATAAGGGCTATTGGCGGGGGGGGGGGCAAAGAGTTGGTGAAATGAACTGTGGTGTTTCTCTTGAAAGCAGACCAACAGTTTCTTATGAAGTCTACCACCACCATAACATTTTCTGCAGAACCTGCAGTAGCGTCAATTTTTGCAATCAGCCGATTCACGACTGCGATGGACAGTTCTGTTAAGAAATTCTTAAAAAACCTTTTTGCGCCGTAATGTTTGTA